>QXTE01000286.1:770734-1076236 GCA_003942145.1 Platysternon megacephalum | reverse complement strand
TGGAATAGCAGCTTTTAGAATCATACACATCACCACCGTTTGTTTCTAGTCACAGGCAACTGCGGCCCATAACTGTCCTCCAACTTCCCCACCACCTCCCCTCCCCCACAGCAGCGCCTTGGCCTTTTGTGTTTTTAAGGAACACGGACGTCGGCTAAGATTTTTCTTTTGTCAATTCCTTGCTGAATCTTTTTTCTTGCATGTTCAATGGCCCAAATTGTATTAACTGTAATTTTGTACGGGGAGTGACTGTCCATTTGGTTAATAGATTGTTAGTGTTTGTCATAATTTATTGGCTGTCAGTAATGTATTTATTAGTTACAAAATGTTAATAAAGTGCCAGCTCTTTTCTAGTGTGAGAGGGTTTTATTGTGTCTCCCTTTGAGGCCCTAGAAATCTCTGAATTAACAATATCCATACACACACAACTGGAGCTGCTGCCATGACACTGATGGAACCATCACTCAGCTGCTACAGATGTTTGCCAGATCTCCATGCTCTTGGAAATATGGAGCTTTAAGAGGATGCTGACAAAAGGTATTTTATAAAAATAATGTATATCAGATCTTTTTTCTCTTGAACTTACCCTTGTTTTCAATTACTCTGTGGAAGCTTGAAATTGAAGGCTGTTTCCTTACAAAAATATTTTAACACTGTGTGGTCATGTCAGTAAGATCGTAAGCGCCTGGGTCAGTGGTTGTTGTCAGAATTTGGGGGTATCTGTGTGTATTACTTACATGGTGAGTCAGGTATCAGCTGTTGTCTTGCACAAGGACCTGAAAGTTTGAAATAAGCATATATATTCAATGAAAAAAAAAACCACCGTTATATTAATGTAGCATTAACATGGATAATTTGAACACACACACACACCTCAAGAAATTCAAAAGTTATGCCCCTCATGGCAGTATTAACTCTTCATCTACATGATTCAGTACCCAGGCCTGCAGGGGGACCTAGGACAAGTCACTTTGGTGCTCTGTGCCTCAGTTTCCCCATCTGTAAAATAGAGATAATGATCCTGACCTTCTTTGTTAAGCTACTGATGAAAAGCACTATCAGAGCTAAGTATTATGATGATGACTATTACACACAAAGTTGAACCAGTTTAATTTAAGAAGTGATTTTAAACTGGTTTATGTAAACTGGTGCAAAATCCTGTGCAGACACTTATTTTGAGTTAGCTTAAGTTGATTAGGAACAGGCTGGAGCTAAACCAAAGTAGGGCTCTCAAAGAAAAAGAAGAGTGTCCAGGAAGGGATTTGCATCAGTTTAACTAAACCAGTTTAATGAAACCAGTGCAAGTTTATGTGTAGACAAGGCCTCAGCTTCAGTGTGTACATGCACCATGGTTTGCAGTCCTTGTGTATTCTGTTCATGGTATATTCATATACACTGAGGGCAATGTGGTTGAGTTAAATATTGCCATGGGAACTTTAACTTCCTGAGCTTTGTTCCGATGTCTGATCTTTTGGAAAATGCCTTTAGCTGATCCAAGTGGAGATTTCAACACAGGTGCTGTTTTCTTGCCTCAATAATCCCCCTGGGTTTCCATGCCATGATTGGCTCTAACTGCTAATGACAAGGGGCTGCGCGTCCATCCCATAAAATAAACAGAACATTATTATAAATCATCGTACGGAAAGCAGCGTATTTGTTAGCTGATGCTCTGTAGATCATAGTTTGATGGACAGGTCTATAATTTGGTTATGTGGTCTTCTATTTTCAGTGTGATTTTCTGGTTATCTTACACCTTTGGTCAAAACTTGTCATTTTGCAGTGGTCCCTGGTACTACTCAATATCCAGTGTACTCATATGCATGAAAATCCATTTAAATATAATGGCATCATTCTTGGTTGGGAAGAAATATGGTTGTTTTCCAGATAAATAGTATGTGTCTATGCTGGTATTATAAAAGTTGTTAGCAGTCATTAGCTTTTAATCAATTCATCTCAGCCACTTCATTTTCCTTAAATAATTCATTTGTGAACTGAATACAAGTGGGAAGTTTCCCATTCCTCTTAATTCTGTCCTAAGTATGATCCACACTTCTATGGTGGATATTTGTATTTGCAGCCACAGAGGTGAAACACATTTATTGACATGGTCTCAAGGATGCTAAACAGGTATCTATCTAACTTTGTTTAACTTCAGTAAATCAGGACATTTCCTACCATCACAACAGAGTAGGTAGAGTATTTCTCTCCTTTGAAAATAACCCTTGAATCGGTTTTGTGAATTTAGATCAAAGGTCTTTTACAATTTGGATGACTCCCAGAAGACACAAAGAGAAGGATTTCCACCAGTTGCAGCGTAGAAAGACTGAACCTTAACCTTATTGCCACTACCCATATCCATTCATATCACTTTAAACAGATAACCACAGAATGATAGAAATGTAGAGCTGGAAGGGACCTCAAGTTCCGCCCCCAGCCTGACCAAGTAAACCTAGACCATCCCTGACAGGTGTTTGTCCAACCTGTTCATAAAAACCTCCAGTAGTGGGGGTATTCCACAGTGTCTGTAGGTAATTTATTCCAGAACTCAACTATCCTTATAGTCAAAAAGTTTTCCTAATTTCTAACCTAAAATCTTCCTTGCTGCAAACTAAGCCAATTATTTCTTGTCCTATCCTCAGTGAACATGGAGAACAATTGATCACCATCCTCTTTATAAAACATTAAACAATCAGTTTGTAAGCACCTAGGGGATAATAGGGTTATAAGGAACAGCCAGCATGGATTTGTTAAGAACAAATCATTCCAAGCCAACCTAGTTTCCTTCTCTGACAGGATTAGTGGCCTAGTGGATAGGGTGGAAGCAGTAGACATGATATGTCTTGATTTCAGTAAGGCACAGTCCTACATGACAGTCTCATAAACAAATTGGGGAAATGGGATCTAGATGAAATTTCTATAAGGTGCATGCACAAATGGTTGAAAGACCGTTCTCAAAGAGTAGTTATCAATGGTTTGCTGTCAAACTGGGAAGGCTTATCTAGTGGGGACCCACGGACGTCTGTTCTGGGGTCTGGTAGCAATCAATATTTTCATTACTGACTTGGATAATGGAGCTGAGAACATGCTTATAAAATTTGTAGATGATACCAAGCTGGGCAGAGTTGCAAGCACTTTGGAGGACTGGATTAAAATTTAAAACCACCTTGACAAATTGGAGAATTGGTCTGAAATCAACAAGATGAGATTCAAGAGAGAAGTGCAAAGCACGACAGTTAGGAAGGAAAAAACAGAGGCACCACTACAAAGTGGGGAATAACTGACTTCGTTGTAGTATGGCTGGAAAGGATCTGGGGGCTATGTGGATCACAAACTGAATATGAGTCAACAATGTGGCGCAGTTGCAAAAAAAGGCTAATATCAGTCTGGGGTGTTTAACAGGAATGACATTGTAAGACATGGGAGGTAATTGTCCTGCTCTACTCAGCACTGGTGAGGCCTCAGCTGGAGTACCGTGTCCAGTTTTGGACACCACACGTTAGGAAAGAGGTGAAGAAATTGGAGAGAGTCCAAAGGAGAGCAACAAAAATGATCAAAGGTTTAGAAAACCTGACCTGTGAGGAAACTTTCAAGGCCTCCCAAAGAAAAAGAAACATTTTTGTTTCTGTTGTGATTTTTTTTTTAAATCATGTCCTATAATAGCAATAAAGTTCCAGAGCCATTTATGCCAATGCCTGAAGTCATCATACGCTATTGTCATATCAGTTTCACTTGGGGGCTTAATTCCCCACAAATGCTGTTTATTGCCTCATCTATTCCTCCTTCACGAGTGATAGCCCTTAAACAAACTGGGACTCCAAAAGGGACCAGGAAAAATCATATGGCACATGTGTTATGGAAGCCTGAAGAAACCAGTCAAAATGAGGTGAGTGGTGGCAGTTTGAGTAGGCTTCCATGAAGAAGCACCATATGCTTTTGGTATTTTTTTGCTGGACATGGATTTTCTGGAGCATGGAAAAATTACTGCTCTGCATTTACAGCTGGTCTGTTAGAGAACTACAGAGCAATCCCAGGGTTACAGAGTTAATAAGATGAAATCAGACATCTGCTAAATACCGCATGTGACATTCACATTCAAACCACCCTTCGTAGAATTATTCATTACTAAAACATTCATTGTAAACTCCTAAATGTGTAACTGGGTCATCTTTTCATTAAGAAATACACACACAGCCTTGCTATTCTCAGCTGCCTACATATGCTACAGAGCCAGAGCAGACCAAACATAAGTTAGAGAAACCCCAGGGCTGCTCTAATTTCAACAGGGGCCAAGCAGGCCCCTAAACAGTCCCAGAGGCAAGGTGAAAAGCTGGTTTGTAGTAACTGAGAATCAGTAATGTGCAGCAGGGTCTACCAAAATGTATAACAAATGATCAGCATTATTAATAGCAGCAACTTTTTGCCCTGCATATACATACATATTATGGCACTGACCAGCTGTTTGCCCCACAGTGGCATAGATAGAAGCAGTGTGGCCTCGTGGATACTGTACTGGGACTTGGAAGAGTTGGGCTCTATTCCCAGCGTTGCCATTGGCCTGCTGAGTGACCTTGAGCCAGTCACTTCCCTTCTCTGTGCCTCGGTTTCCCCATGTGTAAAATGGAGATAATGATACTGACCTCCTTTGTAAAGTACTTTGAGACCTACTGGTGAAATATGAAAGCTATGTTTTAATATTATTAATTAGTAGGAAGATTTTTGCTAGAGGTTTATTTTTATATGAGAGAGGGTATTTTTAATGGGATTCCTGCTATTACCTTACTTTGGTCTGCACCGGTATATTGCCTCCTGACACTACCCTGGCTACTGCCAGAGGCAGAATACTAAACTTGAGCTGAGCTTGTATGGCACATCCCATGTTCCCAAAGATGTTACAGTAAATACAAAATATGTGCGCTTTGGCTGACAGTCATTACTCATCAACTTAGCAAAGCTCCTATGAGTTCCACTATATTCTGTATTTCCTAGGGTGGAAATAACATTTTTTCAAAATCTGTTGTGATCAGTAATAGCAGCGTTTGCTATTTCTCCATTGAAATCATAACTCAATAGCTGCCCCAATGTGCACTTTTACCGAGAGACTATTTCTTTGTATATTTCACAGGAAACACAAGTGGCCATGTTTAAGGCACTCCATGGAAGTCAAATGGAGTGGTGATGTTTTACTAGGTGATCAAGATAACAGAAGTCCCAGCTGGCCATGGATCAACACCAAAAAATGACCCCACCAGTTGTTTCCCAAATGTGCATAATCAGTTTCTGTAGCTGTGCATATAAATTGGCCATTTAAGCATGCAACTACTGAATTATATCAGCAATGATGGTATGCAACACGCAAATATAGTGTCCAACTGCACTCAGATTTTTGCACATGAACTTTTGAAAAGCTGTCCCTTAATTATATCTATTTCAATGGTCTTTATGTACCTAATGAAAATGGATGGCAACAAAAGCAGGGCAAAAGGCTTTAGAGCTTGTGGAACAGAGTAGTTGTATAAAAGTGCTGAGAATTTAGATGCTGAAACTATCATTTCTACAAGACCCTGCCTGAAACTAACTCACACAAATTATAGCAGGAACATAGGAAGGTGCCACACTGCATCTGGAGTAAGACACAGACTGATGGCAGGGCTCCTGAAGGATCTTACCTCCATGGGGAAGGAGCTGGAGGAGCAAGGAGAAATACAAATCCACAGTCGTCCTTGATGATCCTAAATTCTCTGGGGTTTCCCCAGAGATCTTGAGACACCAAAGATTTGGAGGGCCAGCTCCCCCCACCCTTCCCACAGAGGGACTAACTCATACTTTGATGGGATGATTCGGAGGAACTCCAGGAGTTAAAATTATTGGCGCTTCCTGGGCCTAACACAGGTTTTTCCCTTCATCGGTGACACTGTGGCCCAATGAGTACAGCACGCGGCATTCTCTGCTTGCACTATAATTACCATTGTTTTTGAAGTGCTCCTGTACAAACATCAGGTAACGCGCTACTCAGAATGTTACTGCAGGGATTGAGAGTGAGAAGAAAAAGCATTAAGGATAGAAAGGCAGCATGGGCCAAACCAGTGATCCCTGATGTAATTGTATTAGACAATGGACTTACAGCTGGGATGAATTTGGCCCAATACATTCATTTTGATAATGCTAAATGAGGCTGAATGTGGGGCAGGGAGTTAGGTCAGATTGTCAAGCATTTTAGGCCTAACACTAAGGTTTTCTATTTTATTATTATATGATTATCATCATCAACAGCTAATAGGAGTAGAAATGTTTAAATGATGTTTTAAAAATACATCAATGAAACTAGGCTTTTTGGATTTAAACTTTACCCTGAAACGTTGGAAGCACTAAACACAGCAGCCTTTGAGCTAGTGCAGGAGGACAGAAAGTGAAATGGACTAGAAACGGAGTGAAACAAACCCGAGCTGGTCTCAAGGTCCAATTTCAGTGAAATGCAGGGTAGAAACAAACATGACCAAAAGGGGGTGAGCAGACATAAGGAAAAGTCAACTCCATTTTTTTTTAATTCTTTGTGGTTTAATTATCTAAGGGGTTCTTAGTAAGGCAGTAAAGGATCTGTATTAATCTATGTGGTTTAATTAGGCCTCTCACAAGACAGAGCCTGTTAGTGTGATGCCATTAAGTCTCCAGAGAGTGTGGACTCTAAATTGGTTAATCAGGCCATCTTGAGAGTCTCAAGCCAGCCAGTCGCAGTGTCAGAGCAGGACCAGAGCCCAGCTATTAAAGCCTCCAGGGCTATCATGAGCTGCAGGCGGTGCAAACATAGTGAGCCAGAACCTTAGCACCGGGTAAATCCACTTTGGGCCATGCCAGCCATAAAAAGGAGAATTAAAGCTGCCCGATAGGGCAGCTCCCAGTCCCCCTGACTTAAAGCCTAAGGCCATTATGTAGTATATTCCTGCCCCCACAAGGCCTCTTCCTGTCCCTTATGCTAAAGGGGTCGGGGTAACAACTGAGAGAGGCTGCCATAAAGCCAGGGTAGCCCATGCTGGGGGAATCTTCAGCTGCCCATTTAGGGCAGTTTTAAGGCTCTTTGCACTGCTCTTGCCATGCAAAGGGACCTTGTGGGCCACCATATGACATGTTAATTGGTGTTTCTCCATTGTCCTGCAATAGGACACTAATGTTAACCTAGCAGGATTGAGCAGCTAATACATAAAGACACCAACGTCCAGCTACAGAGGAGAAACTGCTCATTTTGTCAACAACTCTTTCCAACCTCATGAACGAAGAAAATGCCATCAGAGTTATACAGAGCCAAATTTTGTGGCTGAATTAATCAATGGATAGAATGTCTTGCCTGCCTATCTGTCCAGTTACTTATCACTATTTCCTAATGTCTCCCATTACTTACAAGATAACGGTGCTCACTCGCTCTCTTCCCCCGGTCCCCTTCCTTCCTTTCTTCCCACTCAGTGGCTTAGGGTAGAGGTTTGAGTTTTTAAAATGAATGAATCTATGAGAATGAGGGCACTATTGTGGGAAAGAGCTGGCATTTACTTTCTTAATAGTTCTTAAACTACAATTTGCTTAGAGTGGCTTCCAATGTTATGTAGTGATGCTGCATAATAAATTCATTGGCTAATGAATATTTACATCCATGATGACAAACCTGGCTCGTGGTTAGCTGAAAACAGCCATGTGACAGTCAACGAGATTCTGTTATTTACTTCCACAGAGTTGGGCAACCACATATATGCAAATAAGTGCATTCTAACTGGTTGCAGCTAAATTCAATGAAAAATGTTAGTCACCTGCTCAAGAACTGCTTTACATTTTAAAACGTTTGTGAGGGGTTTCCATGTATTTCCAAAGGAAAGATTTAGGGACCGGTCTTGCAAGAAGGCCACATGCCCCTGAAGTCAATCACAGTTCTGTGCATGGAGGATTTTCAGGATCAGACCCTCAGTCTAGTGTATTGTGGAATACCTGACCATGTTAGAAAGCAGGACATTCAGAATGTATGTATAGTAACACCATACTTCAGTGAACACCAGCTATAGCGTTGATCCCAGAGTGAAAAAAGTTTGGCATGAAAAATGTATTTTTCCCCCATCAGAAAATTTCTACATGAACACTTTTCACTCAGGGCTATTTATTTCCTTGTCAATTCACATTTAATAGATGGCAGTAAGGAGAGCCTTGTTATTTATTTAACTTCACTCAGGTAAAAACGTTTGCCCCTTTAACAGAGCACAGCAACAGATAATGAATGTCTATATGACACAACAGCACCTCTCCCATTTAAACAAATCTCTGCCCTAACCAAAAAAAAAAAAAATCTAACCTACATGGCTATTTAAATTCATAATGTAGTCTGCTAGCTTCAGATCATGCTGACAACAATCTCTCTGGTGGGGATGGAAGTAAAGCACAATACAGTAACAATACTACAGTGATTACTGCCATAGTAATGTTTAGAAGTAAATAAAATAATAATAATGCCTATGTCGTAGTGTACATCTTCAAAGCACTGTGCTAACATTATTTGACTCCAGGAGAATGGTAATGGCATTATATTGGGCTAATGTGTATATAGGGTCATTGAGCTCTGGTTTTCTCTCATTGATGTTCTTCATACATAGATTTCCTTTATCCAGGGCTCTCTTTCTGATGCAATTTGTGTATTTTTAATCCTAAAGTCTTTTCAATCAACCCATTGTAAGTACTAGTTTGGTTCATTTGGATGCATTTTGGAAACTCCATAAGGTCAATATATTCACTTTCATGCAGCTGCTTTGTATGTTTTGTAGAATCACAGAAGTTAGAGATGGAAAAGACCTACCATCTTCCTGCCAATGCAGGTATATTGATCAGTCCTCCATCTATCTATCAGCATTTCTAGAGAATTTTCCAAGTAGTAACTACGTACAGTATGGAGGTTATAGAAAACAATTGGATCGATCCAGAAGGGCCAGTCAATTCTCCATCATAGTTTCTGAAATAATAACTGGCTCCTTCCTTTGAACATGATCCCAGACTTGCTTCTGCTCTTGTTCTTTGGGAAATGTTTTACTGAACAGTGAATCTTGCTTTGTGACCTGAAGATGGCAAGGGTAGGATTCTTACTGATCAACCTAGGGAATAGGTTATAGAGCTCTGGGGCCTGCAATTGACAAGGTTATTTTTCTAGCTCCATCAAATTCATAAATTACTCTCATAACACCCAGGACACATACACTGGTCTGAGAATCGACCTCTCGGTTGTTTGTGTGTCAATCTCATTGCTCTTCTCTTCTCAAATGTTAAAGGGATAAAAACCCTCCATATCTCTGTTTTCTTAACTCAGTGACATCCGGTTCCACGTCCCTCCAATGCAGGTTTGTTCCAAGTGGTACATTTAATAGTGTTGTGTCTAGTTTTGTTTTAAATGACTTAGGCAGTAGAAATGCCATCAGCTCTCTTGGGAGACTATTCCACAATGTAATAGAATTCATTGCTGGGCCGATGGAACTATTGCACTGTATGACTTTGACAAAGGACAACATTTTCATCATAGCCTTAACTGGGGCCATGTTTTTGCGCTTGTGGCTTTGTCGGTACAATCATCAAAGAGGCAAACTTGCACTGGCAATTTATGGACACAAAATTTGTGACTGGTGTCTAAAATCTGGCCTACGATAGTTAGAAGAATGATAAAAAAAATAAATCAAAATGCCATTTGCTAAGGTAAGTTTATGCAGAGAAAAAAAAAGTCTTCTTACTGTTGAAAGGGCCTGTGATACCGTATATTCTGGTCTTTGCTGCAGTCCCAGCAGTCCATGCTTTAATGACTTGTATATATAATTGTTCATATAAACTAAGCATCTCAAGCCATTGAACTTGATGGAATGCAATTGAAGCAGTGAAAGAGTGAAAACACTCTGTTTCGGGATATTCTGTGGCTTCTAACAGCTAATTCACACTAGCTCAGCCTCGTCTGGTCTTTTTTTCTTTTCATCCCTTTCTGGTGACAAGTCCTATAGCATCATAACAAAACAAAACAAAAAAACAGATCTCGTGACCCTCACCAGATTATGAGAGGGGCATTTAATTAAGAAGCTGCCGAGAAGCCACCAAACGCAGTGTTAGGAGTAGCATCCAATACAGAGAGATTCACTAAAAATCTCTCTTCGGGCTTGTCTCCACGAACAATAAGACTGCAACAAGCTGGGGGTGAATCTACTCCACACTAACCCGGCGTGGTCTAACTGTTCGTGTGCACTCCGCTGACACATTAACAGGTCGTTAATGGGACTAGCTCAAAGTTCTCAACCGAACTGTTAGCACGCGTCAGCAGGGTGCACACAAACAGCTAGACAACAGCAGGCTCGCGTGGGGTAGATTCACACCCCAGCCTGGCACAGTCAAACTGTTTGTGTAAATAAGCCTCTGAGTCTGAGTCCTGGCAATGAAGAGCTTCCCGCTACGAGCCCCATCTCGCACGTAACCCACAACTGAGTGATATCAGGAGGGCTGTGACACTGACCAATGAACGGAAGTTTGGTTCATTTTACTTCTTCAATATGTTGAATCCCTTAGGGCCAGGACTCTTAGCAACGCCTGCTGTTACTAGGAGATTTTCAGAGACAGACTGAAGACTTTCAAGGGGGACAAGGGCATAGGATAGCACTGACACAAACAACTCTGCTCCTTTCAAAACTAGGAGCATCACCCTGACGTTTATTTAGCATGAATATAGCCCATAGTGGTTATGGAGGAGTAATACCATGTGTCTGATGCTACGTGGCTGGCTGGTATCTACTGACTGATACATAGGTACTGTGTACACTGTGGGAGCACAAGGCTACTTCAATACGTACCTCAATTTCCACTCCATCCTGGAGCCTCAGTAGTCCCTGATCTGCCATTCCTATAGTAGTGAGTTTCACCACTGTACCCTTTTCTCCCCATGCCACCGAAAACATACGCTGCCCCGCAGAGTGAATGCCAGAGCTGCTGCTGCTCAGCTGAGATAGGCAATTGAGCAGTCACCAACAGAGCTCACTGGGAAGTTTTTCACAGATTTTTTTCATTGAAAAAAAACTGATTCATCACAACCAAAACTGCTCTGGAAACAGGATTGGGTTTGACAAATTTTCCATCTCAAAAAAAAAAAAAAAGAAGAGAAAAGTGTCAAAGTTGTTTGAATGTTTTGTTTCAACAGCGTCTAAATGAAAACATTCGGGTTCAGAACAACTTTTCATTAAAAAAAAAAAAAAAAAAAAAGGAAGCTAGTCAGGCTGGACCAAAAGGGTTAAAAAAAAGGTCAAAATCAAAATGAAACATTTCAAAAATAATCAAAAATGTTACAACTGACCCAAGACAGTTCACAAATATTTGAGATTTTGACTTTTTGTCCTCATTTGAGATGGGGAAAAACAGCAAACTCTTGAAAACGTTTACAGGGTGGGAAAACTGTTTCCCACCCAACTCTACTCATCACTGCATAGTGATGGCCAGCAAGATGCATAACTGAGCATGGAAGCTTCTGTTTTCTCTGCCTCATGTAGGAGGTGAGGGCTGTGCCATTCCACCCAGCAGAAAAGACAGGCCATGCAATGTGGGGCCTGGGTATCTGAGGAAGGACATGGTTATGATTTCAATAAATAGGTTGATTTGATGGGGGTGAGGAAGAGCCTACAGTCTGCTTTATTCTCCAGTCCTGACCATTTTCTAGTTCCCCTGAATTTGAAAGCAAGATAGATCACTTTATGACCAATAACAACAATTTGTAATTCTGCAGACTCAGATGAGACTAATGAAATGTCGTGCTTCTGGGCACCCGTGGATAACTGCAAGATTCAGGAAGTATGCGCCTCCACCCCCATGTTCTGCACTGTTACAGGTGGTCAGATACATTATGGGGGCTTTTCACCTTTCTTTGAAGCTTCAGGTATTGGTCACGGCTAGAAGCAGACCTTTGGTCCAATCAAGAATGGCAAATGGTAGGTCGTGTCATCCTGGGAGGCTCTGTTGCTGTCCTGTGCGCTCTACTAGGATTCTGTTCTGTTTAATACTAAGTAACTGCAAGTGGATTTGATCTGAAGAGAATAAAACTGTCTCCTTGTCTTTTGTAACTGTCTTGTGTTATATGAGTGTCCTGTGTTAGAAAACGTGCTTTCTAACCATTCCCAGAGTTTGGTTTGGTAAACAGTCTCCTTTCCTAAATCTAACTTTTTCTTTCTCTCTCTCTCTCTCTCTCTCTCCCCGCCTGCCTGTCTCTCTCTTTTCCTTTCTGACCTGCTTCCTGGTGTAGAACCGCATGCATGAGTCTCTCATGCTCTTCGACTCCATCTGTAACAACAAATTCTTCATCGATACCTCCATCATTCTCTTCCTCAACAAGAAAGACCTATTTGCCGAGAAGATCAAGAAATCAGCTCTGACCATCTGCTTCCCTGAATATACAGGTATGTGTCATGACTCGGACAGCCCAAACGACCAGTCAGGAAGCAAAAGACGAAAGAAGTAATCTTACAACACTGGGGTGCGGATGAGAAGTGACACTTGATGTGCCCTAAAGTTATATGGTGCCTTGAGGGGGTGTCTCTGTTAGTATTGATGGGTGTCTTACGGACAGTTCTTGTGGGGGTAACACTGGATGGTCCTATGCTGTCAATGGGACACGCAAACCTCAAGACACCATATGAACTTATGAAGCGCCAAAATACAAAACGCCACCAATAACTAATGGAACAATAGAACAACGTTAATTGTAGTAATATTAAGAATGTTTTTTTCTCCTTCCTTATAAGCTCATGATCAAACTCTGCTCATGGATCTACTTCTGATAGGTTTAGTAGGTTTAACTTTGGAGGGAATCACCAGCCAATGATTGTAAGGTCCCAGTCCTGCAAACACTTACACGTATAGGAGCATGGGGACCTCCTAGGTCATTGAGACTAGTCCCCTGCTATAGCAGGCAGCCCTGTCGTATCATCCCAGTCAGACGTATACACATGCCTAACTTTACTACTCTGAGTCACCCCACTGAAATCAATGGAACTACTCAGGCTTGTAAAGTTCACTACATGTGTAGGTGTTTGCAGGACTGGGGCCTGAGTTACCTACTGACAGTATGGCCCCTTCTTCGAGAGGGTGGGGTCTTCAGACCAATCCGTCTTCTGGTGTTTGCTTTGGCTACAGCTGGTTGGTTGTCAGAGCAAAAAGTGACAAAAGGTCATTTTTTGTTTTTAAGGGAAATTCATGGCACACAATAGTTTAACGGATATTAAGTTGTTTGTTGTGGGAAATTATGAGAAAAGTCAAATAAATATCCTTTACAATACAATATAAACTATTGAACCCCATTGAATAACGTTTACCAAACAATTTAAATCCTTCAAAAAAAACAAACACCAGACTGCATTAAAATGATAGACAGCTACATTGTCTAAAAGCTCACGATGGAGTCTTGCTCCAGTAGCAGGATGGCTGGGATGACAACGACCAATGATTTTTATAGTGAAAAAACCCCCTAAAAGTTAGTGTTTTTCTAACAGAAGTAATGGCCATGACAAACATACAGCCTAGTTACAGCAGACCCGTCTCTCCGGCAGGAGCATAGGAGTACCAGACTGGATCAGACATGTGGTCCATCTAGACCAGTAACAGGCTTCCAACAGTGGCCAGTACTAGATGTAAGGTGTAAGAACCCCATAAGTAGGCAGATGTTGGATAATCTGCCCCCCACATTAGGTCTCATATATAGGGAGATCTCAGATTGATTTATGTACAGAGAGAACTTTACGTGCATGTTTAGAGCAACATACAATCTTTAAATAATCAACATCACCCAGCGAGATAAGTGTGATTACCTCCATTTTACAGATGGGGAAACTGAAGCACAGAGAAGTGCCCAAAGACACACAATAAGTCAGTGGTGGAGCTGGGTCTAGAAGACATATTTCCCCAGCTGCTTGTCCCGCCTACTCTCTTAGACCACGCAGCCCTTCTGGTCTCTTGCCCGAGACTCCACAGCAAAACAAAAGCAGAGGACGCAGGACATTCCGACTGCAAGTCCCATGCTCATCCTTCCAGGCCATGGTGCCGAAGTGAATGGGGTTTGCCCCAGAATTGGCATCTTTAGCAAAAATCCAGTGTTAGTTAGTTATGTTAACATCCAAACAGATGGAGAGTGAGCCAGTTCAAGGAGTGAAAAGCACAACAGACTTTGGCAGGATTATTTTACACTCTTGAGCCTGTGTGTGCGCTGCAGAGGGACTTTCTAACTACACTTTGACACGTCATTCAGCTAAATCATATGCTACCCTCGCCCTCAAGCAAATCCGTACACACAGATCCATGCACATTAAAGGGCAGAATGCGGGGTAAGTACATAACTCCCGCACTATGCAGATGACAGAAAGAAGACAAAAGCCTTTAATGTGGAACATTCCAGTAGTTAAAATGGACCAGCCCCAGAGCAGAGGGAACATGAAGCTTCCACCCACAATTACATAGTTAGGAATGGTCAGCCATTCGAGCAGTCCGATTGGCCGATCATTCCCCTTCTTGAATAATGAGGACGACGTTTTAATTTTGCAGAGGACATGATTGTGAGTTATGAAAATAAAAGTCTTCTCTGCGATTCAGTGACAAACCAGAACAAAATATTTTATCCTTCTTCTTAATTATTTATTAATGGCAAAATCCTATCTCTCTTTAAAAAATTAACGGGGGAGAAACGTAACCCATATGACTGGCAGCTCAATGGGCCACTAGGGCATTAGGATAATAAGCGTCTCAAGTCATTCATTGACACACTCACTGTCTGTGGAAGAACCAGTTATACACTGAGCCCTATGCCTGCGCTTCTTAAACCGACCTGAAGACGAGCTCTGGGTAAGCATGAAAGCTCGTCTCTCTCACCAACAGAAGCTGGTCCAATAAAAGCTATTCCCTCACCCACCTTGTCTCTGTAACATCCTGAGATCAACATGGCTACAATAACACTGCATACTTCTTAAACTGCTGTTATTTCGTGTCTTTGGTAAGGTTTCTAGCCTACAGCCCTGACTCATGTGAGGAAAGGCTGCAGGATCGGGCCCAGTGGTTCTTAGAAAGTGCGGGGATGTTTTTACAAAATTTTGTGCTAATTTGTTTCTCGCGTATTTATTCCCTTGACAATGTTTAGGTTTTGTGAAATTTCAGGAGAAAGGCATTCTGCAGGCAAAAAGCTGTGGAATCACAAAATCCCAGGTTGGCCCGGGGAAAACAGCTTGGCTTGGAAAACATAGCATGAAAAGGTCTTGGAAACCAAGAAACAATTCTGAATTTGCAACAAGAGGCAAAACTGCTCAAGATTCTGAAGGTTTCAAAATGTGTTGTAAATATTTCGCACACCTCTGAAAACTCTCTTCTAGAGCTCGGCTTTAGTGACCATGAAGGAGATTCTTTAGTAAGGCTGCTGGACACAGACAGACTCCAAGTCTAACACAGCCAATGCTGCCTAGTGCTCACCAACAGGGTCTCCCTTTGTCCTGGTCAGGAATAAGCAAGGACTGCTATCAAATAATCCTCCATAGCCCTCTGAAACAGGTTTCTACACCGCTGGGGCACCACATTGTGGCTACATCTGGGGATCAGCTCTCACCTGGTCTGACGCCCTCTCCATTAGTTGCTCGCTCCATGGTCTCTCTCTGAACTCGAGGTACTCCCTCTTCATGCCTTGGCCCTCCAGCCAGGTCACTATAGTCCTCCCCTTCTGGGGTATCAAAGTCCCACTGGACAAATTGTCTATCTGTGGTTTAATCTTCTGACCCACTTTGAAGTTTAGGCCACTTTCCCAGTGGCCAGTGGGGGAACTGAGGCCCACACACTACTCTGGGTTCCAGCCCAGGGACCCTATACCCAGCAACCAGAGTCTGCTCAAGCTCCGGCCCTGTTGCTGTGTCCCTGAACTCTTCCCTACCTCTTCTCTTCTCTATCTTCTGACCCATTTCTGGGTTTACCCCTGCAGCTTCCTCCACTTCCTGTGGCTACTTCACCCCTCTCAACTTCCTGCCAAAGTCTGTAGTCCAAGGCAAGATACCAGGACTTACTGTCCCCCTAGAACTCCTCCTTGTCCCTAGCCAACATCCTCCCTCTCTAGGGGGTGACTACAGATCACCTTCCTGCAGCCCTTTTCTCTTATCACCAACTCCCTCTGTTTGTAAGCCTAGCCAAGCTGCTCCCCCAGCTGGGTTTCATCAGCCATTAGGCCTATCAGTAGGGTGAGCATATTTCCCTATGGTGAATATGGGACACCTGGGAACATTACTCATATTCAAATGAGTTCAATGGCAATCAATCAGAACTATGCAGTACAAACATACAAATTAACATCAAGTTGACTGAGCCCTTGTTAAAAAGAAATACTGCGGAGTTGGATTTTTTTTATTTACCTTTTTATCTTTAAGGCTTTAGGGTTCACACAGGGAGAGGTGACACACTCACACACACACACATTCCCGTACACCTCTCTCACATGGGGAGGTGACTGACTGATCCAACCCTCCCTGCCAGGCGCTCTCTGCCCTCCATGCCTGCCTGAGCCCCCGGGACGCAGCCGCCTATCCTGAGAACACGTGAGGGGCACGCAGGGTCACATGCCCCCCTTCCCCAGATTGCTGCCAGGATTCACACCAGAATGTGGCCAGCAGCAGCCTATTGGCCCTGTGCGGGAGGGAAGGGATGGGAGCTGCTTCTAACTGCAGGTGGGGGAAGGGATGACCTGGCCCGTGTCTTTGCAGAGCTCATCTTCTGCGTCCCCACCCCCCCTGCTCCCCCATGAGTGGAAGCAGCTTGTCCCTTCCTGGCCGCACACTGTCAAAAGGCAGTTAAGACCTGCAGGCTGCTGCTGGCCACCGACATAACCCAGCCGCCTCCTGTCCCCCGGCTACAGCGCAGGCAGGAAGGGGTTAAGCCCTAAGGATGTATTGTGCACCAGGGCCCAGGAACCTGACTGCAGGGGCTTCAGCGAACCAGCCAGAGAGGTGGCTCAGCAGGGGCGGGTGCCTAGGGACGGAGCAGCCCCGCACTCCCTGGGGGCAGGACCCCGGGTGTGGGGGGAGTGAAGAGGGTGCTAAGCCCCTGCCCAGGGGGCTGCTGTGAAGCCTGCAGGTTCGGGGCATGAACAGGCTGGAAATCGCTTCCCCCCCCCACCACTCCAGAGCTTAGCGGAGTGGTGGAGAGGCTTCCCCGTGCCAGCGCTGTGCAGGGCTTTGGTACATGAGGGCTCGGCTCCTCCTGGCCAGAGGGTCTTGGGCTTTCCTGGAGGCAGTGGGGGAGGGAAGGAACCTGTCGGCCAGGCTGCTGGTGAGCTGAGCGCTCCGAGCAGGGGCTGGTTCTCCGCACAGCCCTGGGAGCAGGACGCGCCCCATCAGGGGGGTTATGGGGGCGCAGCGGGGCTGGGGTGGGGGGGTGAAGGGGCAAAGCAGAGCGAGGACAGCAAGAGGGGGCGCATGTCAAGGGCCGATGGGTGGGCAGCAGAGGCGACACGTAACCGGCTGGTGCCTGGCGCCTGCCCACACTCACCAGGCACCGCAGCTTGCAGCCAGTGCCAGCCGGAAACAGGACCGGGGGCGGGGCCCTGCTGGTCCAGAGCCAGCATGCAGCAGGGGCTGCGCAGACGAACCATCAGGGGGAGCGACCAGCCCCATGCGCTGCAGCTTTGCCCCACCTCCAGCCTTGCACCCCCATCCCCATTGTTGGCCACTGGATCCCCACCCACTGCTGGTAGCAGGTGAGCAGGGATCCGGCAAGCAACAGGATCTGCCTGTACTGATGGGGGGGGGGAGATAGAACAGGGATCTGGCAAGCAGCAGGACCCACCAGTACTGATGGGGGCAGGATATAGAAAATACTGGACAATTTGCCTGTTTTTAAGAAAAAGTCGGGACACCTGCAGGAGGGCTTAAATATGGGGCTGTCCCTTTAAGAATGGGACATCGGGTCACCCCACCTACCAGGCCCTGGCTTTCCCCCAGATGCAGCCGCTGTGGTTAATTAGCCTATTTTACTTCTTCGGGCCCTGTCAGAAGTTAGAAGGGTTAATACTGAGTGATTATAGAGCACTCAGGCCCAGATCCTCAAAGGTAATTAGATGCCTTGAAATCAATGGGAGTTAGACACCTAAATACCTTTGAGAACCTGGGCCTCATAGGGATTCAGCCTGCTGCTTTCACCTCATTCCTAGCCCCAGCCAGTCCAGGAAGCAAGACTAGAGACTGGAATCAAACTGGTCTCAGGACATGCCACCAATGAATCATTGGGCTGGCCCTTGCTCTTGCTTTTAACATACAAACCTACGTAGTTGCTCAGTACAACAGCATTGTTGGACATTTCTTCCGCTTACTGGCTATCTCCTGACAGGATGCTCATTTTACACCAATCCAGGGATGGTGCCATGGGTGCGCTGACCCATGCGGTGCACCCATGTATCATCGCTCACCTGTTGGGTGTGTGCACCAGAGCACACCCTGCCGTGTCTCAGCACGTACGTATCCAATAGATTAATGGGAACAAGGCTGAAACAAATCAAATACAAGTAACAAGGTCAGGATTAATCCTCCCAAGAGAATAGTTCCAGTGGTCCTGAGGAAACCCAGGGATGGATTGGAGGCGATAATCAGCTGCACCTGTTTAACAATCCTCTTGTGCATCGCTTGCTAACCCACCCCCCACAGCCCTCCCTCAGCTGGAAGGAGAAGTGACTTCAGCTTCTTTCTAAATAGCCTTCCCCTTCTCTCCTCTTTCACCCCTTCCCCCCCAGCTCTGCACTTCTCCAGAGGATGGGCTGGGTGCTCAAAGGAGATGCTGAGCAGAGTGGAGTGGGGGAGCAGATGAGGAAAGAGAAGGCACAGGAAGAGCTTTAGGAAAGACAGACCCGTCCTGAGTTAAGTTTGGCCTTGAAGGAGTGCTCTGGCTGGCAGAGAGGCTTTTCCATGGCTGCCAAAGTTTTGTCCAAATCAGATCAATGCTCCATTTTACAGAGCACTATAATCCACATTCTCTTGTGTACGACTGCTGATTACACCTCCCAACACACCTGAGAACTGATCGTCCCCTCATATGGGCTTCCCTGGGATTTGGATGCAGGCAGCNAAAAAAAAAAAAAAAGCCGCGATTGCGATCTGCGGCGGCAATTCGGCGGGAGGTCCTTCGCTCCGAGCGGGAGTGAGGGACCCTCCGCCGAATTGCCGCCGAATAGCTGGACGTGCCACCCCTCTCCCGAGTGGCCGCCCCAAGCTTGTTCAGCTGGTGCCTGGAGCCGGCCCTGCTGAGAACTGATCGTCCCCTCATATGGGCTTCCCTGGGATTTGGATGCAGGCAGCCAACAGGCTAATGGGGCCCCAGCTGTGTTCCCATTCCCAAGAAAATGGCAACATCCTGCTTAGGATACAGCACAGCAGACTACGTACAGTCCCTCTGAGGCTTAAGCCAACCACCTTCTCTCCTTTAGATGTGATCTAAGATGGGGATCTTTGCTCCGCCAAGAAATAGCATTAAAACAAAGGAACGGAGCCAGAGAAAGAGAGCTTGAAAAGGAAAATAAATCTCCAGATAATAGCAGCTCTTCAGAAGATGACTGGCTCGGGGCATTTCAGCAAGGGGCCAGGCCTCGACGCTCTCACCATCCTAAGCTGCTTAGTGTAATAACATGTATTTTTCAGCTGTAACAACTGATCCTCCGCTCTCTCCTGACCATCAAGCCAGCATTTGACAAAGACTTTGAGTCCTGCCCTGTCTAATAGGCTGTAGGAGCCGGATAGCGAGCACAGGCCCTTGTGGATATTTCATTGACTGTTGCAGCAACATGTGGAGTGGGACCTCAAAATGGGCCCAAGACAAGGCTGGCCTCCACCCACCCCTTGGCTTGGGTCAGGTGACCCCAAAAGCCTGTCACTGCAGACCAGCCGGGGAAGAGGTGAGACCTGTCACTCGGGTGAGACCAGGCTGCCGATGGAGGGTGGAGCTCTCTCTCACCCTAGCCAAGGGGCTATTTCCCCTACCCCTGCCTAGAAAGGAGCCTGGTGCTTCTTCCCCAGTGGGGAGTCCACACGTGTCCTCTCCCCTCACTCCTGGGCTGGGTCTACCACAGGCAGGGCCTCACTCTTGTCAGCTTGGGTGATGTCACCACCTGCCAGCAGTGCTGCTGGTGTGACCCAGCAGCCCCTGGTGAGGGTGGTGCCCATGCCTGGAATCACAGCTCTCGCTGCTCTCCCAGTGGCAGGACCTGGAGGCTGGGGCTTCCCGCAGCCACAGCAGCACCCCCTGCTGGAGAGGGGGCTGAGTACAAAATAAGACACTGAAGAGTCCTGTTATAAGGCTCCACATTTCCATGACTGACTACTGGAAAATGGGATTGTCTATGGGAAAAACAGGACACCTGGTGACTTTACATGGGCGAGTATTCAAATATGGCTGAGTTTGGCAGCCCAAGTCCAGACAGATAGATAGATGTTGCAATGGGCCATCTGCAATCAGGAGCAAGGGGCAACGTAACAGGCACTTACCAGCGCTGAAAAAAAAGGAGATGCAGGGAGCAGCTGCAGGTTGCAAAATGGCCACCTTAGGGCTACAGCTGCTTGGCTCTGCCGAATTTAAAGGGCCACCTCCCAGCAAGGCTAGAGGGAGGGAAGAGAGTTACCCTGCACTGGAGTGAGTTAGTAGGAAGCAGGAAGACGCCAAGGAAGGTGCCCGTGGGGAAGGAGCTGCACTGGTACCTGTCACTGCTATCTCACAGTGCCAGAAGGTGGGATCAGGGACAGTGGTTTTTCCTTGTTGTTTTTACTCAGAGGTTAGACGTAAGGGGGAGCCCAGAGTGGGGAAGCTGCTAAAAGCAAAGGTCCCCCTCTTGTTTCGGTTACTTTACCCCCTGTCGCCTGCTCTCACTGCCAATTCCTTATACCTCATGGCTGGGCAGGGCCTGTCCTACGTGCATTCCAGACAGGAAGAGATTTGGGGGTCTCTGTTAGCCTGCTCTAGCTAGCCCAGTCTAGACACCACTACAGCAGCCCCCAGATTCCAGGGTCAGGCTGCTCTGACTTGTGACCATCTGCCCACAGCCTCAAGTGACGATGACGACAGCCAAAACTAGGGGAGCACAGGGGCATCCCAGCCAAAGACCCTGCCCAGAAGGCTAGGAGGGCAGATGGTTTAGAGCAGGCTCCCCTCCCATTTAGCTGAGATCTAGCCAGGACACACACACACACCCCCCCACTATGGGAAGGGAAGGGGGGTCTCAATCACCCTGGCTTAGAACCACTCCGCCTGCTTGGTGCTACACCAGGAAATTCCCAGATAGGCCATAGCGCCACTAAGCAGCTGGAACAGAGGCTAGAATCTGGCTTCTTGGGTGCAGCGTTTCATTCCTTGGCTACGCCGTTCACTGCCTCCAACGTACTCACATGAGCCATGAGCCACAACAGGATGTCCCCGGACTGCATGTGTGGTTTGTGGAAACTTCCTTCTTCTTGGTTTGTAATAGGGATAATGGTGCTGGCCTTAGAGTCTATGCTCCATAAACCTAGCAGCAATTTCTTACCTTGTCTATGCCTCCACCAGGAACATTATACCTTCATTAGATGGGTCTCATCTCACCGCGACAAAAGCATCATTGTTCTGAACAAGTGAGCAGAAGAGTCACTCTGAGCCATCTTCACACATCAGCTCCAGGTCCGGCCAAACTTCCTGTTCAATTTATTTTTCTTCTTAGCCACATTTTAGTGAATGTCAATGCTGCTGAATGATGCAGCCTTGACAGCTCTGGAGAGTGAAACCCCGACGTAGAGACAGGCCCAATCTGAAAACTGGGTGTCTCCCATCTTTGGAAAAGTTTGGATCCTGATTAGGTTTCTTACAGAGATGGGGCCAACTACAAAATTTTAAACCCCAAATCTCAACCTCCCTGAACTGTGGGAAAGTACAGGACAGAGCTGCACAGCAATCTACCCTGCCAACACTGACCAGAAGAGACCACTGCTAGGAGTGACAGAGTACGTCAGTCTCCATGTGTCACCATCAGTCCTTGGGCTCCCAGTTGTGTCTGCTCATTAGAGAGGGGGGTTGTCTACTAGAGACCATCTGCTCATGCCACAATGGCAGCATCTTTCTTCAGTTGTTGCAAAGCTGGGTTGGCTTTAAACAAGCAAACTGGAGATGAAAGTCTCTATCATCATTCCCTTGCCAGTGCCCCGAGCCATCCAATTCTTCCTGCTCTCCTCTTTGTGCAGGCAGGGCCGGCTCTGGCTTTTTTGCCGCCCCACGCAACAACAACAAAAAGCGGCCGTGCCGCCCCGTAGAATCTGCCGCCCCAAGCACGAGCTTGCTCGGCTGGTGCCTGGAGCCGGCCCTGTGTGCAGGACAGGCAGGGCTGTCCATCAAAACGGAACACCACTCTGCAGCCATCTTGTAGTTAATGTTAATTAGTCAGTGCTTAGCCGAGTGTGCGTTGGTTTTGCATCTGGTTGCTCCTGTCAAGTCTATTCCCCCCCATCTATTTGATTAATGTTACAAGCCTGATTCCGGTCTCAGTTACAGCAATGTAAATCAGGAGTAATTCCATTGTACCAAGGGAGGGGAAACTGGCTCTGGTGGTCAGTGTTGTAGGGTGGTTATTAGAAGCGCCAGTTGAAATGCTACTGATGTGATTCATAGGCAACCTCCATTTCTCACCGGTTATTGTAGTGTCCATTGTAATAGCACTGACCATAATAGTCCACTTACTGGGTATTGCTGGAACTGGTGGATACTTCTGTAGGAGTCCTACAGCTGAGTGCCACTCTCAGTGCACAGGTGTAACCCTGGAGGAAGTCTATGAACATTAAGGGATTTACTCTGGCTGTATAGTGATGTAACTGTGAGTATAATGAGTGCCTAGGCCCAGATTCACAAAAGTATTAAGGAACCACCACCGATCTCAATGGAAGCTCAGCGTCTAAATACCTTTGTGCACATGGGCCTCGGGCCCAAACCTGACTTTGGTGCCTCGTGGTTCTTTGCTTTCCCTGTTGCCTTATGTCTCTAACCACTACAGGAATAGAAGGAGCCTGGGGGATGCAGCTCCCAGGCTTGCTGTAGGGATTTGGGTTGCGGGTGGAATGCAGAAAATCAAGCTCACGTTTAAGCCTTGAAATACGTTTTCATTTCAGCTTGTTACATGGACTCAACCGTCACCATTTTTTCCCATTGTAACACTTGTGGAAAGGATCAACATGTTGCAAGATGATCTCCGTGGGCCCAGTTTCTTTTCCCAATGCATTAACCGGGGCAACATAGTGAGATGCCACAGCACGGCTTGGACTGTAGTAACCTGGGAGCTGGGGGTAGCTTTGGCTGAATCAAGCACTATTGGTGCTTAGGGCAGGTCTCCACTGTAGCGCTTTTAGTGAAGCGTAGTTAACCCAGCTCCCCAAGAGGCGGTAGCTCTGTTGACAGGGGAAGCCCTCCTATTGCCAGAGCGCTGTCTACACCAGGGGCTAGGTGGGCATATCTGCGTCGCTCAGGGGGGGTGGATTTTTCACACTCCCGAGCGACGTAGTTATGCCAATGTCGATTTGTAGTGTAGACCTGGCCGTCGTTTTCCATGTTTGTACCGATGCGCGCGGATTAGCAGTTCCCATGAAGTCACTGTACCTGACCCCGCTATCACTACCGCTGGTGTCAATTAGGAGTAACCCCATTAAAGTGAGTGTGGTACAAAGCAGGTGTGAGCACTAACTTTCTGATACTTTTCCTCTCGCACCATCTCTTTGTTTGTTCTCCCCCCTATTGATAATGTGACTGCCAGTTGGAGATACAAATATCAGAGCTTCCAAGATATTTTCAGTGCATTAATCTCTGATGTGACCAGCAAAATAAGAACATACATCAGGTTGGGCCCTTTGGGGTGTCTTTGCAAAGGATAAAGGCGGCCTTCAAGCTTGGCTAGTTTGTTTGCTTTTTAATTTTTCTGCTTATTTTTCACCTCAGAAATATCAGGACCATCAAGTCTCATCTTCCCTGGGTTTTCTGGAAGTCTCTTGGTGATGCAGAGAACTGGAGTGGGAACTTTCTATAACTTTCATTAAAGGGATGTAGAATACTGAATCTTTAAGAGGGAGGCTCATTCCTCCCAGCTGTTCAGTCAGGTGTTTGAGTTAAATAAGTGTTTAAAAACAAGAACAATGAGCAAGATCTTCAGCTAGTGTCAATAAGTCAATGTAGCTAGCCAATTTACACTAGCTGAGGATCTGACCCAAAGAGTTTTGAAATCCCTTTTCTTCTCAGTTGCTCATGTTTCACTTGCAATGTTATTATCCCATTAGCTCTCCAGCTATCTATAGACTCTTCTGGGAAAAGAGAGGGGGTAGATGAGACCTGGTTTTCTAATGTGAACTACAAGCAGTACAAAATGCCTTCTCCATGTATCACAACCCCAGCTTTTCCCCTTTATCCCTTTAAGGGAAATTACACCAACCCCTCTCCCAGCCCTTTTCTTCCAGATCTCCCTAGAGGAGTGGTTCTCAACCTGCCACTTGCAACCCAATCAGCACACAGCTGCGGCCCATGTGACATCCTCAGGGCCATACCGGTAGTATATATGTTGTGTGGATGCACATAACACAGAGAGCTGCATATGCAGCCCACAATGGTAAATAGGTTGAGAACCACTGCCCTAGAGCATGCTCATGCCTGCAAGACCTCTGACGGGATTCTCTTTCTTTTCCTGTTTGTTTGCCCACAGGCCCTAACACTTATGAGGATGCAGCGGCATATATCCAAGCACAATTTGAAAGCAAAAACCGCTCCCCCAACAAGGAGATTTACTGTCACATGACTTGTGCGACGGACACGAACAACATCCAGGTGGTCTTCGATGCTGTCACCGATATCATCATTGCCAACAACCTCCGAGGCTGTGGCTTGTACTGACACCTTCTCGTCCTGTATAGCAAAGCAACTCCTTTGGTAATGATCACGGCGTGAGGAAAAAATTTTAAAAAAAGAAAAAAAGCGCAAAACAAAACAAAAACCGAATCAAACGACAAAAAACAAAATTATTATACTAATAATGCAAGCTGGTAAATAAAAAGGCATAATGACAAATTATATATATATATAAATATATATATATATATATATATAAAAAAAAAACCCACAACTACAATCTTTTTAGTTTGTCTCAAAGAGCTGTGGACAGAACTGATTTCTCTGACAGGCTTCAGCCCTCCTTGGTATTGTCACTAGTCATAGAAATCAAATCAATTAAATAAGCCAAGAAAAATTACGCTGACATTTGCTAAATGGTCTGCCCGCATTTTGAACCTAAGGTATCCTATGAGTTTTAAAAGGGATTGTTTTCTTAAAACAAAGAGCGGTAATGTTATTTTTTTTAAACTCTTCTTTGTGGGGAGGGGCTTCAGGGGTAGAGGGGAAGGGGAATTTTTTTTTTTTCTTTCTTTCTCCCCATTCCAGTTTCTTGGATTTTTTAGGTACTGCTGTTAGGAAGCTATAAGTCAGCTGGTGCTGCACTGCAGTCTGGGTCATCTGGGCTGGGCTTTCAGTGCCTCTCGGTTCTGTTCAGCTCTTGTGGGTTTCAAAAACAAACGGAAAAAAAAAAGACAAAAAATAATAATAAAAAAGGACAAAAACCAAACCCAAGCCACAATATTTTAGGACTTTTTTTAACCGGGACGCAGCAGGAAAGCATCCTTTATGTAACAAGCTCTTCACTTGTGGAATGTAACTTCCTCCCAAGTTAAAAGCACAAGATGGGGAGCTTTGGGCTTTTTACCAGCGTGGGTTCTGTGAGAAAGAGGAGGGCCCCTAGTGGCAATCACACCCCAACACACACACACATGCGGGGGGAGGGATGTATTTGCCCATCAAATTCGAACCGTGTGTCAGTGCCAACCTCACTTTCAGGTGGGCTTTGGGCAGGGGAGGGGAGATGCAATTTATTTTTGAACAGGGTTAAGGACATTAACCATTGTGATACTGTTTTACTTGGCAGTGAGGGATTCCCCCTATGATTTCATTGATTTCTTGATTGATTTTTAATGTATTCAAGCCTGGGCTCCCTTCTCTCTCTCTCTCCAGACCACTTCGCGGACTCTCCTGTTGGCGTTCTCCTTACCGGTAGCATGACCTTTTGGCCTTTTGCATAAGACACAGCCTTCTTACTGAGTCAATGTATAATGTACTGAACATGGAATGATGGCTGTGTGTTTCCGTAGACTGCTGTAGATCTGGTTTTAGCTGAGTCTTTACATTTAGAAGCTAAAAGATTAAAAAAGAAGAAAAAAAAGAAAAATGAAAAAAACGTTTTTTTCATGTGCTTTGTAGCTAAAAAAAAAAAAAGAAAAAGAAAAAAAAAAGGAGAAAATATTCCTTTCCCGTTTCCCCTTCCCCCCTTTATTTAAAAAAAGAAAAGAAAAATCTTTTGCAACCGTGCTAAGAGGTATTCTCCTCTTCTCCATTCCTCATTTTAACAGGAATGAATTTGCGTTTGTTTTCATTTAATTTCCCTTTTTGTGTTTATTTGTGCCCTGCCTCTTTAAAAAGAGAAAAGGGGGGGTCTTTATTAGCCTGGAGTGATAAGACTACAATGCAAGACCATGACTGTGGGTCAGGTATCCAGCAGGGGATGTCTTTCTGCTTTATATTTATTTATTCTTTTCCCCTAGTTTAATAATGACTCTTTGTTCTGAATTGTCTCTTTCACGCTCCAGGTTTGTATCAAAAAAGCACAGCTGTCACTGGCCTGTAGCGGCCAAATTATCCAGAGATTTTCCCTCTCTTGACTATTTTGCTCTGAAGAATACTGTGTATTACATACCAGATAGGCTTCCTCTTCTTTCTTTTATTGTTTTGGGGGTTGGTTTGGGGGACCTTTTAGAGGGATTATTTTTGTTTGGGTTTTTTTGTTTTGTTCTGATTTATTTTTTTAACTCTTTCCAGTGAATGCTTTTTTGTGCTGCTTTTTTCCTGCTCTGATCCTTCCTTTTAGTGAATGGTGTTTTCTCTCTTTCTCTCTCTCTCTCTCTCTCATGTGGGGATGTTTGTGCTGCAAAAACAAACAACAAAATACAAAAAAAAATACAAAAACACCCAAAAACAAAAAAAGAAAGAAAGAAAATGTTTAAAAAGTTTAACACACACACACACACACAAAATCACAAAAAAAACCTAAAAAAATAAAAACAAAATCAAATGTAGTGTTTACATTAAAGCCACCGTTTTCATGACCAATCCTTCGTCATTTCTACTTTGATTCGTAATCAGACATCATCACAGTTTCACTTTTCAGAGTTACCTTTGCTGAAGAAAACCAGTCACACCTGTTTAAAATAAAATGAATAAATAAAGAGGAAACTAAATATATATATATATAAAGCGCCAGGTCTTTCTAAGCCTTTCTATTACCAATCAGTGAGGTTTCTGTGATATATTAGACACTGCCAATCTCTTTCTCTGACTAATGGAAAATTCATGTGTAGCTCAATAAAGAGAATGTTTGTCTGTAATCCTGGTCTTTCACCTTCTGGTTTTCAGACTACAGTTATTTTATTACTATTTTTCTTTAATTAAGGGGGGGGAGGAGAAAAGAAAAGAAAAGAAAAAAAGAACCCGGTGGTGCCAATTCAGATATTTCTTGGGGATGTGGGGGAAGGGGACAAATTCTGGCCCCTACCCCCGCTCCCAGCAGGGACCCAGTCCCAAGTAAGTCATCCCATTCCCCTCTCCTCCCACACACACACACACACAGGAACCCTGGGTCTTCCACATCCAGGGAATCTCCCCTCTCTCTTACCCACGTGGGACTGCACTCCACTGTCCAGGAACAGACTCTCCATGTGGCAGGTTGCAAAGCCACTCGCTGAAATTTGGCTCAGTCGCCCCTCCATCGGTAAGGCAGGGCAGCTGCATCCAATTTCAGTAGCCATGCTTTGGATCTCCCTGGTAGCAGCAGTACTGATTTAGTGCGGGACCACTGCTTAAAAGTGGTCTGCCCCTGCCACCCACCCACCCACCCACACCCCCCTCGGCTCTGTGGCCTATGGAACTTTGAGCCAGTGTAAAAACCCAGGGGAGGGGGCACATGCCCCCCAGCCCCTTCCGAATTGGCACCACTTCAAATTATTGCACCTTGTGTTGTTGCAAAAAGCTATAGAAGGACATTGGAGCCAGATTTTTTAGAAAAACCTCAGCTCCCGTTTAGGTCCTGGGATCAGTGGCTAGACTGTGACGAGAACTCAGCCTATTGGATGAATATTGGGTGCTTTTGGAAGTCTGGCCCCAATTGTGAAAGCTGAGCACTAGAACATCTGGGCCCTATGTGGCTCAGGAGATTGGGAATCGCAGGCCTTTTGGCTTTAAGCTAATCGTTCCCAGCCCAAGGCCTGATCTTGCAAGTTATATCGCATATAGACAGCCCCCTGCACCTGTGCAGATTGCTATTGCTTCAGCGTGGCTCTGCGCAGGCACAGGGATCTGCCCACACAATACACCTTGCACGATCAATGCCCAGGGCAGAAGCATCTGGATGTCGTTGCCATCTGATGGCTGATGGTAGCCTATGTGAAATGGATTTGGTGGGCTTGATCGAGTGTGTCCCATGAAATACCACGGTCAGCGACACTCATTGCAATCTCATTGGCCGTCTTGGGTATGCACAGCAGCCCAGGATGGAATATATAGAATCTGAACTGTCTTCTGCTCCCTCTGGGAGGGCCTCCAGGGCAGGTTTGAGGCACACGGGCAGGAAAGCGGAGGGAGGAAGCTGTCACTGTCAGCACCGTTGCTGTGCCGGCGTGCCGGAGAAAGCAACATCTTGAGTCTCAAAAGGCTGCCAGCCACATGCCTTTCAGCAGCATTGAGGTGGGTGGAACATTTTAATGCCCTGTAAAACAGGGGTGTTGATACATACACCTCCTGTGTAAGATGCTTTAAGATCTAGGGCTTGAAAAGCGCTATGGAAAAGCTAGGAATTTATTAGTAATAATAATTAAATTTAAATAATTAAATTTTAAAAAATAATCACAGAAACTGGATCATCCACTAACATCATAAGAACATAAGAATGGCCGTACTGGGTCAGACCAAAGGTCCATCTAGCCCAGTATGCTGTCTACCGACAGTGGCCAATGCCAGGTGCCCCAGAGGGAGTGAACCTAACAGGTAATGATCAAGTGATCTCTCTCCTGCCATCCATCTCCACCCTCTGACAAACAGAGGCTAGGGACACCATTCCTTACCCATCCTGGCTAATAGCCATTAATGGACTTAACCTCCATGAATTTATCCAGTTCTCTTTTAAACGCTGTTATAGTCCTAGCCTTCACAACCTCCTCAGGCAAGGAGTTCCACAAGTTGACTGTGCGCTGTGTGAAGAAGAACTTCCTTTTATTTGTTTTAAACCTGCTGCCCATTAATTTCATTTGGTGGCCCCTAGTTCTTGTATTATGGGAATAAGTAAATAACTTTTCCTTATCTACTTTCTCCACATCACTCATGATTTTATATACCTCTATCATATCCCCCCTTAGTCTCCTCTTTTCCAAGCTGAAAAGTCCTAGCCTCTTTAATCTCTCCTCATATGGGACCCATTCCAAACCCCTAATCATTTTAGTTGCCCTTCTCTGAACCTTTTCTAGTGCCAGTATCTCTTTTTTGAGATGAGGAGACCACATCTGTTTGCAGTATTCAAGATGTGGGCGTACCATCGATTTATATAAGGGCAATAATATATTCTCCGTCTTATTCTCTATCCCCTTTTTAATGATTCCTAACATCCTGTTTGCTTTTCTGACCGCCTCTGCACACTGCGTGGACATCTTCAGAGAACTATCCACGATGACTCCAAGATCTCTTTCCTGATTAGCCCCCATCATATTGTATGTATAGTTGGGGTTATTTTTTCCAATGTGCATTCAGAGCTTTTGGTTGTGAAAGGTACCAGGCTGACAGCCCTGGAGTCACCTGTGTGTCCCCTAAGGAAGTAATGTACAGGCCTTTTCCCACCCCAGCCCACTGACATGAGTTGACCTGGAACTGCAGGGATCACCAAGCGCAGGAGCCATGGCAGTTACAGTCCCAATCCAACAAACATTCTCCCACATGTGTAACTTGAAGCATCTGGGGACGACTCACATGCTTAAAGTTAAACACATCGTTAAGTGTTTGCACAGCTGGGGCCTAAATATCTATTCTCCCTCAATACTTGGCTTCCGCTCAGACTGGCAATAATGACGGCTGGCGGTGTCAATCGTGATGTAGTCGCCCATCCACTAGGATCGGTGTTGAGATTCCCAACTTATTTCACATACTGAGAGCTACCAAACAGCCACCAGAGGGTTATGACCTAATGTTGCAGCCAGCTTGGGACATATTCACACTGATGATACAGAGGTGTAAAGCCTAGAGGCTATTTCTCATCCCTTCAGCCAGCCAGTTCCACGCCAAATCCAATTTAAACCCTACATTCCTCTCCACCTAGTCGGACCAATTTCATGTTCCAAAGCAATCTCGTGCCATTTTTTATCATCTCAAACTGCACTCTGACCAGGCAGAAAAGGAAGCCCTGGGATGTCCATTGGTCTCTACTTCACTCTGCAGAAGAAAAGATAACCCCAGCAACAATTTGGTCCCCATGTGAGCCATCATCAAATTACTCACACAGGTGATTCAAAAGAAGAATGGCTGAAAGACACTGGAAATTTTGCACACAAAATCCTAAAGACAATTCATTATGACACAGAAATAGAACCCGTAGTAGCAAAGATGTTTCTCCTGATTCTAGCATTCTAAGGCCTAGACAAGGGAGAAGGGCAACATCAACTGAAGCAGGACAAAAGACAATAGACAATCTGAACATAAAAGCTCAAAAAACGTTTGGCAGATACTGGCTCAGATTGAAAATTAGAAATAACTGACTATATTTGCATCCCTCTTCTGTTCACCCTCCACAAATATTCTAGCAAATGAGTTCATCAGCAGAAACATCCACTAAAATAGTGAATTCTAAGCAAATGTTTAGAGACTATTCACAGAAAGCCAATTTTCAATGCATAAATGCTATTATTTGCATTGGGGACCTGTGATTCCAAGAGTTACGCTCATCCAATCAGGGAACAGAAACAATACTTCATGACCTATATGTCTAGCTACAACTAGCCAGCAAAGTTTGAATCTCAAATACTGAATTCTCTTAAACCTCTCAGGAATAGTCTAAAACCCAAGAATTTTATTTAGAAATTATTTGTTGAAGAATGGATACATTTATGACAGTTGTTAAGCTCCTTGCAGAAAATTTGCAAACAGGAAAAAAGGTGAAATCCATTGAGCAAATTGCTAGCTAGGCATTATTTGCCCACAAACCAGGAGATTGCTGCTGCAGAAATGAAGGTCTTATTCATTTCTAGGAGTATGATTTTTTTATGGAACATGCTGCTCTCCCCTGCTGCATAGAAAACGAGGTGAAGTTTCTACCCACCAGACCGACCTTGGTGATGTAAAGGTGTCTATAACTGCAATCTGCTGGCCTTGGGGGAGCTCAGAGGGAAAAAGACAGAAAAATGACTTCATTTTGTTTAAATACCACTTCAACCCAATCTTTTAACATACTTGGAGTCTGACCTCTTCCAGGAGCAGTACCAGCATCGCAAAAAGAAGATGAAAAGGAATAGTCTTTTTTACCAGAACCCAGAATTTAATAATCAACGCTGAAAGCTCTTCTCATTTGCTGAATCCAAAGTAAAAATAACCCAATCAGCACAGAGAAATAGGCAAGGGTTACCTCTATAAACAGGAGTAAAACAGATTAACCAAATGCACATTCATTTTTTCCAGGATAAGCCCTTTCCTTGGCACCCCATTTCAAAAGAACTGCTTCCATTTGGGAAGGCCTGGGTTCATTTTCTGTGCCTAGGAGAGGAGCCCATTGGAACAGTGTATGGACTATTCTGCTTTTTAAACACTCTACCTTTCTCTCTTTACTAGATTAGATACAGATTGTTACTAGGAAGCCAACGTTCTGAGGCTCTGTCCGCAAGATCAGGTAGTAACAATCATTAACAAGTGTTACGGTGTTTCAGCAAACCACTAGCCGGTTTCCTTGAGCTTGTGACATGAGTATGATGCCTTATATCCATGTATGGACAAGTTATCTCCAGTGTGTTTCAGAAGAGTCATTTGGCAACCCCTGGGATGAGGTCTTTAGCTCAGGGCCAGGGGACCAGTATGTAACAGGAACCACTAGAGTTAGCGGATACTTCACTCCTGTTATATGAGAGAGATATTAATCTGTGTAAGCCTGACCCACATCAAGCTACTGGAGACAAGTAATAAAGATCTGTTGCCTCATCCCAGCACTCCTATGTGGCACATGTTGGTTGGTGCAGGGAGGTGGACGGTGAGATACAGGAGGTCAGACGAGATGACCTGGTGGTCCCTTCTGGCCATAAATTCTATGACTTCTCTGACATGGTTTCAGAAGCAAACAAAACCTTTCTGAGTATTGACGTGAACGTAGCCACCAGAATCCCTCAGCCCTGCAGAGAACTGACACATTTAGTGCACGGTGCAATCTAGCACCCTGTCTCCACAGTGTGAATGTGGAGTCACAAGTCTTGTAGCTCCACCAGTTCCTCTGGCCCTGCTTTCTCCATACCACAACACCAGAGCCTCACTGTGCCGGGGACTGGACTAGATGACCTCTCGAGGTCCCTTCCAGTCCTATGATTCTATTAAATGACCCCCAAGCCCTTATTCCCAGCAGCAGTAGTGGGCAAGCACTAAGGTGCATCCAGAGTACCAGAAGGCCAGGGTTCAACCACAGTTGCGTGTGTGGATGCTTCAGAATGGTTTGGTCAAAAGTGATCTTGTCACGTTAGCACAATGTAAGGACAAACACCACATCCTTTCATGTAGTCTCCCTGCAATTCCTTCCACGGTGTAGGCCTGTTCCGAATATCAGATTCAATGGGCTTTGGACCAGAACTTTAATAGAGATACACCCTTAAAGATTTCAGTAATCACAAATGGAAACTATTCCAGATAATGCACTTGAAACTAGGAGACCTTGGGCCTACAGTGCTATCAAACCAAGTTAGCCTGAGAGAAAACACAGCGTTATCCAGAATAAATTCACCTAGGTGTAAACATTATTTACAAGCCAAATGTTTCCTGTTCAGAGGTGGGCATAGATGAGTCTGCAACAGCCATCTGTCCCACAGACCATAGATCAGAGGTTGAATTTTTCAATGTTTTCCCGCTCCCAAGTGACCTTTCTGTCTGGCTCTCCAGAAGGAAATACAGCTACCTGCAAGAGGGAGAGATTGTGTCTAGAGCTGGGAAGATCCCAATGGTTGCGGTGTCACAGGGAGTTTGTTCAAAGCTTCTTCCTGACTTTGTTTCACGTGAGTGTTCACCTTGCACCTACTTTGACAATGGGGCTCAAACAAGCCCATCTCAAACTAACCCAAAACTCAGTCAAAGTCAGTAGAATTCACCTGGAGAAGGGAAAGACTAGAAGTTTTAGACTTTGGCTTCTCGACAAAACCAGTCTGGCCCTGGGGTTTGGTCGACAGTGAGCCGTGCCAAAACTGGAACAAGTTTCTGGTTTATAAGAAACTCACAGACCAGGTAAATCTTGTGTGGCTTTACTTTTGGGGAATACTGTAATTGTGCACCAAAGGTAAATCAGCCAATGACTAGATGATACATCAGACAGATCTGTCCTCGCTTACAGACAGCCCCCTAACCTGAAGCAAATACTCACCAGCAACCACACACACCATACAACAAAAACACTAACCCAGGAACCTACCCTTGCAACAAACCCCGCTGCCAACTCTGTCCACATATCTATTCAAGTGACACCATCACAGGACCTAATCACATCAGCCATGCCATCAGGGGCTCGTTCACCTGCACATCTACCAATGTGATATATGCCATCATGTGCCAGCAATGCCCCTCTGCCATGTACATTGGCCAAACCGGACAGTCTCTTCGCAAAAGAATAAACGATACAAATCTGACATCAGGAATCATAACATTCAAAAACCAGTGGGAGAACACTTTAACCTCTCTAATCACTCAGTGACAGACGTTAAGGTGGCAATTTTGCAACAGAAAAGCTTCAAAGACAGACTCCAAGGAGAGGCTGCTGAACTTGAATTCATATGCAAACTAGATACCATCAACTTAGGTTTGAACAGAGACTGGGAATGGCTCGGTCATTACACTAATTGAATCTATTTCCCCATGTTGAAGCAGCCTCACACTTTCGTGTCAACTGTCCGAAATGGGCCATTCGGATTATCACTTCAAAAGTTTTTCTCCCCTGCTGTTAATAGCTTCTCTTCATTAATTAGCCTCTTACAGTTGGTATGGCTACTTCCACCTTCTCATGTTCTCTGTATGTATAAATATCTTCTTACTGTATGTTCCATTCTATGCATCCGAAGAAGTGGGCTGTAGCCCACGAAAGCTTATGCTCAAATAAATTTGTTAGTCTCTAAGGGCTGGTCCACACTAGGGGCGGGGATCGAAATAAGATACGCGACTTCAGCTACGAGAATAGCGTAGCTGAAGTCGAAGTATCCTATTTCGAATTACCCGCGCTTACCTCGCGTCCTCGCAGTGCGGGATCGATGTCCGCGGCTCCCCCGTCGACTCCGCGAACTCCGCTCGCCCTGATGGAGTTACGGAGTCGATGTGAGCGCGTTCGGGGATCGATGTATCGCGTCCAGACGAGACGCGATAGATCGATCCCCGCTACATCGATTTCTACCCGCCGATCCGGGCGGGTAGTGTGGACCTAGCCTAAGGTGCCACAAGTACTCCTGTTCTTTTTGCAGAATCCCTGTCTCATTCTCCCCTCAAGGGAAGCAGCTCCTGCACTCTACTGACGTTTAGAGCAGTGTGTGGCTGCGCTACAGGACTTTGGGCTCTGCAAGGAAACTGGGCCGTTATTGAGACTCAGGGGGTAGTAGCCAAGGGAGTAAAGTCCACTGTCAGCTTCCCTTGACTATGTTGCCATTGGTGTTCTCTGCCTTGGTGATGGGGCCTCAAAGGTATAGAGGGAGAGTCAATACTAGCTGGATTTATTGGAAACCTACTGGGTTAGGAGAGAGGCACACAGAATACAGAGGCACTACTCTGTACCTAGCAAATGAGGAGTTAACCACTGTGGCACACACAGGTGCTCCAGGAACAGCAGGTGACATGCTCCACTCTGAACCCAGCCCTGCAGACAGGGCCGGCACAACCCATTAGGCGACCTAGGCGGTCGCCTAGGGCGCTACTATTTGCGGGGCCCCAGCCGTCCATTGAAATTTGGGGGCGGGACCTTCCGCCGCCGCTGTTGGGGGGGCGGCATTTCGGGGGCGGGACCTTCCGCCGCCTAGGGCACCGGAAAAGCTGGCGGCGCTCCTGCCTGCAGATCTGGCTTAGGAACGAAACTAGAAACAGGATGGAAAATGTTTCTCGGTGTTGTGTGAGCCAGTCCTGCGACTGCAAGAGTTTCCCTTGGGCAGGGAGCGTGACTGCCGGACGCTGGGGTTTTTGTGCTGAATCTGTTCACCAGCCTACAGGGCAATTACTGATGGCATCATGGGAAAGCTTCTTGCCAGGGAGATCCACTAGGCTGTGCAATTCCAAGGGATGCGGTGGAAGAGCCCCATTGGCTGACACATCTAGAATAAGGCTGGACAAGCCCCTAGGAAATGTAGGGTAAGGGAATGACCCTGAACTCCCCCCAGGGAGGGGCTAGAAAAAGGGATATGACTTGGCTCTCTCGTATCGGATTCTAAATATTCCACAACTTTTATTAATCTACTATACATAGCTCTTCAGCCAGGCATACTAATGCCAAGTAGTGGAAGAAAGACACACCGGCTATAGAACACCTTCGAAACTAAACACAGGCTGTTCCTCTGCCTGAGACGGGGCTAACAGCCTCCCAGGCAGAGCACGCTGAGATCTCCCCACGAGATCTTACTGAGGTATCAGGTACGGCCTCACATACACGCTGTAGCGGAGGATTATTGATCCGTGTTAAGTTGCTGCATTAGGCAGGAAAAACAGTACATGAACTGTTAGGATTGCTAGTCCCACTGCTTTGGACTGTACAATGCTCCCTCTGGGTCATGCCAAGGCAAGTAACCACTATACAGTGCAGGGCTTGCATGCAATGGCAACAAAACCTTCTGGCCTGCAGCAAGGGAGCACACTGCTGCCTACTCGGGGCTCTCCTTTGGCAGCTCCATATACTCTCCTGCTAGCTTCTCACCAGCAATTGGTAGAAGCAGGGTATGAGGCTGGCACTCTCTGCTCATGGCTGGTGCCCCCCTGACCCAGCAGGAACATTTGCCAAGCACAGATCCCAAGGCAGCTGGCCCCACCCTGCTGCCAGTGAGTTTGATGAAGTAGCTGTGGAGCAGGATACAGGTCTGTCTCATCTGACGCTGGGGTTACGTTCCGCGGTCAGCGCCTAAAGCGAAAACCGCGTATAGTCAAAATTACATTGAGTGTAATGGCGGGCGGAATCGCCCGCACTACAGAAACAGTATTTAAATTGTTATTTTTCTCTTTTTTTTCTTGCTTTTGCCGACCGCGTAAAGCTGAAATCGCACATGTTAAATGCGCCTAAGATGTGACAGACCTGCATACAAACAGCCAGGACCTTAACTTTACACTGGCCCTAACATGGGCATAGCTGGGAAAGAGAACCGTCGTCAGCAAAGGAAGTTCTTTCCCACAGCAGCAAGTCTTGTTCAGAAGGTTCCGTTATTTCTCCACGATCCTTGGTGTTTACAGTAGATTTCACGAGTAGTAGTTCTTCCTGGCCATGGCAGAGTTGGCCAGCACAAAGGCTTCTCCTTGGATGGACTCCATTCAAGGGAAAGAGAACCACAGTACAAAGAGGCAACGCTGCATCTTCCTCCTCCAGGCATGAACAAGCCAATTATTGCTGAAGCAGGTCACTTGGAAGTACTCCAATGTGAGGCTGCCACCCAGGGGATGGCTGGGAGAGTGGCACTTTTGGACAGTGGGATAAAGGAAGCACCATCCCTGGTGAACAGAAAGGGGTCGAGATGAAAGCACCCAGAGGGAGAAACAGCCCCAGGGTTTTGTTCATACCTCAAATGTCCCTCATTTTGAGGGGCGGCTACTCATTGGGGTATCATAGAATCATAGAATCATAGAATCTCAGGGTTGGAAGGGACCTCAGGAGGTCATCTAGTCCAACCCCCTGCTCAAAGCAGGACCAAACCCAACTAAATCAGCCCAGCCAGGGCTTTGTCAAGCCTGACCTTAAAAACCTCTAAGGAAGGAGATTCCACTACCTCCCTAGGTAACCCATTCCAGTTCTTCACCACCCTACTAGTGAAAAAGTTTTTCCTAATGTCCAACCTAAACCTCCCCCTCTGCAACTTGAGACCATTACTCCTTGTTCTGTCATCTTCTATCACTGAGAACAGTCTAGATCCATCCTCTTTGGAACCCCCTTTCAGGTAGTTGAAAGCAGCTATCAAATCGCCCCTCATTCTTCTCTTCTGCAGACTAAACAATCCCAGTTCCCTCAGCCTCTCCTCGTAAGTCATGTGCTCCAGCCCCCTAATCATTTTTGTTGCCCTCCGCTGGACTCTCTCCAATTTATCCACATCCTTCTTGTAGTGTGGGGCCCAAAACTGGACACAGTACTCCAAATGAGGCCTCACCAGTGCTGAGTAGAGGGGAATGATCACATCCCTCGATCTGCTGGAAATGCCCCTACTTATACAACCCAAAATGCCATTAGCCTTCTTGGCAACAAGGGCACACTGTTGACTCATATTCAGCTTTTCGTCCACCGTAACCCCTAGGTCCTTTTCTGCAGAACTGCTGCCCAGCCATTCGGTCCCTAGTCTATAGCAGTGCATGGGATTCTTTCGTCCTAAATGCAGGACTCTGCACTTGTCCTTGTTGAACCTCATCATATTTCTTTTGGCCCAATCCTCTAATTTGTCTAGGTCCCTCTGTATCCTATCCCTACCCTCCAGCGTATCAACCACTCCTCCCAGTTTAGTGTCATCTGCAAACTTGCTAAGGGTGCAGTCCACACCATCTTCCAGATCGTTAATGAAGATATTGAATAAAACCGGCCCCAGCACCGACCCTTGGGGCACTCCACTTGATACCGGCTGCCAACTAGACAAGGAACCATTGATCACTACCCGTTGAGCCCGACCATCTAGCCAGTTTTCTATCCACCTTACCGTCCATTCATCCAGCCCATACTTCTTTAACTTGCTGGCAAGAATACTGTGGGAGACTGTATCAAAAGCTTTGCTAAAGTCCAGAAATAGCACATCCACTGCTTTCCCCTCATCCACAGAGCCGGTTATCTTATCATAGAAGGCAATTAGGTTAGTCAGGCATGACTTGCCCTTGGTGAATCCATGCTGACTGTTCCTGATCACTTTCCCCTCCTTTAAGTGGTTCAGGATTGATTCCTTGAGGACCTGTTCCATGATTTTTCCAGGGACTGAGGTGAGACTAACTGGCCTGTAGTTCCCTGGATCTTCCTTCTTCCCTTTCTTAAAGATGGGCACTACATTAGCTTTTTTCCAGTCGTCCGGGACCTCCCCCGATCGCCATGATTTTTCAAAGATAATGGCCAATGGCTCCGCAATCTCATCGGCCAACTCCTTTAGCACCCTCGGATGCAGCGCATCCGGCCCCATGGACTTGTGCTCGTCCAGCTTTCCTAAATAGTCCCGAACTACTACTTTCTCCACAGAGAGCTGGTCACCTCCTCCCCATACCGTGCTGCAGAGTGCAGCTGTCTGGGAGCTGACCTTGTCTGTGAAGACAGAGGCAAAAAAAGCATTTAGTACACTAGCTTTCTCCACATCCTCTGTCACTAGGTTCCCTCCCTCATTCAGCAAGGGGCCCACACTTTCCTTGACTTTCTTCTTGTTGCTAACATACCTAAAGAAACCCTTCTTGTTACTCCTAACATCTCCGGCTAGCTGCAACTCCAAGTGTGATTTGGCCTTCCTAATTTCACACCTGCATGCCTGAGCAATACTTTTATACTCCTCCCTGGTTATTTGTTCAATCTTCCACTTCTTGTAAGCTGTTTTTTTGTGTTTAAGACGAGCAAGGATTTCACTGTTAAGCCAAGCTGGTCGCCTGCCATATTTACTTTTCTTCCTACACATGGGGATGGTTTGTTCCTGCAACCTCAATAAGGTTTCTTTAAAATACAGCCAGCTTTCCTCTACTCCTTTCCCCCTCATGTTATTCTCCCAGGGGACCTTGCCCATCAGTTCCCTGAGGGAGTCAAAGTCTGCTTTTCTAAAGTCCAGGGTCTCTGTTCTACTGCTCTCCTTTCTTCCTTGTATCAGGATCCTGAACTCGACCATCTCATGGTCACTGCCTCCCAGGTTCCCATCCACTATTGCTTCCTCTACTATTTCTTCCCTGTTTGTGAGCAGCAGGTCAAGAAAAGCTTTTCCCCTAGTTGGTTCCTCCAGCACTTGCACCAGGAAGTTGTCCCCTACACTTCCCCTCAGTTGTTGAAAATTATTTACCTCACAAAGAAAGAATTATGAAATTGTGATTAGAAGAAGTTATTTACATTAGAGGAAGGAGCCCCACACCATTTTAGCTTCCCCGTTTGACTAATTTGCATCCCCCCGCTCATTTCAGGTCACTCAGTGTCCTACACTGGGGCCTCGGCAGGCTGAGAGATGGTCTTGTTCAAGTACAATTTATTGGCACCACTTGTTTACCTTTTCATGCCAGTGTGAATGTACGAGGATCGTGTATAGGATGAGTTCCATAGAGGTAAATTACAAGAGGAATTTTGTACATTATATATCAGAACAATTGTCCCTAGCAGGTAAACTGTACTAAGCAATTGACAGGCTGATGCAGGGAAATGCAGAGCTGTCAGAGAGCAGCGGCTTCCCAGCTGACTAAGAAATACGGGATGGACTCTGCAGTAGTGCTCCCAGGCCTTAGTATATAGAGGGGTAAGGCGCATGGCCCTCAGTGCATGAAGGAGTTCTGATTGGCTGTCCTTTTCCTGTGAGGTAGAGGAATGGAGACAGGCAACAAATCAGATGACGATGTCTCTGCAGATATGGGAAACCCTTCTGCCTGGTTACAAGGAACTCCAGCTCCCCAAAGGCAGATAGAACGAGCTCTTCCTCTCATATCAGCTTGCAATGGAAGATTGAAGAGCCTGAGATTTTCCTTGCACCTGACTTGTGTCACCATTTGAACCTGGGAATCTCTGCCATTTGAGAGAAGACACATCAAATCTTAAAACACAGAATATTCTTTAATTGAGCTGAGACGAACATGAGGCTCAAAAGCTGCATTCTATGCAGCCTCCCTGGACAGCACTCTAATCCTCCTCCATCACTTTCACATTTGTAACACTCATGGGTTCTAGCACCAACAGCTTCTGCACAGCTGAAGTCATGAGAAATTCTCCAAAAGCCTGGAGTTGAGCAAATATGTTCCCTCCCCTTTTAGCAATGGAGGTGACCTTACTTTAACTGCTACACAAGACCTAAACCGGGCTACCTGTATAACAGTGATGCACTGGGAATAAGGAAAGTTGCATTAAAGAAACTTCAGGACAATTTCCAACACTGATCAAGAAGGGTGGGGTTTTCTTTAATTTTTTTAAACAATAAAACAAACAGCTGTGCTCTGAGCAAAACCAAATCTCTCTTACACACAAATATTTTAAAGTTTACTAACAGCATTGCAAGGTAAGGCATTCCAAAGAGATTTATCAAAATAAATTATCTTCACCAAAACATTTCTGCGATTCATCCTTTCCTTAAATTCACTTAAATGTCCTAAAAACCGGCAGTAAAAAAAAAAAAAATTACCAATAATTCTAGATAATACTGGGCTCCTTCCAAAGGACAGTGATACTAGAAGACACCCCTCAAAACATTTAAAATTAAGCCACTGCCATGTAAAACGCAGCTATATAACCTAAGATTGTAGGTTTCAAATGTAAGTCAAAAAGTCTTTAAATTTTTTGAGAAAAGTTGAGGGATTTGTTCACAGCTAACCTGAAGTCCAGCAGCCTTGATTCTTCTTGTGTCTGTACATTTGATTAAACTAATGGGTATATTACTACACAATGCAGGGTTAAAAAAATAAAAAGCGAGATACTGTAGCTATCACTCATCTCTTCAATAAAGTCCGATCCATCTGTGTATGGACCCTTCTTTGCATGTCACTCGAGAGACCAAACTTGTAGGTTTCAACTACATTCCACCAACATATTGTAACACTGATTTCAAATGTCTAATCGATTTGCCTTGTGACCCCTTTTTAGCTTTATTCTTCTCAGCCCCCCATCTGCCGCTGGCAATGAAATGCATAGAAAAATAAAAACTCCCGGGAGTGAGCCGGGCTAGAAATGGGAAGTGAGGAGGAGCTCAGAAAGGGTCAAAAAAATTGTTTTACTGCGACCAACATGAGCTAGCGCCTCACTGTACATAAGTTTCGTAGTTGGACAACTGTGACCATCCACTCTAAGAATTCGGTTCCCAGCAGCATGCTGGGCTGCCTGCTCCCACATTCCAGCATTTATCCATGTCCGAGCAGGCCTAGGTAACATTTTTAACTCATTCTCGATATGTACAGTAACTTGGCCGTGGCTGCCTGCTGACTTAAGATGGGGTTCACTGTGAATCTCAACACTTCAATTCTTTCTTCTAATGCTCCTCTTGGATGATCTCAAGCTAAACACGCAAGCACCTTCAGTGACCTATGCATACAGCTGTTAATCTAGGCTGCAGTTTTTCCCTTGCCTCTGCCGCGGGCCTGCACCTTATGCTAGCAGCAGAAATCACGCCCAAGCTTTAAAAACTGCGTTTGTTTGTGAAGGGGATAAGTGTCACATAGAAAATATTACCAAACGAAAGGTTAATCTGTCAGCTGTCCAAACACTACTAGACCACATGCTTTATACAGCAGAGACGCAGCCAGCTCACTCATCAGCACAGCTAGCTGAGCTTGGAAGAGAGACTTCCTGCTGGTATGAAGAGTGCAGGGTTTATTTATTTATTTATTTAAACATTGCTCATGAGGAGGCGGTGGTGGCAGCAGCAGAGCGTGCTAAGAGGTCTGTTGCATCTGCAGTCTCCGTTCGGCAGCAGCGGCTAACATTCTGCGGCGCACGGTGACGGGGTCAGAGGCAGCACCCTCAGGCAGAAAGGGGCTCTCGGAAGTGGAGTCCTCATCAGAGGTTTTGTTTAAATAACGCCTAGAAGGATAAAAGGGAAAAGATGGGTGAAAATAACAGACTGGCTTCTTTTGGCTCTGAAAAGTGGCCGTTCAGGGTTTACCATTCAGAAAAGCAAGGGAGGGTTTAGGGTTAGGGAAAGTGGAAAAAATACCTCATCTGCAGATCCGCAAGCAGCATAAACTCAGGCTCTTGCTCTGCTTACCAGAAAGAGGACTATATCATCTACCATGCACTTTATATAGTTAACTTTATGGTTAAAGCACGGAACTGGGAGTCTAAAGATCCAGGTTCTATTCCAATTTCTCACACCAATTCACTGTGTGGCTTGGGGCAAGTGACTTAAGCTCTCTCTCTCTCCCCATGTCCCCTTCAGTAAAATGGTGGTACCACCTACCTCACAAGGATTAGTTCACTAACGTTTGAGAGTTCGAGGAGAGCTTTGGATGGAAGGCGCTCTGAAGGTGTAAAGTGTTACGCTCTGAAGGTGTAAAGTGTTACGCTCTGAAGGTGCAAAGTGTTAGATTATCAAAAATATACAAGAAAGCAGCTTCCAGCGATGACATCCTGCTGCATTTTAAAACGAGTGTTAAAAGCAACAGTTTTGAATCCAACAGATCTAAAGATACAAGAAGTGAACTAGTAGTTTTAAATAGGAAAGAAAACATAATTTGCCTCTCTGAGCAAAATTTAGTATTTGAAGGAAGATGTGTCTGGGGACAGGTATATTTGAGAACAAATTTCTCAGGAGACTCTTAAAATGCACCCACAAGTCTTCAAGCTATGTTCCATTTGAACACAAAAGAAGGTATTTAAAAAACGCAACGGGGTCTGTTTGCTGACAAAAAGGGCTGCACCTGCAAATAACATGCATACACTTCTTGCAGGCCCGTTTAATGTTTTGCTTGTAAAAGGTTGGCACAGAAACTTGTTCAATAGAAATGAACCAAACACTAAATAATAATAATAATAATAATAATCTTGTTGTATAGTACTCAGTCTCACTGGGCATTTTTGTGCATCAACAACTGATGCTCACCTGGCATTTATCAGAATTTATCAAGCTTCACTAATATGAGCAGAATTTATTTAAAAAAAAAAAAGTTCAATATGCAAACATTTATTAGCAGCCAAAAGAATCCGTTTACAACCAGTCACTATATTTTGTGGGGCAAGGGAGGGGAGTGGGGTTGAACTATGTGTAGAGTTTTTTGTAAGTGGTACCATAATTGACCTATGTCATTTGGTGCTTAAGCAGAAACAAAAACTTGCTTGACACTTGAAAACAACTGTGTTTGACATGGGGTGTCAGACATAGTAATGTGCGTATGCAGGCACAGCCACAGCCTCTGCCAGGAGGCAAGATGATGGTTTACTAGACTCAGCAGACTTGTAAACAATACTGGGTTCTCTTCTTTATGAAGGGCCTGATCCAAAGCCCACTGAAGTCACTGGAAGTCACTCCACTGATTTCAATGGGCTCTGGATAAGGCCCTAGGTTAGGAGTTTATATTCACATCTTGTTGAGAAATGGGCCTAAGTCATCACTTCACAACTGAGTTTTTGATCATGATGCTGTATTAGACAGAGTCCTGATCCCCCTGCAGCAGATACAGCTGTTGCTCTCACTGTATTTTGCATAAACACATAAAGATGGGGGGGAGGGAGGAGTCAGTGGTTACAGTCCAGACAAAATCCACTTTACAAGGCACCGCTCTAATTAAGTGGACAGTGCAGTGTGCCAGGGACTGAACATACTTGCGAGCTTGCTGCAGCAGGTCTTCCTTCCGCTGAACTAACATACGCTGCCTTTCATCAGCTGACTTGGAGAAGCGACTTCCTCTGGCCTCAAAATCCTCTGTCTCACTGGGCTCTGATTCCATTTCACTGAACTCCACCATCTCTTCCAGTCTCGGACTGAGTTCAAGTGGCACTCTCTCAGTCTGGGATAAAGATAAGAAAGCAAAGAAGGAATTTATAGGAGAGTGTAAAACTTGATAACAGGGGGTTTCTATATCAGAACAAGCTACAGCCTTTCGGAGCTATTAATAAGTGCAGGGGTTTTCAAGGAATTTAAGGGGAAAAGGCACCCAACTCAGGTAGCTAATTCCCTTAGGCTTCTTCAGAAATTCCAGTCAAAATGTGCAGCAGGTCAAGTCAAAACATATTTAAAAAGAGTCAGAATTCTATAAAGCTGCATCACATCTAAGCTGTCAGATCATTATTTTGGTTGTGGATTCAGATAACAGACTAGCTATGAGATTGGTTTAATTTCCAAATGCAAAAATGTGGCACCTCTTGCCCTATTTAAAAATAAACAAAACAACCAACCCTCAAATCACAGCTTTTTACAGATGATTAAAAAGCCAAACACAAAAGGTGCTGTAATGAAGGGTCTCGTCTGACCCACTTTACAGCACAGAAGCAAAAAATTCAAAGGCAAAAAGAGTTCACAGAAAATCTCTAGATAGGGCACAGCAATGTATTTCATGCATTGTTTGTGGACCACCCCCAACGGCAATTCACTCTTGCTAAAACACTATTTCATGAGTACTAGCATTCACCAATTCCTTGGGTCTCAGTCTCATGCCTTTGGATTTAGAATTCTTAGAGCCTATAGACCATACACACACAAACTGCCACTGACTTCAACAGTTTTCCAGGAGCTAGATCTGCAGAATCAGGCCCGTTTTGTAACTGACCAACAAGAGTGTGATAAAGGTTATAAAAGGAACTCTAGCCCATCTACCACTAGTAGTTTGTTGTTGCATCTCTATTTCCTGCGTATCTTCAGAGTCAGATCTTCCCTCTACTCTGTTACCTGAATTGTACCGTGTGTGCCTTTAACTTGTAAGCTCCTCAGGGCAGGAATTTCATTCTTGGCATTCTATTTAGCATATTATACACACAACCTGGTGTAAAGGTCTGTGTAAATTTACAATGCTAGCTAAGTTAGAAACCATTATATGTTCTGTTTACTGCAGAGTGAGCTGGATCTGCTTAGTACGTTGAACTTGGAAGAGCAAATGCACCTCAATGAAGCTACCTGTATCTGCTATCATTTATCAAACTCTTGATTAATGCATCCAAGTTGCCAAGAAATTCTATTGTAATTATTCACCGAAATATATAGGCACAAATGACAAAGCTAGATGATCAAACATCAACTGGAGATAGTTTACAAGTCAAAATAATATTTAAATGCTGAGTAATAGCAACATTAAGCTCTTTTTTACAGTCACTCTTCTGACGATAAAGGCGTTTTACTATATTTCTTGAAATTAGCAATAATCTCAATCCCTAAAATACTGCAAACTGAGAAATCTTGCATTCCACCATGGAGTGGGGGTATGATAATTAGATGAAGGTTTCTAATCATAGAGGATTGAAGTTCTGGAACAGCATTCCAAGGGGAACAGTGGGGGCAAAAAACCTAACTGGCTTCAAGACTGAGCTTGATAAGTTTATGGAAGGAATGGTATGATGAGGTTGCCTACAACAGCACGTAGCCAATCTGTGACTGCTGGTAGCAAATATCTCCAACGGCCAATGATGGGACACTAGATGGGGAGGGCTCTGAATCACTACAGAGAATTCTTTCCTGGGTGTCTGGCTGGTGGGTCTTGCCCACATGCTCAGAATCTAACTGGTCACCTTATTTGGGGTCGGGAAGGAATTTCCCCCCAGGTCAGATTGGCAGAGACCCTGGGGGTTTTTCGCCTTCCTCTGCAGCATGGGGCATGGGTCACTTGCAGGTTTAAACTAGTGTAAATGGTGGATTCTCTGCAACTCTAAGTCTTTAAAATCATGATGTGAGGACTTCAGTAACTCAGCCAGAGATTATGGGTCTATTGCAGGAGTGAGTGGGTGAGGTTCTGTGGCCTGCAACGTGCAGGAGGTCAGACTAGAATCACTAGATGATCATGATGGTTCCTTCTGGCCTTAAAGTCTACGAGTCTATAATAATAGCACCACTTAGCTCTTACATAGTGCTTTTCATAGTTTAGTATCATTATCCCCCATTTTACAGATGGAGAAACTGAGGCACAGAGCGGTGAACTGACTTATCCAATGTCACCCAACAGAGCTGGGAATAGAACATACTCTCCTGAGTCCAATCCAGTGCTCTACCTAGTAGGCTACACTCTCTCTCCAGACAGAACTATTTCTGTTTTCCCCCAGAAAGAACTATTCCAGATAAACAGGAAAATCATCACAGGGACCCTAATTCTGTAACACTCTCCACTCTCAATGATTTAAGCTAAGCAGCCACAGCTCCTTGAAGGAAGCACTCACCACACCTTGCAGGACCGAGCCTTAAGAGACAATAAATTCAACCCCAGAATTTTTCTTACCACCAAAATGCTTTTAATAATGAGCAATACAAGAAGAAAAGGTTGGGACTTTTTAAACTAAATTCAAAGCTAACAATAGGTTGACCGAGTAATTCTTTTACTTGCAACACCTTGCACAGTTTGTTATGTTAAGTGATGGTGGCATATATTGGCCCCAATCTTCAAAGTCTCTAATGCGAAAGGACCCAGGTACATCAGCAACTACATCTTTATCTACAACCCTGCCAAGACACCTCTGGAAAGACTCAGATTACAAAATCCAGGAGTAAGGGCATGAGAGCTGGAGATAAAGCTCTCTCTGAGGTGACAGTTGTGGAATGAGTTTCCTGAGATCAGATGAATATAGAGCAGGGGTCGGCAACCTTTCAGAAGTGGGGTGCCGAGTCTTCATTTATTCACTCTAACTTAAGGTTTCGCATGCCGGTAATACATTTCGACGTTTTTAGAAGGTCTCTTTCTATAAGTCTATAATATATACCTACACTATTGTTGTATGTAAAGTAAATAAGGTTTTTAACATGTTTAAGAAGCTTCATTTAAAATTAAATTAAAATGCAGAGCCCCCTGGACTGGTGGCCAGGACCCGAGCAGTGTGAGTGTCACTGACAATCAGCTCGCGTGCCGCCTTCGGCACGCGTGCCATAGGTTGCCTACCCCTGATATAGAGGCTGACCACTTTCCAGGTACTCCTCTGACAAAGCATTTCCAGTATGATGAAGGAATGTATTCTCCAAAGAGTCTCCTTGCTCAGAGAGGGGAGAAGAACAAAAACTCCATGAAGTCTGCTAGGGTCTCAGCCTGGAGATTTAATTTACATGGGAAGCACTTAGATACAACTGTGATGAGAGCTACTGAGCACCACACATTCCGGAATCCAACCTTCATCTGAAAATGTGGCATGAAGGACTTCACTGCTTCCCACTGTAATTTGAGGGCACTGCACAAAGTTGTTGTACCGTATTTGATGAGAAGTCTTGGAGACATAAAAAATTAGTTGCTTGTAATAAGAGCTCTCTGAAAGCAGGATCCTCTAGTGAGCCCATTCTTGCATGCTGGCACAACAGTAAAGTTTAGAATCACCATTCTGATGAAGCAGCTGTGAACAGGACTGCAGAGGGTACATAACGCTCTGTAAGCTTAGGATTGGGTTTGTCCACAGCACGACTTGCAGGATTTCTGCAGAGGGTGTGGTTTGAATTCTCATGCATTTGGGAGAGTTTTGCAGCTTTTCCAACGGAGCGAAGTAGTTGTCACAGCAGTACAAGTACTGCCTCAGCTGTCACTGCCAAAAAAGCATCCAGTACTTCATCCCCCCTGACAGATGGCCTACCAGATCTCACATGAAAACTGAGCTGATGAACAATGACACAGCTAAACTACTTTAAGTGAAGTAATCAGCCTATACTGATCATGTCCTATCATATCAGGTCAGCATAAAAAAGGAAGTTGCTAGCTAGTGCTAACCATGGTAACTTCAAGAAATGCATTACCTGAGCCAACAGCCTAAGAGCTTTGGTATCATTTGCCATCCAGGCAGACTGCCCTGACAACTGAAATGCATCAGAGAGGTAATACATTGTTCATGTCAGTTTCTACAGCCTAGCTGCTACGACTTCAAATCATCAACTGCGTCTATTTCAACATCCAGTTGTGCTGATGGTATAAATCTCCACAGTTTGGACATGTAAGCTGTAAACTGTGGAACGCATAGATTTCAACAGCTGGTGAGCAAAACAAGTCATTTTTAAACCACAGGGGACAAATCAGTGCACCCATCTTGTTGATGCCAATACCTTCGGAGCATAAGCAGCAATGCATCAACCAATCTGATGTCAACAGAGGCCTATCAAACATGAAACGTCAACAGCTAGATCACATAATGGTGCTGCTACTGCAGCAACCTTACATACCCTCTTTATGAAAACCAAGACATGACCTTCTGGGGCCATTTAACAGTGTGGAGGGGTTTATATCATTAGCGGTCCTTGCATACACATCGAGGTGGAGGAGTGATGTCACAGAACTCTGTGGTCCCCTCAGAAAGCCTTGGAGCAAGTGAGCAACCTCACTTTCTTGGATCTCCAAGATGAAAGAATGGAAGCACCCTAGAATGATCTCATCCACCTCAACCAGGGTCCACAGGAGAGTCACCACAAACCCACAGCCAACAGCCTCAAAAGATGAGAGCAGACCTAGAAAAATCAGTATGGACCCCCGCCTCCCGCCTTTTTGACCTTTACCCATGGCTAGGAAGTCATCAGCCAGTGAGACTAAGAATCTGTGCCATGCTGAAGACTAAAGCAAGACTTAAAAAAGGGGAGGGAAAATGAAAGTGTCCGAGGGTAGAAGAATACCGTGCCAAAACCTTCTCCCTGTTACTCAAAAAATGAAAGCTGAGACAGGCAAGACCATCAACATCAAAAGTCTGTTCTTCGAGCTGGGGACCGACAACTGTTCTTGAAGGAAGCTGGTAACCTAACTAAAATCTCAGCCATTGTAGTATGAGAGAGCGCAATATCCCAAAACACAATAATAAAGGTTATGACAAGCCAAAAGATCAGACCAGCGCTCAAATTAAACCACTTCCACACTTTAGAATCAATTCCTCTTACAGGTTTCAAGAGAAAAATTTGTTAATTGCACTAGGAGAATTTGTGATGCCTGCCAGGGTTCTCTGCAGCACTCATCACCACAGGATCTAAGCATTACCAGTGCATTCACTTCTCAAGGCATGTCAACTGTGCCATCGGAGGGTTTTCAGCTTGAAGTCAGTTCCTAAGGATCTATGACAATCTCTTTAGAGAGGATACCTACCTTTGGAGAAACAAAGACTGCATTAATTTTCTTAAACTAGGTCAGTGGATTTTAATGAGAATGAAAGTATAAGCTTGAAGGAGCTGACTAGAGTCAGGGAGACATGAGACACTTCAACACTTTTTTGTTGGGCCAAGAGTGGAGAAAAACCCAAGAGGGAAAAACTACACAATGGTGAGGAAGGAGAGAGAAAGGGAGAGGACCATTGTTTGCACTGCTGATCTCACTTACCGTTTTGATATGACCCCACAAATGAAGCAAGCATGTCGCCTTACAGAGAGGATAAAGGCATGGCCAAGATTTTCAGGGGGAGCGAGCGATTTTGGGTGCACAGCTTGAGGCACCTGAAAGGACCTGATTTACAGAGGGCAGGTGCTCAGCATTTTCTGAAAATCTCTTTTGAAGTATTTCAAGTTGGGCACCCAAAATCACTAGTCGCTTTTAAAAATCTTGGCTATCACCCCTGCCTAAAGAACCTTATGCAAAGCAAGTTACGATGTACCGCACGGGGAGAGGAAGGCTTACATTTCCCTAAATCAGGAGGTTGCTTGTTTTCAAGTGTATATTAGTGCCCTTAAAAAACATGACATCCAATAAATGGAAATTCTGAGGGCTGGTGAGGGAAGGCGAGTCATTGTCAGAGAGGTTACAGAGGCAGTATGTGGATAAGGAAAAGAAGGGTGTGTGATGTATGGGATGAAAGGAGGAAGGCCCAGGCAGAAGGTAGCACCATCAGAGCTAGAGAGTTTGCAGAAATCACTCTAAAGCTGTAACCGAATAGCATCAGGGAGGAGGCAGACTAACAGGCTGCTGTGCCTTATTGGGCGTTTCCCCATGGTGCTCTGTGCCACAGGGTTTGTCTTTACATTTAAATACTTGTTGGAGGTCTGAGTCCCACCCTTACGATACCGCTGGGTATGTGAGTTGGCATATTACATTCCCTCTGCACTTAAGCAGCTTTTTAAACACAACGTGAACCTCATAAGAACCACAAGCATTTCTATGTCTTTACGGATACACAGATATGGTAATATGTGCTTCTGGCAAGATGCAGAGAGAGAAGGGACTGCACCCATAATGTACAAGTTACCCCATCAAGCAAGAAACCATAGCTAAAAGGGGATGAACATAATCAAGAAATCCCTGCAAGACATGGCTATTCTTTCTGGGCCTACCACTCTGAGCCATGAAAGAATTAACATGGAACTAGACACCAGGACTAATAGCCAGTCAGCAGACCGCCATCCTGTGTAGCTGTCCATAGAAATATAATAGAATAATAGAAATATTGCCCTGGAAGAAACCTCAAGAGGTTATCTAGACCAGTCCCTTGTGCTGAGGCAGGATTAAGTAAACCTAGACCACTCCTGACAGGTGTTTGTCTAACCTGTTCTTAAAAATCTCCAAGGACAGGGATTCACAACCTCCCTTGGCAATCTATTCCAGTGCTTAACTATCCTTATGGTTAGAAAGCTTTTCCTAATATCTAATCCAAATCTCCCTTGCTCCAGATTAAGCCCTTTACTTCTTGTCCTAATGAGAATGGTCTGATTGTTTTGGTGAATTTAATGTGAAGAGAAGGGGCTGGCTTGACAGCCCTGGAGACTAAAGACTCTTCTCCATAAGCACAGGACAGATACAGGCTGAGTAGCAGCAATGAAAGCTTCCTTCACACTACCCCAACATGATTCAAGCCTGACCAGATGGAAACACATATGGAAGTTGGGAGGGAAATTCAATCTCCATGGCCCATTTACTTGTTTTGGCCTCTAATAAGATTGTCAGAAGTGCTCATTTTGCACCGTGGATGCCTATCCAGTAGGAAGAGGATGGAGACCACCAACTCACTTCCCACAGCCATCACTGATAACTTTCAGTCATGATAGACCTGGGATGAAATTCACATCCAGTCACCTACAGGAGAAAAGGTCCCTAGATCATTATCCCAAGCCCATTACTAATTCTGCAAGTGAGCCAACATCCTCCCCCAAGTCAATATGCTCAAATTAAAGTGTTTGAATTGGGGTAAAGTTCTGTATTTTAAATCAGACCAAGAAGTGTGCCACTTTTTGAATGTGCACTTTCAAAAGCATCGCATATATATGCAACTTTTAAAGCTTTTCAGGTGGGTTAGCAAGACAGAAGATCTACATACACAGATCCAGAACGTCAGTACAGAATACAAAAAGGTTCCAGTTCAACACAAAACATTCAAAGCTAGAGCAAATTTGTAAAATGATACTCCTGAACATGAGATGACAATCCTTTAAAAAGATTTTACTAACACACCAAAAGAAATCAGAATAACCCAAAAGAAACATGGGATGAGGTTTCCTTAAGTCACTCAAGAATAATCAAGTACTTTATATCCAACTCCAGATTTTCCACCTCTGTGATTCTTCCTCCCACTTGAAACTCATGCCTATACTGACCCTGTTCTATCTTCTACTTCAGGGCTTTAAATATAAATAAAACCCTATGCTACTTCAGGGTCTGCTGATGGCAAACTGCTGCACCTTGCCTTTAAATTAGCCACAGCTGGGCTACTCACATTATTAAAGACTGCCAGGGGCCAGAAGATTCTGTATCTGATGATTCGTTCCCTTCTAAATCCAACTACAGAGGAAGGTAAAACCACTTCAGATCAGGGAAAAACAGAATCTTAAAAACCAATCAAATAAGAGACTCTAATCTTTCCTCTAAGCTTTAGTTTAGCCAACTTGCACCATTCTATTAAGTCCTTAAAGAGGGAAAGAGATGTTTTTCCTTCTGCTTCTGGGGAAAGTCAGCAAAAGGAAGAGAATTAACTACCTTCCTCCCCTTCCCCTCCCCCCGGATTTGTACCCCATTCACTCATAGGCACCCCATGCCCCCTAGATCTATCTCCCTCCCTGCCCCTCAACAACCACATGAAAAAAATCCACTCATTAAAGGGACCACATCCCCAAAGTCTCAGAGAAAATAAAGAATGGAGCTCCCACCCTCCCCTTTAAGGGATCACTCTAAAGAATCCAGGGATAGCAAGAAACCTTGCTCTGCAACTCCCCAACTCTGCAACTTCCTTCCTCAGACATGAAACAAGATGAAGAACTCCTTGAAAAAACATCCTGTCCCAGTCACATAAGACTACTGTGCTTTAGAACGGAAGCCTGACATCTTCTGTACAGGTGTCACCAATGTGCACCAGCAGCTCAGGCATTGTAATACCCACCGGCGGAATTTACTGGTACTCTATGCTGTTTTGAGTTCATTTCTCCGTTAATTTGGTTTCCTTTTACTATCATGCTCCTGTGCTTTTTGTGCCAGCTTACCTGGGTACCAGTTTCCGCTTCCTCCTGATCAGAATTATGCCTTTCCACTGGACTGTTTGTTGCAGGTCTAACACTATCTGGACGCTGCAATACAAGCATCACAGATTTAATAAACTACATGAAATGCATAAATAAATACAAGGCAAGTTCTAAGAATAAATTCAAGATCTGCCTTACACCCCATAATATGTTGTGCTCTCTTTAAAACAGATAAGTTAGCAAGAAAGAGAATACACATCTGAGAGTGAGAGAGACAGAATGACAGCCGCTTCCCCACACACACTGATGGAAGGTACATACCAGGTAACCCACCAGTATCTGATGTGTGCAGCACCAGAATTAGATATTCTTACTAACAGAAACGGGGTTCCCAGATTGCTTTATTGCAGTCCACAATAAGTAATAAGACCTGGACATTATTTTGCTGACTACTTTCTTTGTAATAGCCCCGCCCCTCCAATGATATAGCTCAATCATAAATCAGCAGAGAAAGCAGCTGCAAATGTAATGATGCTACAGCAACGTGACCAAGGAGGTGCTTTGTAACATTCTGAGTAAATTACCATTGAAGATGAAATTTCTTATATGTGTTTTTAGCACATATATGGTATTTTTGCTATATGAGAGCGAAAAAATGGTGTTTCTGTAGCTTTAAAAAAGCAAGGAAATTCCATGAAAAAGCTGGGTTAATACGACAATACATTTGAGATTTTATAGGCACAGAAGTTGAGATAATCGCAGTCACAAAACCCGCAGGATCAGGATGCCAGTCAATTTTACACAGTATAGTAAGACATTCAAATTAAATCCTATCTTTAATACTAAATGCTATATTCTGTGCAAGGGTGCCTGAGTTAGGCTGGCAGTAGGAATTTCCTGACTTTTATGCAGGAGAAATCTGAACAATGATGTTGCATTAACCCAACATTTGATACTGCTAGTAGATAATAAACAAGGAAGAACTGAAGAATCAACGTTACATTTTCCTAGTTCGTTCTTAACATTCTCATCCATGTGATGAATCTAGACAATTGGTAAAGTATGGTCCTGTCAGAACATGATCTCATGACTGACCTGTGTTGGGAAAGGTACCTGGATGCGCCCCTCTAAGATGTTGTCAGTTGTTATTTCTACCGAGCGTGTCAGCTGCAGATCCTGTAGAACTATATGGTAAGGAACCTGAGGGAACATCTCTTGAATCTGATGGGCCTGTAAAAAGCAAAATTTATAATGTGAAAATCTGCGTGCAAAGTGCCTACAAAAATAAAGTCATAATGGAAGGTCGAAGGCCCAGATTTTCAGAATCGTGCATACATATGCCTAGTTTGTACCTGTAGTGACAGCAATTCCATTCCAGTTGTGGTGAATGTGCATGCAATGACAATAACTGCAAGAGCAAATTGGACACACCAGTTCTGGGTCTCTCTCACTCTCAGAAAAACATCAGAACAACTGTACTGTTTGACGGCAACCTTGTGCATGTCCCATGTTCCCAGGAACAAGAGATGAGAAGCTGTAGCTGTCACCACTTTGGGAAATGCAGCAAGAAAAGTTACAGGAATAACACACTAGAGAGGCCGTTAATAACTTACATCCTGATGCAGAAAGATAAGACCAGGCTGACAATTACTTACAGAATGAGGTGAAATTCTGATGCCACTACAGTCAACGGCAAATCTCCAATTGACTCATATGGAGCCAGGATTTCATTATGAAACTTTGCCCTTGAAAGAATACAGGCTTCAAAAAAACCTCCCATATACTCTTTTAATCAAGGTATTTTTTCATGAGTGTTTATACCATCAATATTTTATATTTTTCAGTGACTGAAAATTAACTCAATGTTTAAGATTTACTATACTCAATCCCAGATTAACGCCAACATGGCATTGATAACCCAAGGGACTAGTAGTGTCTGTTTCAAATAGTCTACTCTCTCTCTCTCAAGCTGTTCAGGCTAAAAACGGATGTTTTATCATCATCTGAAAGCCTGAGAAAACAGCTTTCAAATGGATTAAAGCAAGAGCAACTAACAATTCATTGGATTTCAAGCTGTTTAAATGATGTACAACTGAAACAAAGAAAGGCAAGAGGGCAATCAAAATAATGTGCTTTTAAAGGTCCAAAAAGTCTTGATAAATGCCAGGGCTAAAAAAAAACATTACATGACCAGTACAAGTGCTTTCAGGATCAGTAAACCTTTCCAATGCTCAGAAAGAAAGAAAAAAACCATGGCAAATGGTATGCTGGATAGTGGGGAGAAAACCAGGCACATACTGGATGGTACGTTCAAATAGCTCACAAAGCAACAGCAGAGGTACAGTACACGTAACAACAACTTCCCTTTTTATTAATCTGTGACCAAAGTAACAGGTTCAGCATTTCAGTCACTGGTGGCCTCTCTGTTTGAATACTCTACCAGGGCTTTTCTCAGATAACACAAAGCAGAATTTTGCTTAGTTTCCGATTTAAAATGCATAATGCTTGGGTTTACTAACACACTGGTCTTTTTCCTTACATTAGGCAATTTAAAGTACAATACTGAAATATATTCAAATATGCATGACCCTTATACATTATTAGTCATCCTAAATATAACTTCCATCCTGTGTCATCCTGTTCAGAAAAAAAGAATAGCTGGTGTCTGCTTAAATACTCTGTGCACATTTAACGTGAATAAAGTTATGACAGTCAATAGTCTGCAAACCCAAAAATATTCAAAAACTGTGGTCTCACCCCACATAGATTCAATAGCAGAAATGGCACCGCAGTCAGGTCTTGTAGCAGGTAGATGTCATTCTTTTTACAAGATACACTGATGAACAATTGCTAATATGCTATGAAATTGAGTATCATAAATAATTCAGATTAAATGAACTAAACACATTTTGTGATGTAATTTCCTTGACTTTTTCTATCCTGTGCTATCTTTTATGCACTAATCAACAAAATCTGGTAATTTATAATCAGTGTCCCAGTCCTCAATGTGAATTAGCAAGGTTCTGCTGTACTAAGAGAGCACCATCTCATTTGTACATGTTTGAACACAAAGCTCTATGTAAGTGCTCAGTACCATTAATAACGGTGATGAGAACTATAATCCTAAAAGAAAAGAAACATACAGAGACGGTCTCTCTCTGAGAAGGACGAACACGGCTACAACACTACTGCAGAGACAGTTTTGTCAGTTTAAGGCCTGATTTTGCTACCACTGACAATGGCAAAACACTCAGGATGCAGAATCAGAACCTTTGTTACTATGAACTGTGTGTGGAATGAAGTACTGGAGAGGACCGTAAGAAGGCAACACCAAACAAGCTGAGAGAAGCAGCTTTATGTCCCAATCTCTGAAGTCACACCAACCTATCTATCCTCATCCACTACATCCTCTTGCAAGCAGTGCACAATGTTAACACTGACTTATGGTCTCCCCTCACTTCAGTTTCCTCCACTGTCCATTTATTTTCACACATTAGCACTGCTAACATGCAAACCCAGCTCCAGACGTCAATGGAGCTGCACCCACTTAAGCTAGGGCGTCTCTGTGGTGAAGCCTTGAGCTTGGCACCTGCTAGAGATTTCAATGTCTCCACTCACTCTCAGTCCACATACATCCCTTTCACTCCAACACAGACTAGCAGGCATAGGAGTACAATCTATTAATCGGTCTTACCATAGCATTGAGCTGTGAGTTGCTCGCTTGTGCAATACCCAGGATATTAGTAGTGTGCATCACTTCCACTGAAAAACTGGGCAACCAGCTAGCGATACGAGAGCCTGAGAGCAAGAAACCAAAAGGAAGGTCAGGCAGGAATAAAAGAGGTTTTCAGCAATCTGAACTTTTCCATGTGTGTTTAATTCCATCATCTCTAATTACACAAAATGAATAAGGTAAATTCTATAACGGATTCCATTCTAAGCATGTCTCCCAAATGGGGAGAAAGTAGGAGCAAAGACAAACATATCCCTCTCACCATAACTGTCACTATTTGTTTGAAATGTACATATTAACATTTCACTAAACCAGCCACTACTGATCTGCAGCTGATCTGTCACAATATTTTTACTTTTAAACAAAAACTGTTTGGGGGGGGGAGGGAGGAGGGAGTGTTTAATAGTTTGGGGGCTATCAGGGAATCAAGAGGACATTAACTCAGTTACAGCACCAGTAACCTACAGGTAAGTTCTAAGTTGTGGAGTAAAAATACCTGCTCAAAGACAAAGGGAAAACTCTAAGGTCAAATTCAGCTCTGGTGTAAGTGGGTGCAACCCCCAATTTCAATAAAGACATGCCTGCTTATAAAGAGCTAACTTTGGCCCCTACTGTTTCACAATCATACTGCCGTGCAAGAGCCTGGAGCAATCACACTGAGTGATCCTCCGCCTCTTCCTGTGGCAATTACAGGATCAGGCCGCCTTGAGTATGGAAAATGGATAAATCCTCATTCCCATTCCCTTCCTCATTTCTTATTTCTCTGATAATCAGCCCATGCCTTGCTCTAAGGGATAGCAGTTGCTGTCTCCACAGCAACCTCAGTGGTCTCTCATATGAGAATGTGGGGGAGGGGAGCTTCTACTTGCAAGTGTCCTTAGGAGAGACAAAATCTACCCAGAAAATGGGAGACTGTGCAGGACGCTGTCCGCAGTGAAGTGCCTGGATGCACCCAACAGGGACCAGCCTTTCTTCTCTTGGTTTTCTTGATTTGAAAGATGTGAGATTACAAAAACAGAACGGATAAATAAAGGTTCATTGTGTGACAGTGCAGCATCTAAGTTAGAATGCCTGCTATGAGCATGCTGGGAACTCCACTAGGGCGGAGCCCAACCGCAGCTGCCTGCCAATGTGGACACACGCGTAACTGAAAAGGCTTTAAAATTCCCCAACAGCTGGGGAAAGAAGGCATATGCTGTTGTCAAAGCTAACAAAAAATTGGAAGAACCTTTGCACTAATGAGCTTTTTCTGCACCGGAAACAGCTTTTGTACCAGCATGCTGAGGGAACAGCATGACCCGGGACCACTGAGAAGTCCATGTGCTTTGTGATATATTATGATAATGATATATTATATATATATATATTGATATATTATGAATAATGATATATTAATGAAGCCACCAGGACCACCTGATCAACTCTATTTTGAACGTATGCTTTTAGCGAAGACCAAACTTTCTTAGGCCTCTATAAGATTTCATGTGACTCAGGTCTTGCAAGGCTCTTCCAAGTTTTGGCTGATAAATGGGGACTAGATGGTTAGTATAATTTTGGAGAAAGCCTTCAACACATGCCTGGTAAGATGTAACAGTCTTTCAAAAGCGGCCACTGATTAGCAAACAATTTGGGTAGGCAGACAAACCCCAAACATTTCCTGCTCTGCCAATGGGAATGAAAATTTATGGAACAAACAACAGTTCTAGAATTGTTAACCCTGTAGAACTCTAAGTGGCTACTCCCTTTTCCTTGAGTTACATACAGGAGGGAGGGAGCTTTCAGAAGTCTCTATAGCTTTGGATGGTCTTAGAAGCGTATGTTCAAACCTCTTCAGAGGTGTGACAAAAGCAAGCGTAGACATATCTGAGCTAGCTTTTAGCTAGCAATAGCTTCACAGTGAAGCCCGCCTGGGACCCTGGGTACATATTCGAGCAGCTAGCTTGTGCTGCTGTGGCTTCATTGCTATTGTTACATGTCACAACATGCTGCAGTCACACCTCTGACTGCAGTGCAGATATACCCTATGAACCGATATTCACCTGTAACTAGGAGAAGGAACTGTATGTCTGAGAAAGTTGAAAGGGAGAGGACATTTTTGTACAGTTTAAGTTTATACTGGACCACAATGAGGATCCAGTTATACAGAAGGCTGCTGCTCTTCTGTTTTTCTGGATAATATCAACTGTAAAACCTGGTTAACTAACCATCAAAGTGGAAGAAGTGATTGTGCTGGTTCAAGCGAGGTCTGCCTTCTGCTACTGCCACAGGTACCAAGTTCTCATCTAGGTTCTCCCTCTGGTGGTCCTCCCTAACTCGGTGGTTGTCAGTGATATTGAGAGACATTCTGCAGGTGGGGCAGGATGTATCCTGTTCAAGCCAGGAACGCAGGCATGAGCTGACAAGAAATCAGGCAACAGAAAACCATAGTGAGCATATACCATTTGTCTGAGATATCAAGATCACAGGTGCAGAGAAGCTGCAGTGTAACAATCACACCTCACCATATTCTCTGCAACACATCAATATGTCTGATTGCTGTTACATTTTACAGTTACCTGAAGTGATAGTCTATCTGATCAGCTTCTGATGACCACATCCCTTGATTTGTCTTTTCAGCTGAAGAAACCCAAGTGAAAGTGTTCGTACCTTGCTTTTATACCCACGCTTCCAGACAGACCCTCTTCATGTCTAGAGAAGCCTTGCACAGATTTACTTGCTCAAGTAGCCCAGAGCAAGTACATTTTAGTTTGGAAGGGGAAGTCAAATGATCATCATCATAAAGAGCAGGTGAGTAGATTTTGTGGCTGTGATGGTAAATCTTCAAGGCATTTTTAGCCAGGCTGGTCTGGAGTTAGCATTCCAAAGAACTGTTCAAATTTTTCTTGAGACAGTTAACCTTACTTATATTATTGACGAGGGGCCTATTACTGTGAGAATTATATGGACTAAGATTGATGCAAGCAATAATGCATTTATTTTCTAGATTCATTTACATCTACAACTCTTGGGGTCCCAGGACTTACAGGGATCCACTAAGCACTTTGTCTGCTTTCTGATTCAGACTGCCTAGACTGCAATGAGAAATCACACAGAATTCAGAATTGTATTCTGTTGCAGAAATTCAGTACAATTTCTTAAAACATATACTTAGTGCTCATATAATACACTTAATCAGAAGCTCTCAATGCACTTTACAGAGTCTCAGTACGTGTCATCCCCGTTTTAGAGACAGTGAAACTCAGGTGAAAGAAGACTTGTTCAATGTCAAACTACAAGTCAATGGCAAAGTCAAGAATATAACCCACTAGACCAGGAGTCGGCAACCTTTCAGAAGTGGTGTGCCGAGTCTTCATTTATTCACTCTGATTTAAGGTTTCGCGTGCCAGTAATACATTTTAACGTTTTTAGAAGGTCTCTTTCTATAAGTCTATAATATATAACTATTGTTGTATGTAAAGTAAATAAGGTTTTTAAAATGTTTAAGAAGCTTCATTTAAAATTAAATTAAAATGCAGAGCCCCCCGGACCGGTGGCCAGGACCCAGGCAGTGCAAGTGCCACTGAAAATCAGCTCACGTGTCGCCTTTGGCACACGTACCATAGGTTGCCTACCCCTGCACTAGACTCAGTGCAAGGCCCTATTCCAGTGAATCAAGCTGTCCATCTACATATGATGAAGATGTATGAATAAATATCTAGATATGATGGTGATGAGCACACTAGTAACACCAAAGTAGATATAATGAAAATCTAGCCAAATACATCAGCTTGCTCCTCAGAAGAGTGTACCAAGAAGCATGTTAGTGGTGCCAATGATATAAAGTCATCACTTACAATATCCAGCACTTGTTTGCTACAGTAAGACAGTGAATTCAAACAAAGTTCTAGTAAAAATTAAAGATGGGATTTTCAAAGGAGCATAAAGGAGTTAGGTACATAACTCCCAGTGAAATTCAATAGGATTTGGGCTAACATGATTTGACTCCTTTGAAAACCCAGCTTAAAGGCACAAGGCTGATCTTAACCACGTGAATCTGGGCTACCATCTCTTTTTGTACATCTTGTACATATGCGGACGCAGTTTATGATTTTGTGCGAACAAAAGCTATTCCACCACCTCCCAACTCTAAAAATAAAGAGCTATGCACGCCCACATATCCGAGAACAAGAACGAAAGCTTCATGTTTAGCATGCTAGTAGCAAAAAAAGGACAACGAGGAGAAGAGATCATTAATTCTTAGAAGGTATCAAGGTTAATTTATTAGATCAGGTTTTTACACCCGAATTTAAGTCATCCAATTTAACATGTTGCCTCTCACACTAATTAGCTGGCACCATGCAGCTCAGAGTAACCTGAGTTCAGAAAGAACGCAAAGATACCATTTTAGATACATGGAAAACAACTGAAGAGGAGAGCCTCTGCTTCTCAAGTGCATGGCTGGTGATCAAATATTCATAGGGTTCTGTAGCTTTGTAAAAGGAGTTTCTGCATCACCGACAAATTATCTCATTAGAGGCTTCATGGAATGCAAATAAATATTTATGAAAAGGTTCGCAGTGAACAACAACAAATTAGCCCCCGATCATAACCTCTGATTTGATAACTAACAGCCAGGAGAGAGCCAGGGAAGGAGCTATTAGCAAAAGAAACATGATCATACAACACATGGACAAAGCATTTAACTGACCCTTCAAGTTAGTCAACAGGTACTTCAGAAAGCCCCTGCCTCCCTACCCAATTCCCGCTTTGTTTGTTTTAAGCACAAGGGTAAGGTGTTGTCTCTGGTTTTTCATCTACCACCCAAAAATAATAAATCTTCTTGGAGGAAACAAAGGTAGAGACAGAGGAAAAAAGCTGAGCTTGCTCAAACCAAGCATCTATATACAGCAAGGTACTTTCTGCAATCAATTCACCAGATACATACTTGTGGAAGAGGTGCCCACATGGGAGTTTACGGGCAGTCTGCATGGAGTCCCAGCAAATGGCGCAGTCATCATTATTGACAGCTAGCTCTTCAGGAGTTGCAACTGCAAACCTACAATGGGAACAGACAAAACAATGATCACACCAACCCCAGCACAGCTACACACCTAAAAGTTCTTCCATTAGAAACCCACATTCACTGCACTAGCCAGTCACTCTGGGTTGATGTAGAGCAGTAGTTTGCAGCTTTTTCCATAACACAGCCACAGTTGGAAGAGAAGAAAGTTCTGGAGTTCATTGCATCAGTTTTGAGACCCCGTCCCATCTAGTTATGAAAAGGGAAGGTGTCCATGGACTTCCTTGCTACTCCTCCAAGACTCATTGTTAGGCTGAGGACACACAAGGTATAGCATGCAAAAGTCTTGGCTTAAGAATAAGTTATACTTTTTAAAAACAAATTCAGCTGTTTACATCAAAGTGGAAGTTCTTCTCTTATCTGGTGTAATCGTTTGTGGTTTCAGGCAATTTTACACTCCCCCATATACACTTTTAAAAAAGTTTAAGATAAAACTCTATGCAGACAACTAGCCAAGTGCAGAGACTATGGTGATGAGTGCCATAGGAAAGCTTTTCAATAAAATTAGTGTAGAATATGCTATTTTGAAGATGTTAAGTGACAATCCACAGACAGGCATGGTGCAAATTTAAATTGGCAGTTTCATAAAGATTCTTGCAATATACTAGTGCTCTCACAAAGCAGTCATACTGACACAAAACACTGCATAGACTACGGGTCTAGTCCATCACCACAAACTAGAACACCCCAGAAGCAATCAGAGTAATTTAGGTCCATAGTGAGGACAATCTGACTATAAGGAAGGAGTATCTGAAACACTTTTAGACTCAATACAACCTCAATTCAAAAATTCTTTCAAAAAAAATAAGCCTACAAAAATCACTGGTAAAAACAAACTAAGAATTTTATTGAAACCCACAAAAGAAAATAAGGAAGACCATTGTGAAGAGCTCATGTAATCTTTGGTAATTTAACATCCTACTGCACTTCTCCTATCAGTAATGGTGTGGGTTAAGGATGGAGCATCAGGCTTCTCTCTGAACATGCGTTACCCCTGGAACCAGGGGTGAAAGTGAGCTGATAAGGGCCAGTACTCTGTACCGGTAAGAACCCGCACTGGCCCATACCCAGCCCACATTAAACCGGATTTTACATTAATTTAAAACCAGATTAGTGCAAACCCCTAAAACAGAAGTTCTTAAACCAGTTCACACCNGGAAGTTCTTCTCTTATCTGGTGTAATCGTTTGTGGTTTCAGGCAATTTTACACTCCCCCATATACACTTTTAAAAAAGTTTAAGATAAAACTCTATGCAGACAACTAGCCAAGTGCAGAGGCTATGGTGATGAGTGCCATAGGAAAGCTTTTCAATAAAATTAGTGTAGAATATGCTATTTTGAAGATGTTAAGTGACAATCCACAGACAGGCATGGTGCAAATTTAAATTGGCAGTTTCATAAAGATTCTTGCACTATACTAGTGCTCTCACAAAGCAGTCATATTGACACAAAACACTGTATAGACTAAGGGTCTGGTCCATCACCACAAACTAGAACACCCCAGAAGCAATCAGAGTAATTTAGGTCCATAGTGAGGACAATCTGACTATAAGGAAGGAGTATCTGAAACACTTTTAGACTCAATACAACCTCAATTCAAAAATTCTTTCAAAAAAAATAAGCCTACAAAAATCACTGGTAAAAACAAACTAAGAATTTTATTGAAACCCACAAAAGAAAATAAGGAAGACCATTGTGAAGAGCTCATGTAATCTTTGGTAATTTAACATCCTACAGCACTTCTCCTATCAGTAACGGTGTGGGTTAAGGATGGAGCATCAGGCTTCTCTCTGAACATGCGTTAGCCCTGGAACCAGGGGTGAAAGTGAGCTGGTAAGGGCCAGTACTCTGTACCGGTAAGAACCCGCACTGGCCCATACCCAGCCCACATTAAAGCGCTGCTGCGGCAGCCCTTTAATGTCCCTGCCCCTTTTGTCTCCCCTGTCGGCGGCCCTGCTGGTAGGGTCCATACCGGCAGGGCCACCGATGGGGGGGGGAGGGAAGGGGCAGCGATGTTAAAGCGCCGCAGCAGCGCTTTAAGGATCCTCAAAGAGCTGCCGCGGCAAAGGACCATCCTTAAAGCGCTGCTCCCTTTGCGATTTAAAAGGGCTCGGGGCTCCGGACGCCACTGCCGCTACTGCACCCTTTAAATCAACACTGGAGCCCGGGGCAGCGCGGGACAGGCGGCCTGGAAGGGCTGGCTTGGGGATCCTGACCCCGCAGCCCCACCCCTTCCGCCCAAGGCCCCGCCCCTTCCAGGGACCAGAGCCGCCTCGCCCCGTACCGGTAAGTGTCCTCGGTTACTTTCAACCCGGCCTGGAACTATGTTGATTTAAAACCGGATTTTACATTAATTTAAAACCGGATTAGTGCAAACCCCTAAAACAGAAGTTCTTAAACCAGTTCACACCTTGTTTAAATCAATTTAGCTTTAATTGGTAAATTACCAACATTATGGGGTAGTATTAGTTACTTCACAGTTAAGATTGAGCAGAGCTGTTTAAGATTTTGATTTAGCCTAAATCAGTAACATACTGACACAAACTAAACAGTTTAACCTTGCTTAAATTGGGTTTCAGAGTGTCAATGTTAGGAGTTTAACTGGATTACTTTTAAAACATTTTAGTTAAACCAGTACATTTCTAGCATAGGCAAGACCAAAATTTGACAACTGAGAGTTAAAACTTTGAAGCTCTTGCTCCATTCCTGATTCCAATGTTTTAAAAAACACCACGGTGTGACTGTAATTTGGCTACTGCTCCCACTGCTATAACAAAGTCAATCTCAGATTTCTGTTAGGCCTAAGGCCTGGCCTACACTAGAAAATTAGGTCAGTTTAACTACAGGTCTGTCTCATCTTACGCTGGGGTTACATTCCGCGGTCAGCGCCTAAAGCGAAAACCGCGTATAGTCAAAATTACATTGAGTGTAATGGTGGGCAGAATCGCCCGCACTACAGAAGCAGTATTTAAATTATTATTTTTCTCTTTTTGTTTGTTTTTTTCTTGTTTTTGCTGACCGCGTAAAGCTGAAATCGCACATGTTAAATGCGCCTAAGATGCGACAGACCTGTACATTGATCAGGGGTGTAAATCTCTCCCCTCTCCCTCCCCCCACTCCCTCCAAGCATCGTAGTTAAGCTGATCTAGGTCCTCGTGTAGACAGCGCTAGGTCGACAGAAGAATTCTTCCGTCGACCTAGCTACTGCTTCTTGAGGAAGTAGGTTACCCATGTCGATGGAAGAATCCCTTCTGTCAGCGTAGGTAGTGTCTATACTGAACCACTGCAGCGGCAGCGCTGTGCCCCGTAGTGTTTTCGGCATAGACAAGCACTAAGAGGGGTCTACTTCTAACGGAGGGGATGGGGAAACAAAGAATCAGTATGATGACATAGTATAAGTGAGAAGACTTAACAGCTGGATCAGCAAATTTGTGTTTCACAAGCCCTTTATATTAACACATGGTACATAATGCAACCCCCTCACACCCACTTGTTTATCAGGAGGCTCTTCAGGATCCAACACGGCACTTTAAACTCACTCATCATTTGCTCACCTAGCTTCCATGTTTCCAACCACACGCAGGTAGTTCTTGTGACGACGGATTCTACGCTGAACCTCATGGAACAAATAACGCAGCTGCATAAAAATCACCAGGCTGGCCATCGACAACCAGATATTGCCAAACAGCTTTAAAACAAAACAAAACGGTGCTCAGAAGTGAATACCAAGACACTAAAGAGAAGAACTGAAAAATGGCAGAAAATGCAATATACACCGTACAAGTCACTATGGCTAGCAAAGTAGAGCGTTCCAGTCTGAAGGGCTCAGAAAATTCCAATCTGGCTGTTCCAGAAAAACCCAAACCATTATCAGCTGTTCCACCCTCAGACATGAGAATTTTGCCTGTAATTTATGTTTTCAGAGAAACATTTACCCAGTCTTTACAACCTGGGGAGGGAGGAAAGCTTCAGTTAGAAGATTATTTCTGCCAATGGGAATTGGATCAGGCTCTTAAGAGCAGGAAGAAAGATCTAAATACAGAGATAAACCAATATTAGCCCAGGTTATTTTGTGTTCCGTGTTCAAATACAATCACAAGAACCACCTCCGGTTTACATTGTTAACACTACTTAAATAGTAAAGTATTTACAACCAAAAAAAGTTACATTCACTCCTGACCAATTTGATGTCTCTTGTTGGGGATGGAAATAATTTATTTTTCTTGATAATTCAAGCCTGACATTACTCAAGTACATATCAATTTGAAGTGAAACATCTGCGAAACATAATTATACAGAGAGCTAAAACACCAAAACAAAATGGCTTCCACGGAGTTCAATGATATAGGTAGAAACAATGCCTACAGAGCAACATTACATTTCCATCTCTTTACTTAAACACCTTCTGTGTAACGTTCAGTCCGTTACAAATTAAAAATGTGTGTGGCCAGGTCACTTTATATTAAGACAATTCTGTCTGCTTAGCACTGACTTCAATGTTACATACCAGCATGTGAATATGATGCATCAGGTCCAGTGAAAGCAAGGTTAGCTCCATGACAAAATCTGTATAATACACATACGTTCCCTTGCCCTCCCAGGTTCCTTCATGGTTGAGATCCCAGAGATGAATTACATAACTGTAAGAGAAGAGAAGTCAAAGTTATTTATAAAAAAGTTTAGAAACTGAACTTGATTCTAACAACATTGTTTACAATTTTTTCCCCTCCTGCTGCTGTTTCTCCTCTTTCCATCACACTTAGGTCTTTCTTATTCACCTGACTAATTAATCTCAATGATTTCAACAGCACTATTCATGATAAGCAAGGCAATCAGAATTTAGCCCTTGGTCTTGGGATATCTCAGCCTACTTTAAGACCTGTGTGATTATATTTGAGTCCATGCTTCAGATACACCATTATTAATAACTTCCTTAGTTGTATGCTCACTACTGCATTACTGATCTTTACTGAAAAATATGATCTACAATAAATAATCTCTGTCCCTCTCAAAAAGTCCCATTTGCAAACCAACAAAATAACTAAGCACCACCTTCTAAGTGAAGCACCTATCTGCACCAACATCTTGGCATGGGTATCACCTAAAACATATGCTACTTACCGTAAAATCACATGAGCAGTTCTCACTGTCACAAGTAGAGACTGTAAGGAAAAAAAGGTCAATCATTAATATAATTCCTCCCCGTTTTACAGATAGGGCTACTGAGGCAGGGAGTGGAAGCGACTAGACAAGGGTCACAGTGAACCAGTGGTAGAGCCAGGAATAGAACCAAGGTCTCCTGACTCCCAACTCTTCGCCCTGTCTTATAGACCATGCTGCCTCCTTAAACCTTAATGTTCTAAAGCCCTGTCCATGCTGGGATCAGAACTTTGCTAGCTCCCCGCAGCCATACATAGCACAGTTCTCATCCCATTGTGGGCAGGAACTAAGCATGAAGCTCAAGGAAACACACTGATGCTTATTAGTAGCTAGAAGTTTCAAGTGGGACTAAGAAAGCACCTCTAAGTCATTTTCATTCCTTTTGTTGAGGCGGACATAATCACTGCAGGAATAATTTCTGTCTCTAGTGTTATGTAATAGTAGATACAAGACCCTGCATAGAATTACATCTTGTACCACACTCCTCATTGTAGAATCTGAGTGCCTTCCAGTAGTGCATTAAGCAACATAACTAATGTATTTGTTCTTTCATCCTTTTCCCAGAGGTAGAAGTACAGGGAGTATATTTTGTTTTGGGCTGTTACAGCTGCCAGGGGAATGTAAATGTCCTTTTCTACATTTAAAATTTCAATCATAGATTTGCATTAACCAATGATATAATATTTTGTTTTCAATGTAGCCTCTCTCATCCTGAAAGATCAGTGTGTGTTTATGGATTCTACATACAATACACGGATCACTTCACCCAACTCTCGATTGGCCAATTGGATTAATTTTGCTGTCCTTGCTGCCTGAGCACTAAAGAGTACAAATATCTTTACAACAAAGTGGTGAATTAAAACAAGATATTTAGACTCCATAGCACAAAGCCCATCGTATTACAATTCTTACAGTAGCTAAAATATAGGGCCTAAACTCTTTGGGTTTTCCCTTGACAGATGTTTTCCTTATCAGGCATTTCATGCCATGTCCTGGCTTTGACATAAATCTGTGCTCAACAGTTTATCCATCCAGCAGATCTTATAATCATCCTGTTTCACCACAAGGATTTAATTTGTGCGTTCTATTTACTTTTGCTCATTGGCTTGCTCAGAAATTTTCCCTGTAACTAGAAGACCTCTTGAGAACAAAGTACAGTAACTTTTCTGTTTCTGTAGTTTGGTATGTGATTGCATCAGCAACGTAAGAAGGTTTAATTGTCATGTATGTGACAGGAGCAGATTGTGTGGCTGACTTAACTTTTTATGAAAGTTGGGTCCTGATTAGAACATAAGACAGTACTGAGCGATTTGTTGACATTACTTGCTTTTAGTCTGACCTGTATATGTTGCTTGGATGATTTGCTGATCATAAAATATGAAGATTTCAGTCAGACAAATGGCTGTATTATTGTAAAAAAAATAATCCTAGAAATGTATTCCAAATGTATCAGACAGGGTGTTAACTTGAATGTTTTACTATTCACATGCAATATGACCAAACTATGGTTGCTGTCTGAACCACACCTGAATGTCCTGCCTTTCATACTTTTAAAATTTCAACCCCGTGTTGCATTTATGTAATTTTTTTTTTAATTAAATTTCCTTTAACTGAAAAAAAAAAAAAAAAAAGTCATGGGAAAAAATAGACTCATTTCACAGGATATGCTCGGTTGTTTTATCTGGAGCATTGCACTTTAGTATTTTAAATGTTTATTCAGAAGCAACATACTGCCCTTTATAGATCATAGAATATCAGGTCATCTAGTCCAACCCACTGCTCAAAGCAGGACCAATCCCCAGATTTTTGCCCCAGATGCCTAACTGGCCCCCTCATGGATTGAACTCACAACCCTGGGTTTAGCAGGCCAATGTGCAAACCACTGAGCTATACTTGCGAGGCCCTTTCAGAACACAACCTACTTCCCTTACCACATTCACATCCCTCCCATCCTGCTGAGAAGAGGAGGGGCTAGGCAACACAAAGAGAAGGAAGAAGCCTGGCTAAAACCTGAGAATCACATTCACATCACTCTACTGAAAACACAGGGGAATAAAGCTAAATCAATGTTTGCAAAGTCAGGAAAGAGACTAATAGGGTACTTTTAAAAATCCAATATAATTACATATACTCAAATGCAACATAGCTGGCAGTGTCCGTTTTTAAGAGCATCAGATGGACTGTCAGCAGGAAAACATTTCAAAAGCCTTTCACTGCAGTTTTACTACTTTTTCCTTTAAGTTCGAGGATCACCACTGGATGTCAATGTTAGGAGGCATACAGAAAAGACCATGAGTGTATCTCCTGAGGCTCAACTTGCAGACACACATGAGTAATTTCACTCACATGAGTACAGGCCCTCTGAAATCGAACACTCTACTCATGCAAGTAAGTGCTGGCAGGACAGTGCCCCTGGTTTGTTAATCAGATGCCTAAGAGCTATATCAATTCATTTGACACATCTGATTTTTCAGAACTTGTTTTTAAAAATACATTGGTATGAGACAGATACATCTGTGTTTATCTCAGTGTTAAACTTAGGGCTGCAAATCATCTTTGCTTTAAGAGGTGGTAGCTATGATAAATCCTTTCAATGCTGCCTACACTCGGCACCGTTGACATCTGTGTATGAGAAAAACTAATGAGCGTGCTTCATGAGAAAGGGGAAGAATTAGCTGAGGTGCCTATTAGAATGAGAGAGGCAATGTTAGAAAGAGCTCAGCTATCAGAAACATTACTGTGACAAATCTTCAGTTCCATTTCACACTACACGCCGTCTGGCTCATTTTTGTGTTCAGGTCAATCTTAGCTGAAACTTTAATACAAGTGCCAAATATTGAAATGCCCAAAGCCCTGCAGCAGCCGCCTCTGCTCTAACTAGGTGTCTCCAACCATCCCCCAGAAATCCCCAATTGTTTCCTCGCTCCCTATGTCTGGCAGTACTAGATCCTCCTACTTCCATCTTGGACTGATTTAATATTAAGATGGTCCAGATAACCACTATGTGGTACATGAACTAAGGAAAATATATACCTGTCCCACCCCTAATAAGTAAAGAATAAATGGAGAAATACAGGCTGAACCTCTCTAATCTGGCACTCCCTGGTCTGACACTCTGTGGCATAGGCGCCGACTCTGTGGGTGCCCCCGGGCTGGAGAACCCACAGGGAAAAAATTGTGGGTGCAGAGCATCCAGCGGCGCCAAGCTCCCCCCTCTGCCCTCCTCACCCAGCGCCTCTCACGCGCTGGAAGCCCTGCGCTTACCAACTGGCGTGGGGCTGGTGGCCAGGACCCTAGGTGGCAGCAGGGCCCCCGGGCAGGGGGCCATGCTGGGCACAAAGCCTGGGGGTGCTGCAGCACTCCCTGCACCCTTACTTCCCGCATCTATGGAGACCCGCTGGCACTCTGTATTGACCTCCTGTAGTTCGGCAAATTCTCTGATTCGGCACCGGTCAGGTCCCAAGGGTGCCGGACTAGAGAGGTTCAACCTGTACTACACTGGAGAAATTGATTTAGATAACTATTCTAGTCCATATTGAACAAGAAAAATAAATACATTCTAATAGACACTTCACCTAATTCTTCCTGTATTTCTCATGAAGCATGCTCATCCGTTTTTCCTCATATACAGATGTCTTGATTTCAGCTGTGCCAAAAGCAGGCAGCATTGTATGGATTTATCTTAGCTATCACCTCTTCAAGCAAAGATGATTTGCAGTCCTAAGTTTAACACCAGGATAAACACAGATCTGTTGGCTACTTTGCAATAGGACAGTACTTATTTTAATTCTTTCTGGCTAGAGACTTTCAAAAACCAAACTGCAGAAGCCCCCAAATAAACCAAAGTTAAGAGGAAAAACAAAGTGCAAATCAACTTGCATATAAAGTAAGTCTCACCTCTGCTGCCATGAAAGCTAGAGTGTGCATTCCATGCGTATAGCCGATAACGCCACAGATAATTGCTAGACCACAACAGGAGAGTAACATGGCAATCAGCAGAGTCAGGACTCTGACGTGGCTGCTCATTGGGGTGGTGGGAGAGAAGGAAAGCTAAAACATATAAATACAAAACAGTGTTAACAAACTGGTCCTCTCCCTGTTGCCTTCATCCAGCACCTATTCAATTGAACCTAATTACTTCCTGAATATAACCAATGTTGCAACCTCAACCAGCTAACCCAAGCAGCTATGAGGGCAGGGAGAAGAAAAAAACCCAAACGCATACATACACTCCCTAAGGCCTTGTGACTCTAGCTTTCATTTATATTCACAGATTTTAAAGCCAGAAGGGACAATGGTCTAGAGTGACCTCCTGCATAACTTAGGCCGCAGAACCTCACCCAGCAATTTCTGCATCAAGCCCATAACTTCTAGGTGACCAGGTGTCCGCTTTTCGACCGGAACACCCGGTCAAAAAGGGACCCTGGTGGCTTCGGTCAGTACTGCCGACTGGACCGTTAAAAGTCTGGTCAGCGGTGCTGCGGCGCTAAGGCAGGCTAGTCCCTACCTGTCCGGGTTGGCACCGCACTGCGCCCTGGAAGCGGCCAGCAGCAGGTCTGGCTCCTAGGCGGGGGGGCACGGGGCTCCGCGTATTGCCCCCACCCCGAGCACCGGCTATGCACTTGGAGGTGGGGCGGTGCCTGTGGGTGAGAGCAGTGCGTGGAGCCTCCTAGTCCCCCTGTCTAGGACCCGGAGCTGCTGATTGCTTCTGGGGTGCGCACAGCGCAGAGCCAGGACAGGCAGGGAGCCTGCCTTAGCCCTGCTGCGCCACTGACCGGGAGCCACCCGAGGTAAGCCCACGCCCCAACCCCGAACCCCAACCCCCTGCCCTGAGCCCGCCCCCCCTAACCCTGAACACCCTCCTGCACCCCAAACCCCTCATCCCTGGCCCCACCCCAGAGCCCTCACCCCCTCCTGCACCACAACCCCCTGCCTCAACCCACAGCCCGCTCCTACACTCCAAATCCCTCGGCCCCACCCCCCAGCCTGGAGCCCTCTCCTGCACCTCAAACTCCTCATCCCCAGCTCCACCCCAGAGCCCACACCCCTAGCTGGAGCCCTCACTCCCTCCCGCACCCCAACTCCCTGCCCCAGCCTGAAGTCCCCTCCCACACCCTGAACCCCTCATTTCTGGCCCCTCCACAGAGTCTGCACCCCCAGTTAGAGCCCTCACTCCCTCCTGCACCCCAACCCCCTGACCCAGCCCAGTGAAACTGAGTGAGGGGGGAGAGCGAGCCACCAAAGAAGGGGGAATGTAGTGAGTGGGGGCGGGGCCTCTGGAAAGGGGCGGGGCTAGGGTGTTCGGTTTTGTGTGACTAGGAAATTGGCAACCCTACTGGAGGGTATGTTTTAGAAAGACATCTAGTCTTGATTTAAAGATGTCAAGGGATGGAGAATACACTACTTCCATAGGTAAGTTGTTCCAATGATTAGTTACCCTCACTGTTAAAAAATTGTGCCTTATTTCTAGTTTGAATTTGTCTAACTTCAACTTCCAACACTGGATCTTGTTATGCCTTTTTCTCCTAGATTAAAGAGCCATCAGAAATCTCTCCCCATCCAGGTATTGATAGACCATGCTTACCTTTTGATCAGAAGACTGAAAAATATTTCCTTTATATTATTTAAGATTACATATAATTTTAACTGAAAATTCTTATATGCTTCGCTTATAGATTATACCAAAAATAAAGTCATCTTAATTTAAGGATGAAATTCTCAGTCTGGGGTTGCTTGGTTAATTATTAAGTTGGCTCACAAATTTCATGCATTCAGTTGCTAAATTCATTCTTTCCCCATTTGAGTTGGAGTCAGCTTCATAGTCACACATTTATCAAGAAAAGTGTTATAATCCAGACTGTAATGTTTTCCTTCAACAAGAAAGGAAGTCCCAGTACCAGAGCTCCTTTCTTAAGAACTCTTGCTCAAACGCAATAAGCATTTCTACCTTGACAGTCTACTCTCTCTTAGCCTTCTAGAAGGTAACTTCAGTACACCAAGAACTGCTAGATAACCTTCCTGTTGATCTCTAGTTGAGTTATTCCACCCCATTCAATCTCATTTCACTCAAGGCCACTATCAAACTGCTGGAAAGGCAACCCTTCCTGGGCGGTGAAGCGGGAAAAAATTGGGGAGTACAAGAGGCCTTAAAATATATAGTTTGGGGTAAACCAGAGAATTCAGTCTGGCTCAGGCTTTTATTTAATGACACTGAAGCAAAGAAAGCAGCACGTACTTTATAGATACTTAAGTGTCTACAATTACTCAAAGTACAAAGTTGATTTTTCTAATCTCAATAATAGTCCATAAAAAAGAGAATTAAAGTGCTCGTCAGGTAACATATATTGTGGCACACACACTACCATGTGAAAGCTTTTAATTTTGTAATCTACATTATCTCTCTATTCATATGTCCAGTATAATAGACAGACCTGGCCCAGTTAGAGGGATCAGATTACAACAGTGTGCGTAAGGGTCAGTTTGTTTATTTAACTAAAACTGAACTCTTCATTCATTTTAAGACCCCCATCAAACGTGCACTCCAATAACTTACTCAAAGGCATTGTTTCTCACTACTCTGCTCCCTATCCTTGTTTAGAGCCATCTTAGCTCTCCATAGTCTCATTGCTATTGGTGCAAAAGCCATGTCCTCTACAGCTCCAGCCACCTGGTACGGCCTCTCTGCAATCCTCCATCTCATTTCATTTCCCAGCTGAAGACTGTCTTTCCTCCTCGCCTGAGCCTATTCATTACTCTCCCCCTCTGTGACTCACTATTTAACTCTCTAATACAGATATCGTTTGGGATACCGTTTATAATGTACAGTACATATAAAGATGCATTGTGTGCCATCAGTTCTTGATAAGAGGCACAATGATCATAACTATTTCAAAGCATGAAAACTGCACAGAAACTATAAATACGAAATGAAATCCAATTCCTTTTGCTCTATTCTTTGTAATTTTACTTTGAGAGATCAACAAAATTTCAAACTACCCTCAGAAAACTACCCAACTGGGCATCAAACTGAGGGCGATTTTCTAGAATTCTTAGCTAAGGCACTTTGAGGAGGACACTTTTTTAAAAAGGATATTTATAGCAGTAATTCTAGGCAAGGCAAGAACACATGGAGCTTTACATCTGAGGATCTTTCAGCATTTTATGAAAAAGGATAAATGTCATTTAACATGGGATGATCATTTAAGATGGGAGAACTGTAGCAGGGAGGTTAAGGACCTGATATTCAGAGGTGCTGAGGATTCGCAGCTCAGTTTGAAGTCAATGGGAGACATGAGTGCTCAACATCTCTGAAAAACCAAGCCCTAAGTGACACAACCAAGGCCACACAGTGAGTCAGTGCTGGCACTGGGAGCAGAACTCACATCTCCCAACACACAGGCATTAGGAAAAACTTACATATTCAAATCGATCCTTGCAGAGCTGAACCATGAGGTGGAGAAACACAAGCCCAGAGAACCAGAGGCACCACATGACCACCTCTTCCACTGTCTGAACATTCAGCACACCAAAAATAAAGATAAACTTGTAGAAGATGAAATTCCAGAATTTGTCCTTGAGATGCTAAAAAGGAAGACATTTATTTCTGTAGGTAATCAAAGTAGTTACACAAAGCTCAAATACAAAATTATCCACCCCGGCTATTTTATTAATTAAAAAACCCTATAATAATTTGCACTTATGCAGCTTCTTCATCTGACGATCACGACATGTCTCACAATTATTTAATCTTCATGACGCACCCGTGAGACAGGGAAGTATCCGCATTTCACAAGTAGGAAACTTGCTACACAGCAAGTCAGTGGTAGAATGAGGAGTAGAAACCCCAATTCACAGTCACTTGCATTACCTGCTATTTTACCACGTGCTTTAGGACAGCACTTACAAGTCCCATTGTGCTAGATATTGGAGAGAGTAAAAAAGACAGTCCCTGCTCCAGGGAGCTTATGGTCTCAGTTGAGCTAAGAAGCAAAAGATGAGTGCAACAGATAATAGGCAGGAGGGAAGATGAAGGAAACAGAAGTATGAAAATGTGACAGGCCAGCTATTCACACAGCTAGATGGGGATATTTTGTATTATTTTTTAAACAACAGGATATGAATAACACAAAAAAGAGAAATATTAGAAATTCCTGCCATCAAGGTGGATGGATTGAAATCACCAATTTTAATCATGATTTGCATTTGTATTTTTTAGTTATTTTTCTAAAGAAGGCTGATTCCCATTGGTTGGTAGCCATTAAAACATTTTTATTGGCAAACAAATACAGCCTTTACACTAAATTTGGTGCCTCTTTTTGCTAATCAGGAGGATACACTATAAAAACATTAATTTAAGCAATAAAATTATTTAACTCACATTTATCCAGATAGTTAATTTTTACATTTTTAAATTATGTTAGAAAATTGTGATTTTTTTTTTTAACTTGGGATTTGTGTCAAGCTCTATTTGGATGGAAATTCAAATACAATTAAAAATGCACAAAAACAACATTTTTTTATTAAATAAAACTACCTTAAGTGTGCTGGATACATAAGAAGCAAGTTTATCAAAACATGTTTTGCATTTAAAACTGATTTATTAAACAGGTTCTCTCTCTATGTAAACTATTTATCTTTAATTAGCAAATTGAACTGATTGTTTCTGGTCACCATGCCCTTCAAGATTTTAGAACTGGTAGATCTAATCCTCTCACACCTAATTTTTGTTCATAGATTGGAAGAAGAAAACAAGCTTTCCTGCGTTTCCAATTCCCAACTGATTTCTTAACTTTGAATGAACCTGTCACTGAACTGAACTTGAATACACTGAAATGAAGAAAATATTCTCTCTGCACCTGCAAAAGAGGCTACTGCTGTCAGTCAAAAGCTGATTTAGAATGTCAACAAACTCTGGTTCCAGGCTTTTAGCCAGTCACTTCCACCAGCTCAATGGTTTGACTTTCTTTGAAACTTGGTGACAAACATGTTCTAAATTTTTTTTTAAATTATTTTAAGTGATTTAAATAGACTGTAGTAAATTTAGGCCTTAACATAGGTTATCTTTTTTATTATTTTAAATCATCCATTTTTATCCATGCTGCCTGTCATCTACCTAGCCTCCACTAGACACCCCTTTCTCTTAAGGTGTATTGACTAAATGATGTTCCTTTTGTACCACTGCAACAAGACAGTGCAGCATTGTAGATAAAGGTTTTTTTACTATGTATTTGTACAGTGCTTAACACAATGGGGCCTTGATCTCAACTGGATCCTCGGTATCATAGCAATGTGGCTGCGAGGCTACCAATATTGCCATTTACATTTCTGGATTGCTGGCATATACATATTTAACCTTTCTTCTGCCATTGTAGGAAATTAATAGAAAGTCACAAAAATCTAAAAACACTCATGTATAAGATGCTTGGTCTCCAACATAATGGCAACATGCAAGAAGGGAGGAGATGAGCAACAGTGGGACAGGAAAAGCATTCCCACACACATGCAATCAGAAAGAAAGGCAGTACACACTGGTTAGTTACTGCAGGATAAAAGACACTATACAATTTGCATGGCATGGGGAGGCTTTATAAAAAAAAAATGTCATATCAATCCTCTTTATAAAAACACAATGAAGTCATCAGCAAGACAGCTAGAACAGGCTAATAATTCCTTCAGGATGATCACATTTTTGACCTACCAACATTTATAGCCTGTCTTTCAAAGGAAGCTATCAAAGTACATTTCGATTTTTAAAAGGACAGTGAACACACTAGAAACTAGCATTGACACTGCTTTGAATTCCATGTCCATATGGTCACCATGGACAACTGAAAAAAATCCAGCACAAAGCCCTAGGAGAGTGCCTCACTTTTAAAGCATAGGCACTGCATTCAGAGATCTTTAGGTTTGTAAATCACCAATATGATAGATTGCAAGAGATCTATGAACAAGTAAATAATAGTGCCCCATTTGCACTGCATGCCTGTTACATTAAAACTTCTATGGCTTTTTTTTTTTAAATGACTGCGTGTGTGTGTGTATATATATATATACATAGAGAGAGAGAGAGAGAGAGAGAGAGAGAGAGAGAGAGAGAGAGAGAGAAGATATTTTGAAGGGACACAGTCAACTTGATTTTTGAAAATTAATTTTCAAAATAACTCCATTTTCTGATAGAACAGGTTTTAAATAGTATGTCCTGAAATCTTTTTTAAAATCCTTTAAAAAATGTTTTTCCTGCTTCCTTGCTGATGTTTAGAAGAGGGGCAAGCCTAGGGCCAGTAAAAATGGGCTTGGGCTCAGCAATCCTGCCCTCTCTGTGCATGTGTCTGCCGACTGCCATTGATGGGAAACCTCCTCTTCTTGCAGAGGTTGAAGGTGCATGAGAGTTATGTCATCATGCCAGAGCATGTAGCTGACCAGTACTAAAACAGTGAAACTGACTATGTAAAAAAGTACTGTCAAATGCACAAAGTAAACTAAAATCAAAAATAGAGAATTGTTTTCCGCTAATTCCCTTTAAAATTAAGAGCACTTGTAAGCACAGAAACAAAATTTATGATGGAAGTGTAATTTCCTAGTTGACAGGTGTCCTTTTAAAATAAAATAGCAGTTCACCAAAATTAAAGCTCCTCTTCAGAAACAAGCCAGAAGATTTATGGATGCTTATATATGAACTGAGTAGTTTAACCATAAGAGAACTGCAAAGGGCTTCTTGGTTTATTTTAAACTTCCATAAATTTTATTGAATCTGCATTTTCAAAATATCAAAAGGGGATATCTACAAATCATGGACAAATCACCTTCTAAGCTTGGGGTTAAAAAAAGGAATCAATTTTGATGGAAAGATGGGCAAAATCAATCTTACTTTTTAAAAAATCATTGTAACTCACAAGAGCTACATTTGTATCTTTAAAAAACTGTTAGGGTGCTAAATGTTAATCTGTGCAACTCTCAATATTCCCAGATGGGATAATAAAACCATTCACCTACCAAAAAAACAACAACTATGTGACAATAAATAAGAGACAGATTAAGAAAACAAGTATCTGATAGCAAGGCAATTTGTCTAGAACCCTCATCTGTTTTACTTACCTGCTTCTCACTAACACGAAGAGGACCAAACACCGCACACTGGATTAGTTTAGCAATCAACATCAGGAAACAGCAGGCAGTATTTACCAGTACCTAAAAAGAAATTAAACATATTTTAGTCCTATTCATAAAAGAGAGCACTATATCTCACCCCCTTGTTATTGTGCAGTAGTTGTTTCAGGTAGCCTGTAAAATATGCCCCTTCCTAAAGCCTAACTTCTAGGCACGGTACAGTAGAATATGTCATTATCATTTCATTTGTGGAAACACTGATCTGTGTCATTAAGAGCAACAGCATCATTATACAGATAACCAAGCTACCACACCTAAATTTGCAAGGAAACTGATTTCTTTACCCAAGTTATCATTAATATCTTACATTATTAAAAATGAAATAGTCAGAATTTGATTTTCTTTTCACTATTTATTTAGTTTATTTATTTTATCCATCTCATCTTAGACAATAAAAACTGACTAGTCAAATTCACTTATATTTCCCAGTAAATTTTACTTTCTAGTTTCCACTGGCTTTAAGCTTTAGCAACAGCTGATTTATGATGCCCCACATCATCAGGTCAGTGGCATTCAGAAATGATTAATGAATCATTCAAAACATTTTTTAATCTAAGAGCCTAGTTTAGATTAGCAATCATCATTTAACTGGACCGGTTTAACATAAAAAACTTTTAAAACTGCATCAGATTTAGTAGTTAGTACAAATTATTGTGAACATTTTCTAGAATAAAGTTCATAAACTTTAACATTTTAAAAATACAGTACTTAAAAGTCAACGAGGAGTCTGGTGGCACCTTAAAGACTAACAGATTTATTTGGGCATAAGCTTTTGTGGGTAAAAAAAACCACTTCTTCAGATGCATGGAGTGAAAATTACAAATACAGGCATAAATACATATTGGCACATGAAGAGAAGGGAGTTACCTTACAAGTGGAGAACCAATGTTGAAGGCCAATTTAGTCAGGGTGGATGTGGTCCACTCCCAATAACTGATGAAGAAGTGGGTTTTTTACCCAGGAAAGCTTATGCCCAAATAAATTTGTTAGTCTTTAAGGTGCCACCAGACTCCTCGTTGTTTTTGTGGATACAGACTAACGCGGCTACCCCTCTGATACTTAGTACTTAAAAGGGACGCTGTCAATTTAAAAATCATATATGCTGCAAACAAATGTATCTTACTATAAACACCTTAATAAATTATCCAAAAGTTATCATTTTTAAAAACCATTTACTTTTCACTGTTTATGCTCTTTTTGCTTTTCTCTCAGCCCAGACAATAAAAATCAATAAAGTCAGTTTCCCTTTTGCTTATAGTCTGTGTCATTTCCAAGTTCTTAATTTTGGAATATTTGACACCCAAACACACAGGAGAATACTTATTTGTTTAAAATACACTGTTTTCATTTGAATTTTTTTTTTTAATTGTGAAATATTTCCATTAGTCTCAGGGATGATAAAAATATGCTAGCAAATTTTAAATTTGGGGCCAAATTTAAGTTGACAGGGTCCTTTACAAGGAATTATTTTTAAAATGATCAAGTTGTTTCCCTCCTAAATTACAAATGTATATTTTAGTTTCCAAAAAAACATTTTACAGAAGTCATAAAAGCTTGGTTATACCTGATGCCAACATGGAAGTCTAACTACACACTTGTCACAGGTAATGCTTTGCATAACACAGACATCAAGCAAAATTAGGCTCTAGGTTGGTCTGTGCAGAAATTTTCTAAATCTATCTCACCTTGATATTTAAATTGCTGAACACAAGTCAGAATACTCCAGTCTGAACATGTTCACAGTGACATCATTCATACCAGGCCTGAAAATCTAATAAATAAAACCTATCTGCTTTCTGGAACTGCGCCAGTTAAATCTCTCTGGGATTATAACTCTTGACAGCCATTTCAATGAAAATCGTAATGAGTAGAAAATACTGAATCGCTTAAACTGGTTTCTCGTTTTTTTGCCAACCATCCTTTTGATTAACTTTTGAACTATATAGGACACAAGAAGTGAGAAAAGAAATGATGAGAGGATACATCCCAATAGCACAGCACTTTAAAGGGACACGGTACAATTTTCCAAAGCGCCTAACCAACTTGGGAACCTAAATCCCATTTTCTAAAGGAACTCAAGAGCTTTTAAATGTCTTTTGCACTTTTGAAAATTTACCCACAGTCAATTTAAAAATCATATATTGTAAATCAATTTACCTACAGATTGGTAACACCACCTTGGATTATTAAACACAAAGGAATTTAAAAATCTAATATACCCCGTCACTATTTATGTTCTTTGTTGAGTTTTTTTTAATATCAATAGGCACGGGCAATGAAAATCAATGAAGTAGGGATAGTCTTTTTATTCTGTTTGTACAGCACCTCACACAGTGGGGTCCTGGTCAATGACTAGGGCTCCTAAGTACTATGGTAATACAAATAATAATAAATTGTAGTCATTTATAGTCACTTCCATTTTCAGGTTCTCATGCTGCATGTTTTGGTTTCTGACACTGCATGTGATTTTTTCTTTTTAAGATTATGGAAACATTTCTACTTGCCTTAGGTTTTGCAAAATCTTGTTTTTACAACTTTCAAAATTTTGGGCCAAAGGCAGAATCCTCTCTTACAAACATTTATTACTGAGTATCATGTTTATGTGCTCATGTTTTGAATGGTCTCATTGGCTAATCCCAAAGCATCACAGTAGACACTATTGTTTCGTAGTGTCCGGATACCTAAATTGACAACATCCCTTTAAAAATTTAACTTTAAAAATAATTTTCATGTAAAAAGAGAAAGACATTAAAAGATTAAATTGAGCACAAAGCATATACTTTATCCAAGTAAAAACTGTGGTATACACACACGGGTATGCTGCCATAATTAACATATTACTATCTTAGTGACCACAAAGACAGTCTACAATCTCACTTCTGTTTCGTTTTACACCAATTTCATGTAAATTAACACAGTCTGAGTCTTGCAAAACCATTGCAGAGCCTGGAGGATCAACATCATTTGTGAGTGAGTGAGAGAGAGAGAGAGAGAACAAAGCCAATTCCAAAAAATACATACAAAATCCTTTAAAAGATCAGTAAAGACTAGTAAACCATGATTTCTTGATCTGGGCCCAAAATTAAAAATTGGGTCCAAGCCAAAAGAGCAAAGTATGTTTTTAACATTAAAACATAAGACTAACTGGCTTTAACTCCTTTTTTAATTTATAAACTGAAATCTGCCAAACTGACAGCCATAGAGAGAAATCTCTGCTTAGCAACAGAACAGATGCACTATGAACATGGTGTCCAGATTGCTTCTCCCAATCTGACTCAATCCTGACCTGGAGGGACCAGTTCTAAGGGCAAAGTGAGTTAAATTCCTGGACTGTTCACACTCCTTGTCCTCTCTGCTGAAGCTAACAAGGGAGCCTAACTGGGGAAGCAATTTTTGTAATGTAGACATTGGGACTAAATTCTAGGTAAGTTTTCTTCCAGCCTCCAGCACGCAAGGCCCAATACTGTATAGAAGTTTCTTAATGTTGCTAGCATTGGCTCAAGTCCACCTGTTTTAGCAACACGGGAAGCTGACAGCAGACAGACCATTAGTGTTTAGACCCAAACCAGCACTCAAAACGGCACTCCGCCTACTCTACGGCTCCCAAAATTGTGAACGCTGATGAAGCCAAAATGGTGTTGTTAGCAGGGAGAAATGTTGAACAATTTCCCTAATGCACGCAAGGTCTAAAACTAAAGTTTACCAGTGCAAACTTGCACCTACTTAACATGTAATTTACACCCCCTTACACATCTCTTCTGACCCAGACAGTTTAAATCCTGGTGTAAATCACACTACTGGGCCCAGAAACTGATACAGAGGACTTCTGTTTAGTGACTGAGCCTAACCTCTATAACTGGACCTTGGGAACCAGACTCAGACCATCAGACTCACTTCAGACAAACCAATGACCAGCCTCATCACACAGTCGCAGCTATCAGTCACTACAGATCTAGTCCAGATTCAATCCAGTGACCAGCGAACTACAGCAGGGTATGTCTGAACCATGCCTGTGCTATTTACACAAGAGTCTGCTAAATGGGGGAGAGGGAACTATTTCCTCCAAGTCTAGGGGATCCTGTTATCCCCAGAGGGAGCTGGAAGCCAAGCCAGGCGTTCCTGGGGCATCAAGGCAATCGCACCCCCGGGATCCACAGGTCAGTCACCCTCCCGCAAAGCGAGCCCCCCAACATCACTCATTCCTTCAGGAATACTTAGCCCTCAGCGCCCCTCCCTCCACGACCTCCAGCCCAGCTACCTGTCCTACAGGACCCTCTGTGTCCCCAAACCCACTACCCATCCCCGGGCCCCTTTACCCCCACTCCCGCCCCCCCGCCTGACTGCCTGCCCCCCAGCCTCATTGCCGACTCCAGGGCCCCACTCCCGCCCCCCCCCACCACCTCACTGCCCGCCCCAGGGCCCCACTCCTGCCCCCCCAACAGCCTCACTGCCCGCCCCAGGGCCCCTCTCCCCGCCTCACTGCCCTCCCCAGAGCCCCTCTCCCCCAACTCCCGGCCCGCCCCCCCAGCCTCACGGCCCGCCCCAGGGCCCCACTCCCCCCACTAGCTCACTGCCCGCCCCAGCGCCCCTCTCCCCCCACTCCCGCCCCAGGGCCCCTCTCCCGGCCCGGCCCCGCTCTCACCCAGACGCAGAGGCTGTCAGACAGCAGGTAGTAGGCGATGTCCAGGGGCAGGGGCCCGGCTCCGGGCGCAGACTCCCCGGCGGACGGCGGGTCCTGCTCCGAGTGCCCGGCGGGGCCCTGGCTGAGGGCGCGGTAGGCGCTGACGACGCTGCCGAGCAGCCCCAGCGCGCTGAGCCCCGTGTAGGTGCGGAGGCTGGGCCAGGGGAAGCGCTCCAGGAAGAGCAGCGGCATGGCGGCCACGGGCCTCCAGCGGGCCCCTCCGCTTCCCTGAGCCGAGCCGGGCCTGTCCCCCGCGGCCTAACGCTCCCTCCCGGCGGCTCTCCCGGCCACGCAGCCGCCGCCTCCCGCTCACACTCCGGCGGACGCAGCTACGGGCCCCGACTCGCTGGCCCTCCGCGGGCTCCTCCTTCCTTCCTTCCTCCCTGCGCCGGGCCTGGGCGGGCGCCTCCCCCTGGTGCTGCCCCAGCCCCGCAGCAGCGCTCCGGGCCCGCCCGATCGCCCAGCACCGCCCCCGGCCGGCGGGGCCTCAGGGGGGTGAGGATTACTGGGGGGCGGGTGTGAAGTGTCGCTGGGGAGGGAGGCTAATGGGGGCGGGGAGGGGGCTAGGGAAGGCGGATGCGCTGCGATTTCCTTCAATAGGCGCCGCAAAGAAAACTACAGTGAAGTGTGTATAACGCGGGGTAATGCCAGGCACTGGGGGAGCGAGAAGTGAGAGCTGATGGGACGGGTCTCGCAGGAAAAATGAGGATGTGAAAGACTTGGAGGTTTTTCAGACTATTCCACACCAGGGTGAACTCAGGGTCAGCTTTTGAAAGGTATTTCGGTGCCTAAAGATGCCGATGGGCACCTAGCGGGGTTATCAAAAAGAACCTAGGCACCTAACTGGCACCCAGGCATGTTTGAAAATCCCACTAGGCACCCATCGGCATCTTTAGGCACCCAAATACCTTTGAAAGTCTGGCCCGGAGTCCTTTGGAGGTTAGCAGATATGGCAACGGCATGGAAGCCAGACCTAATCTCTCCCTCTCTAATTAGTGTGCTTCAACAATTCTTCATACAACATTATAGGTAGTGTCTAAAATAATAATCCAAACCATCAAGAAATCAGTATCAAACCTACCTGTTTGCTGACACTCAGTGTTGAGATGCTGTTATAAAAAATCTGGACTTGCTGAGAGCAAATAGCATTATTTCACAATCCTTCCCCCTTACTAGTTCTCAACCTTTCCAGACTACTGTACCCCTTTCAGGAGTCTGATTTCAGCCCCAGGTGGCAGAGCTGAGTCTTCAGCCCAGGGATGAAGCCTAAGCCAAAGCCCTACCACCCAGGCTGAAGCATGTAACTTAGCTTTGCGGGGCACACTGTGGTGTGGGGCCCCAGACAATTGCCCTGCTTACCACCCCCCTAACCCCAGCCCTGCACTTGCAACTTCCCTAACCCCATCCCAGGTAGACAAACACTGATATAGTATGTAGAGCAGTATATATAGTGGTTTGAGCATTGGCCTGTTAAACCCAGGGTTGTGAGTTCAATCCTTGAGGGGGCCACTTAGGGATCTGGGGCAAAATCAGTACTTGATCCTGCTAGTGAACGCAGGGGGCTGGACTCGATGACCTTTCAGGGTCTCTTCCAGTGCTGTGAGATAGGTATATCTCCATTTAAACAAGTCATTGTCCGTATGAAATTTTAGTTTGTACTGACTTCACTAGTGCTTTTTATGCCACCTGTTGTAAAACTAGGCAAATATCCAGATGAATTGACATGCCCCCTGGAAGACCGCTGCATACCCCCAGTGGTATGTGTATCCCTGGTCAAGAACCACTGCTTAAAAATAAATGTAATGTATGTGTGTCAAGGTGCTGGCATGACAACCATGGAGAACTGAAGTTTTTCCACATACAGCTGTACCAGCGTGTCTCAATCTGGCCCTGAAGGAACCACTAGTAGGGGTGAGGAAATAGCTGTCCTGATTAGTCTCTGTCCTATGAAACGTCATTGAAACGAGTGAAATCTCTATTGTGAACTAGACAGAGGTCCAAGTTATTTCACATAGGCCAAACCACCACTGGCTGGCTGTCGATTAATCGCAGTTAACTCACGATTAACTCAAAAAATTAATCATGATTAAAAAATTAATAGCAATTAATTGCAGTTTTAATTGCACTGTTAAACAATAGAATACCAATTGAAATTTATTAAAGATTTTTGGATAATTTTCTACATTTTAAAATATACTGATTTCAATTACAACACAGAATACAAAGTGTACAGTGCTCACTTTATATTATTTTTATTACAAATATTTACACAGTAAAATAACAGAAATAGTATTTCTCAACTCACCTCATACAAGTACTGTACATACAAGTGCAATCTCTTTATCATGAAAGTGCAACTTACAAATGTAGATTTTTTTTTTGTTATATAACTGTACTCAAAAAAACAAAAAAATGTAAAACTTTAGAGCCTACAAGTCCACTCAGTTCTACTTCTTCAGCCAATCGCTAAGACAAACAAGTTTGTTTACATTTACAGGAGATAATGCTGCCCGCTTCTTATTTATAATGTCACCTGAAACTGAGAACAGGTGTTCACATGGCACTTCTATAGCCGGCATTGCAAGGTATTTACGTGACAGATATGCTAAACATTCATATGCCCCTTCATGCTTCGGCCACCATTCCAGAGGACATGCTTCCATGCTGATGATGTTCATTAAAAAAAGAATGCATTAATTAAATTTGCGACTGAACTCCTTGGTGGAGAATTGTATGACTCCTGCTCTCTTTTACCTGCATTCTACCATATATTTCATGTTATAGCAGTCTCGGACGATGACCCAGCACCTGTTGTTCATTTTAACAATGCTTTCGCTGTAGATTTGACAAAATGCAAAGAAGGTACCACTGTGAGATTTCTAAAGATAGCTACTGCACTCGACCCAAGGTTTAAGAATCTGAAGTGTCTTCCAAAATCTGAGAGGAACGAGGTGTGGCGCATGCTTTCAGAAATCTTAAAAGAGCAACACTCCGATGCAGAAACTACAGAACCCGAACCACCAAAAAAGAAAATCAACCTTCTGCTGGTCGCATCTGAGTGAACGCGCTCCCCGTCAACTCCAGAACTCCACCAGGGCGAGAGGTGGAAGCGGAGTCGACGGGGGAGCCGCGGCCATCGATCCCGCGCCGTGAGGACGCGAGGTAAGTCGATCTAAGATACGTTGACTTCAGCTACGCTATTCTCGTAGCTGAAGTTGCGTATCTTAGATCGATCCCCCCCCCAGCGTAGACCAGCCCTGACTCAGATAATGAAAATGAACATGTCGGTCCGCACTGCTTTGGATCGTTATCGAGCAGAACCCATCATCAGCATGGATGCATGTCCTCTGGAATGGTGGTTGAAGCATGAAGGGACATATGAATCTTTAGCGCATTTGACATGTAAATATCTTGCGATATCAGCTACAACAGTGCCATGCGAATGCCTGTTCCTACTTTCAGGTGACATTGTAAACAAACTGGCAGCATTATTTCTGCAAATGTAAACAAACTTGTTTGTGTGAGCGATTGGCTGACCAAGAAGTAAGTCTGAGTGCACCTGTAGGCGCTAAAGTTTTACATTGTTTTATTTTTTTATGCAGGGTTTTTTGTACATAATTCTACAAGTAGAATTCTACAGTAGACAGATACTGGGCTAGATGGACCTTTGGTCTGACCCGGTACGGCCTTTCTTATGTTCTTAATTGTAAGTTCAACTTTCATGATAGAGATTGCACTACAGTACTTGTATTAGGTGAATTGAAAAATACTATTTTTTGTTTTTTACACATTTGTAATCAAAAATAAAGTGAGCACTGTACACTTTGTATTCTGTGTTGTAATTGAAATCAATATATTTAAAATGTACAAAACTTCCAAAAATATTTAAATAGATGGTATTCTATTAACAGCGCTATTGATTAATTTTTTTAATCGCTTCACAGCCCTAGCTTAGTTTTAACTCCCACGTGCAAGGTTTATTTGTTGAGTTTTCTTAGCTTTTAAAATGGTCACCTAATTGCTAATTCGGAGGAACTGGGTTTATGTTTTTTGCCACATGGTGGCACTGAAGCAGTGCATTTTGCAATTTTATTTTTGCAGTCAATATTGGTTAGCCTCCACCACAATGGAAAAAAGAATTGGTTGTTCCTTTAAATTAGCAGTACATCATACCACATCATCCAAGTATTTAAAACTAATTAGTCTCATTTTCTGTACCACTGTGAGGCAAATGTAATATTAAAATTCCTACCATTCTTAGTCTGTTATGTCAAACTTAATTACATGTATCCATCATGGCAATTCTTGTATTGAACACTCAGTATTTATTTTTAAATGCCATTTGTAAGAATTTATTTGGCATGCAGCTTTGGCTTTTCCGGTTCTTTTTTTCGCTTATTACAGTCCAACAATAGATTTCCCTCAGCAGCTACATGACAGCTTACACTCCTGTTCAGGTCTAGGATGGTAAAACGTGTGAATTAAAAATTGCAACAGGCATTATGTAGACCCTATCAGACAGCAAATGTACAATACTAATTCCAGTAAGCATTGAACATTTAATCACCTATCCCTTATTTTAGGCCCAAGTTTATCTCCCTTGTTTTATGGTAAATCATTCCTCAAAAATGTTGAATCAGAAATTGAGGCTTGTTATTTACATTAAGTTCATACTAATATTGGGCTTTTCAGAGGATCAAAGATTTCTTTTACACTCCTTTTTATCCTTGTTACAGAAGTTACTAGATGCTCTTTCCACTTTGTGTTCATATTCCCTCACCCTGCATCAAACATCCACACAAAATATCCTCAACTGTAACTCCCCCAGTGTGCAGTACTCAGTTCCCCTGCTCATCGTCACAAGGTAGATCCTCCAAAGTCGTCAGGTTAGCAGAGGGTGCACATTTCTCACCTGTAGCAATGTCCAAAGCTAGAAGCTGGAACACAGACTGTTAGCTAATTCTTCTGGGGACAACGACAATAGCAATCAGCTTCTGTCTTAGGGAGCAATACAGCCCAAGCAGAATTTAGAATTAATCTGTAAGTTTAATACCCCAACTGGGGGTTTCTCCCAAAACGCTGCCTCTCCTTACAAAGTATGGTTTAGATGTGGAGGAGTAAGTACAGTAGTAACTTAAGGAAAAGTGAGACAGGGAAGAGACCTCGTAGCACAGGTTAATGATGGGGCAGGAAGCCAAGGGCAGTTTTCAAACCTGGGTGCCTAAAATTAAATTCCTAAATAGAAGCAACTTGAGATTCTAAGCAGCTGCAGTTCCTATGGACTTTTGTGAGTGCTCTACACCTCAGAAAATAAAACCAATTCATTTATTCAGGAGCCTAGCTTTAGGCGTCAAGTCTGTGGTCAGTTTTTTGTTTGTTTTTTTAAATAAAGTTCCTACACAATGGAGTCCCCGTATCTCCTCCCTCCAACATTTCAGCGCAATATATTTTAAGGCAGTTTTGTTTAAATTGTCTTCTTTTGTTTCTAGCGTAGCTCAGACATATTGTGTAAATTAGCCATTAGTCCATACTATGGATGGATATGGTACCATTAGGAAATCACTCGACATGTATTATTTTAGTGTACCTTTTTTCCAATTTATAGAAGATACCTTTTAAAAAATAATTTGACACACCCAAAAAGAAAATCCTAGTTGTTTGGATATGTTTAATACTGGCAGTAGATTGAGGTAAACTGAGAAAATGAGATCCCTGAGTCTCAACGATCCTTTCTAAGAAGAAACAGGTATACAGTTAAACTACAGGAGCTCTGCTCAGTAAGAAGACAGCTCCCAGGGATTGGGCAGATAAATATTTCAATGCAGTTACCAATCTAAATTCAGTTCTACAGCCCTTCCCCCGTGACCAATCAGAAAAGTGCTCCTTTAAGGCTCTTTAGGGTATTTTCATATTTTACCTGGATCCCATTAGTTAATATAGGACAGTCCCATGAAAGGTTTTCTGATTGAAATCAGTTGTGTTCTAGATAACTCCATTGAGATCACCAGTAATGAGCAGTCAAGTTCCCACACCAGTCAAGGTCAGTTTCACTTATAGCAATGGCCCACCTTGCCGCTTAGCATTTCCATTCTAATCATAAGGCAGATTACTGGGCTACTGTTTTTTAAGTCACTCATACCTTGACTTTGAGTACTATTTTTTCTTAAAGGTTTCAGACTCGCATCAGGATAGTTCTCCCACGTGCTCTCTGCTCAGGAAAGCACAAGCTTGAATGCTCAGTTAACATACTAGGTCCTCCCTGAAATGTTTCTCTCCTCCCCCCCATTATCTAGACCTACTGTTTCCCTCAACCCATACCCTGGAAGAAAGCATTAGCTTTAATTTCTCACCCCCCTTCAGTAAAATATTCCAAATAGCTATAATATAAGAAATAGACAAACATAATCCAATCTATTTTGTTTAATGTTGTACAAAAAAACTGGTGACTATTACAATGAAAAGTGATTAAAACACTGAATCACATTCGCCATCCCACTATCTAAACAGTTGAGATTCACTTTGCTATTCAGACAATAGAAAGTTTAGCAGTTTTCAGGAAAAAAATAAAGAGACATAAAAAAAAATCCTTGCGTCACATGTATTCTTCCCTCTACATCTTAAAGCTGTGCTCACAGAGACGGCTTCTTCTATCACACTCTTCAAGTATATGGGAATTCAGTTGTAAATAAAATTGAATCTAAAATAAAAAATAGTTGCACCATGCAAGAGATTTATTTTCATCATTTATATGTAGAAAGTGATTAAATTAGTTGTGTGCAATATTTTATTTCTGAGCTAAACAAACTCACACCTGACAGAAAGCAAAGATGAGATTTCCAGTCAAGAAGTATTTGTACTTCAACCAGTAATTGTCTACACCAAGTAGACACTAACCTCAGCTTTACACACGAGTATACTAAGGGATCCAATCCTATAGAACTAATTCTTCTTGAACCTTCAAAATAGCTTCTCTGGCAGAGAAAAGCCAATGTGAGTTTTGTTTCCATCTGGGGGGGGGAGGAGTCTTATAGTGTGGAAGAAAATTGCTACTGGATAAACACTGCATATGTCAGGAGTCAGGCATGAACAAGAAGCTTCACATAAGAGTTATAAACTCTTAAAACTATGTTCACTCTGCAAACTTCAGAGACCATTATGCAAGAAATAGGAAATCTAAATTGTACTGTGTCAAGTATGTACTGATCTCAATTTTCAGATGTCCTTGCTTTTAACTGCTTAGGATCCAGGTTTAGAGATTTGAGACTTCAGCTCTGGTTAAGCTATTGAAAGAGTAGTAATTAACAGTAATACAACCTGTGCCTGCTTAAAGATCAGCATTTTTTTAGTTTTTTGGAAAAGACTTCCTTTGTGGTCTTTATATAGGCAAAGTGAAAATTACACTGGCAGTTGCAAAGGCTGACAGCAGATAAATTGGGAGATAAAAATAAAGAGTAAGAATGGTACAAGTCTTTTAGGATGCTACCAGTTCTGACATCTCAGAGATTTTTCCATGCAAGCAGGTGGATGTGACTGGTAAATAGAACCTCTTTCACTGACAGTTGACATATTAACCTGTGGGTTGCATAAGTTACTTGAGTAGATGCTCAGCGACACCACAGGCGACACGAAGAGTAAGATCACTGAGCTCTCAAGCCTGATGAGGTACAAACTATTTTCAGTAAAGGAGAAGGCTAAGGAACGCATATTTCTTATCTGAATGGCAGTGATGCACCTCAAATATATTATAAAAATGCTGAGAAATTTATTAGTCAGCATAGTAGTTGCTTATACTGTGAATGAATCTGCTGCATACTATACCTGCTCAAAAGCTGAGGAAGGCTGGAAATGATAGGTCCATATCCTGGGGCATTGTCATAGAGCTCAAACAACGGTGCAGCTACCAGCTTGTAATTTTTTGGGACCGCAAACAAAGCTAAAAATGAATCCAAAATAGTATTAACAATGAAAAAGTTGTTTCAAACAATTTCAAACTAAGGTTTCACTTAGGGTCCCTCCCCCCTTTAAATACAAAATCACTTCACTGTCATCCAAAACTACAATGTTCCAATGGGCTTATTTTATACAATTAGAGGTGGAGCTCTTATGCTGGGATTTTGTACAGATGGACTCCTATCCCACCTATTATCCTGGCAAAGGAACCCAGTTTATGAGGACTCCAAATCAGGGTGGATTTAAAAAAAAAAAAAAAAAATGGATATTTTTATTAAAATTATATATAAGTATCCTATTTAAAATTGACAATCTATGTCAGTGGAAGATTGAAAGCTTATCTCTTTCACCCACAGATATTGGTCTAATAAAAGATATTACCTCACCCACTTTGTCAGCCTATGTTAAGGCCTAAAATCTTCTTATAATCTATTAAAATAATTTAAATTAAATACAAAAAAAATAAACAGTACATGCTTGCTGCCAAGTTTTAAAGAATACTGACTAGTCATTTTCTTTGACTATATTTTAATTATTTTGCATTCGGGGCATGAGTTCCTTTATTTCTCTCACCCCATTCACTTTAGCAGAACACTTATTAAACTTTGTTTATGGGCCTTGCTTTACAGATGACAAGCTTGTTTCCATTAAAATCAATTTAACACCACATTTGTTTTCAATATGAAATGTGAAACTGTCGTCTCAGTAGTTGCACACACAAAAATAGAACACTGATTAGAATCTCTGCTACAAATGCTTACCCTTTTCCTGCAGCTGAACCAAGAAGAGCTTTTTGTGCTCTTTAGGTTTTGTAATATGAGCGGGAATATATGGATACTGAGGGGGGAAAAAAAGTTTAATTAGTTTGTACAGCATTCTGAAAGTACATAGTGATCTGTAAGTGCTTCTTAAAGAATCGGGAATAAGTTACAGAGAAGGACATCACCACATGACGAAAAGGAACTGCATCTGATACACCTTTATTCACTTTTTTAAAAACTATATTATAAAACATTAAGACAGACATTAAGCCCCGACAGTTAAATTTTCAGAGTCTAGAAAACGTTGGCAGTCTCAAAATGAGACCACCATATTAAACTAGGAAACAGGTAAGAACAATCCAGGACAGCAAGAGAAATTGAACCACAGTGCCAAGCACGTTATCACTAAACAATTAAAAATAAAGTTTAAAGGGAGATTATCTTTACAGGATAGATGTACTAATTACACCACACTCTGAAAAACTAAAAGCCCAACTTAGTTTGAGTCTCTAGTGCAGCCAGCAAAAGGAACAAATCTTCAAGCAAACAAAAAAACCCAACAAAAAAAACCTGACAAGCCATGGCTGCCCAAAAAAGTTGATTAGTAAATGGACTCAGTTTTTTGCAGAAACACACCTTGCTCATTATTTTTAATCATCAAAATTTATGCAGGCATGGACACTCACCTGTGGAGGTTCAAAGTTTGGTCTCCACCAGTTACCAATGCAGTCATCAATCACCCAGTCTTGCTGAACTCCATCCTGACGTCCCAGTATCTGTCAAAATCCAGTTGCAGTCAAAAAACCTCTACATGCTCCATTGCTAGTACTCTTAGGAACCAGATACTGGAAGCATTAAGGGATGCTGTAATAAGGGTTTAATGCAATTCAGAGCCAAGCTAAAGTAGTCTTATATTAGAGTTAGAATACGTGTGTACTAACCCATGTATTGATGTAAGTCGTCCTCATGCTCCAGACAAGGTATAAAACTAGGCTTAACTACGTCTCTCAGGGTGGGATTTTGCACACCCCTGAGAGATGCAGCTATGCTGATGTAACTTTTCAGTGCAGATCAGCCTTTAGAAACATTTTTTGAAAATATGGTTCACAAATGCAATTGAGTGTAATTGACCCCAAGAGCTAGAATATAAAGCCATTTAATCAGAACTCGCAGGAATTATCTAAGTAATGGATTCTCCCTGGTGTATAAATTAAGCACCTAGTTCAGGATAGCAGAGAACAATTGAATTGGATGCAGAGTTATCCACAATGAGGCCCTTATCATTGACTGGGTCTGTCTATCATCACCACCGTATCTGAGCACCATAATCTGATTTATCCTCACAATACCCCTGTGAGGTAGAGAAGTGTTAACCCCATTTTACATATGGGAAACTGAGGCACAGAGAGGCTAAGGGGAGACTTGTCTAAGGTTGTGCCAGGTCACATAGGAAAGTCTGCAGTGAACAGGGAATTGAACCCCGGTCCCTCAAGTCCTAGGCTAGTGCCCTAACCACTGGACAACTCTGCTTCTCTCTGGCAGAGGCAGATTGCACTTTTCTGAGGCCCTGGGCCAGGAGCAAGTGGAGGCCCCCTGCTCCGCCCGCCCAGCTTCTGCCAGGGACGGGGCTTGCCCTGCTCTGCTCGCCACTCCAGCCAGGGACAGGATCGCAGCACGGGGGCTTGCGCCACTCCCCAGCAGGAGCGCTGAGTGGTTAGAGTGAGGCAAGCCCCCACGCCTGGACCTGTTCCCACAGAAGCACCAGGCGGGCAGAGCAGGTCACCCGTTTTTCTGGGACCCCCAATTGGCCAGGGCCCCTGGGCACGGGCCCTGTTGGCCCAGTGGCTAATCCACCACTGCTCTCTAGCACTATCATAATACAAATATACAAATGAAATAGGATATCATGCTATATGAACTACCAGAAAGAAGTTAGTGGGGAATCACTGAAGCACTCAAAAGGCTAGGAATGGCAAAAAGGCTACTTATGTTTTGTCCAAAAACATTCAAGAACGAATCAACATTCAATTGCATTGGAGATCAACTGTAACAACAAAAGAAAAATGAAGAAAATATACCTCTGTCATTAAACGTTTGAGACCTTCTACCTCATCTTCTCCTGGATTGAGTTCACCACCTGGTCTGTGAAAAATTAATGATGAGAGCTAGTGTTATATCTTATTTTATTTACAGATATATTCACAGGTAAGATATATTCAGTTCTTCAGTTTTAAGGATTTACAAACTCACTTTCAAGCTCTTGACAGAGGAAATAGCCAAAAGAGTCTGAACTTTCAAATTTCACCTTCCTGGATTTATTACAACTTCAAAACTAAATAGGGTAGCATGCATGGTCACTATGATTTTTTGAGGCGATCACCTCCAATTAGTTTTTTCATGGCTACAATGACTTATTTTCAATAAGACATGATAAACAACAACAGGCACTGTTCCTACAAGGACTTTTGAAAAGGACAGTTTAGCTACAAAATTTAACAGAGAGAGACTAATGATTTTAGAAAAATGCAAAAAAAGGAAACGGGTAAGTTTGGCTGTAGGAATTGCGCCTGCATTTGTTTTTAACCCAAAAACAACACTTGTAGGAGTGCACAAAAACTAGAAGGTAACCCATTGTGGGGAGATAATCCTGCACTAGTCTGGTGGTCCGGATAACCCAACAGGTCTTTCCCACCTCTAATTCAGAATTTTGTGAAATTTACAAGAATTAGTCTACTTTCTCTTTCCATATCAAGAAAAGCATAGCAAGGAAACAGGATTATCTATAAGTACCTAGATTTTTAAAATTCAGCCTCAATGATTTAAGATGTTAACTGAGTGTGTTTATACATGATTTATCTTCATCATGTCCCTTCATTCAGGGGCAAAAATAATTACTGGTGATGAATTCTAAGAACATCGCCTGTTGATAATGTGTACTACAGTGAAGACTAAAAGTCAGCACACTTAATAGCACATCATCAACTTTCTGCAGGAAAGAGATGATTCAGAATGTTTCCCCATATAAACATTTGCAACAGCTGGATCTCACACTTCAATCCATGCTCAATTAGTACAGCTGAGCAGCATGTACACTTGCTGTACGATTAATCTGTTATTTGGTAATGCTTTGTGATTCTACTAAATGTTACTGCAATGTCAAGTTCCAACAATAGACACTTACAGTTTGAAGAACGTTGTACCTAGCTGCAATAGTAACACATGGGGCAGCCTATGCTCGTGTACAATCAGAACACCCTCTACAGTCCGCCTCATTCCAATCTTGTCAAATTCTTCCCGCATGCGCTGAAACCGGGCTGCCACTGAACTGTCCTTCTCATAAAGGGGTTCCTTTGTGCCAAATGTATAATTTGTAAGTGGATACCTAGGAGAAAAAAAAATAATAATCACATATTACTATATCATGAAGACTAATCCAGATCTCACATGCACAAGTGCATAGTAGTTAACTTGAGGGTCAGCTACTGTAGTTGCACAGTTAGCGATCACTGATTTCAAAATATTTATGATGAAATTTGCACACATGTGCTGCCTATTCTCTTCTGGGTGCAGTTCAAGTTACCATTTATAATCTATAGAGTTCTAATTAAATTATTTGGGCTCCACTTAGGTGAAAGACTGTCCCTCTGCCACCACAAGAGTTAACTGCTGGGTCACACTCAGTAGCTGGTCCAGGGTTTGAAGCTTTCTGCAAATGGCAGTAAGAGACTCAGGTAAAGACCCCATACCTCTGTGACCAACTGGATCTCAGCACCCACCTGAGTTAGGAGAGATTTTAAACTTGTGGTTTAAAAATCTGTTTAACAGACTTTTGAACACTCATTCTAATAACAGGGAATAGGTTTGTTAGTAAGCATGGGATGTTCCATTATACAGTATTTTGTTGATTTGTACTTGATTTTATTGATCTGTGGTATGCAGGTGCTTTGATGAAATATGCCAATATACATTTCTAAATAAGTCTCAGTTCAATGTGATGACTATTAAGGTAATTATAAACATTCAACTTGAAATCTGTCTTTTTTAGGTTCTTCTTTTCTACAACCTTAATCTTAGAGACAGCTTCCCAAATTCAGTGCTACTTTGGAATTCCCTCCACTCCTGCCCCCCCTTTGCACAGAAATCACAAAGGCTAGCACTTTGAATACCATAGCCTGCTCTCATGCATACTGCTATTCTATAAGCAACTCTAGTTTTAGAAGCTCTTAATGAACGTCCTCTCAAATCCAGGTCCCTTGTTTCTGATCACTGGTGTCTTTATACCCGCATTACCATTTCCTTGCATTTTCTCCTCTTTATCTGTAGCTTTAGGATTTCATCACTACTTTCTTCTTACACTTAATTTATTCCAAAAATCTTAAATTCCAATTCAGTCTCTAAAATAAAGTTATATTTACCATACAGCAATGCTGTCCACTTTATAAATGTGTCATATTCTTTAACCTGGGTCCAAAAAACATTCCACCTGTACTGATAACACAAATTCCAAAGAATTACAGCTTCCTGCTGATATTTATTTTCCTCTAGAAGGAAACCCTGTACATTAACATTTTCACTTTTTAAAATGAGTCTTACCCCTTTGGGCTGTGAGGATAAACTCAACTACATAAAAAGTGATGCCTGGCTGTCTTTTTGAGTGTGTAATTGTTAACTGTTGAGTATTGACCATTACATTTGTTATTTGCTGTTACTGCAACTTCACAAATCTACCTATCAAAGAAGAAAGTACCAGAACGTGCTGTCCATTGTAAAGCAAAGCTTGCTTCAGGAGATGGCCCACTAAGGCAGTTACATAAAGAAAATATTTTTATTGCACATTAGCACTTGCATTTTTGATACTCAGTGTAAACCATGTTGCATCCTACAGCTCCCAGTAGTCCAAATATTAAATATTTTTACTGTAGTCAGCAAATGGGTAAGGAATGGTGTCCCTAGCCTCTGTTTGCCAGAGGGTGGAGATGGATGGCAGGAGAGAGATCACTTGATCATTGCCTGTTAGGTTCACTCCCTCTGGGGCACCTGGTATTGGCCACTGTCGGCAGACAGATACTGGGCTAGATGTACCTTTGGTCTGACCCAGTACGGCCGTTCTTATTAAACACTAAACAGTGAACACATGTGGGGTACAAACTTCTAGGTCCCATACTCAAGCTCGGATACTACAGGGGTAGGTGCAATGTAAAAACCTAAGTAGAGCAGATGTGCAGGGCTCCAAAAGTAACGTGCTCTTCAATTTCACTCGGTAGCAGCACTATCGCTACCCCTCCAGCTACTCAGAGGCTGATGGTCCAAACGCCTCTATTCACAGACTGAAGGTCTCCTCCAGACCAAGAGGCCTTCCCCAGGTACTCAGAGTTCAGCCCTCCCCAGCGAGAGCGGATGGGGTTAGGCGGGACCTCCTTCCTGCGGGCCGGGGGGGGTCCCCCAGAGGGAGGTGGGGCTGAGGTATAAGTAGGGGGATGGGGAGGAAGAGTGGGGGGCTTTCTCCAGCCTCAGCAGCTCCCGGGGACGGAGGGGATTTTCTCCCGGGGGAGATCTACGGGCGGGTCTCTCGCAGAGAGAGAAGGGGTGTTTCCCCGGGGGAACGGGGCGCGGGGGCCGCCCGCGGGGCCCGGGCACTCACAGGTTGATGGTCCGCTCCAGCGTGAGCGGCTTGGTCTGCTGGATGTATTTGTTCCCGAACTGGTTCACCCCGCGGGGCCAGCCGGTCTGCGAGCGGTTGGGCGGCACCACGGACATGGTAGCGCGGCGGGCGGGCGGGAGGGGGCTGGTCACTGCTGCTCAGCGGCGGGAGCAGCTTCCACCATTAACATCCCCGCCAGGCCTCACACACCGCCAATGGCTCCGCCGGAACCGCCTGCCCGCGCGCCGGAAAGGGGCACCATAGAGACTGGAGCACAGAGCGCCTGGACCATAGAGAGCGGCAACGGCTCCTCTTCCGCTGCCTGCCCTTCTAGCCGCTAAACCCGCTCCCAACGCAGGACCCCTACGCGTCCCTATTGGCTGCTGTCGCCTTGCCCCCCGGCCTATCAGAGCTTTGTCTTGCCCGGCTCGTGCCGATTGGCTCCGGTGGCTGCGCGAGGGATGATGGGAGTTGTAGGCGCCTCCTCCGGCTTGCTATAGCCCCGCGTGCCGGAGCGGGGGGCGGGGACAGTTTCACCATGAGCGGGACACGGCGCGGGCCGCGGGATCCCGCACAGGGGGAGCCGGGCAAGAAGCGGGGCAAACGGGAAGTGCGCGGGGAGTTCTCGGCGGCCATCCGGGAGCCGGCGCTGACGGAGAAGGCGAGGGCCGCCTGGGGCTGCAGGGAGCCGCTCAACCACGGTACCGGGGCCGGGGCCCCCCTCGCTGAGGAGCCCGGGCAAGGCCTGGCCCGGGGAGGAGGAGGGGGCAGGGCAGAGGGAGGCCAGGGCCGAGGTGGGGGCTGAGCTTTGTGCTGCTGCGCAGCGCGTCCCGGGCTTCACCGCGTCTCATTTACCGTCCTCAGAGGCCATCGCGGTGGATCCTGTTCCCTTCTGTCACTGCGTGATCCCCAACTTCATCCCGTGCCCGCGCTTCCTGGACGGGCTGCAGCGGGAGCTCCTGGACCTGGATTTCCACCAGAAGTGCAACGATTTGTACAAGTTCAAACAGGTGCTTCTCCGGGACAGGACCATTCTCCCGCGTGCTGCGTCTTCAGCCGACTGGCCCACAGCTGACAGCGACGCTGTGCATTTCCAGAGCCTCTTTAAGTGCTTACAGACATGAGCTGAGCCTCGCAACACCCCTGCAGAATGTGTGAATACCACCATGTAACAGCGGGCAACGCTGAGGCCAGACCCCCTTCTAGGGCTAAGATTTTCAAAAGCTGCCCCTGACTGTTGAGTGGCTCCGTTTTTAGATGCCTAATTTGAGGTACTTTAAACCTTATTTTCAAAAGTGCTGAGAATGCGCAGCTCTTACTGGCTTGAATTGAAGTCTGGGGTGTTCCTCAGCTCTGAACATCAGAACCAAGCAGTTTTGAGTTAGGCACCCAAAATCAGTGGCTGCTTTTGGAAAACTTGGTGATATCTATCTAACACATCTAGGCTTGGAAGGATTAGATTATTATCGGTAAATGTCAATTTCACCATACACAAAAAACCAACAATATTTCCATTGATAATAATCATAATAATAATAATATTAGAAATTTACAGATAGGCAAAGTAAGAAAAATGCTGCTTGACAACTTCGAGTTTGACTTAAGGATATTTACTTGCTATATTTTGACAAATGACACTGACAACTTGTGTTTTAATGGTTATAAAGCTTTAACTTTTTGAATATCAATGTCTACTGTCATTAAATAATTATTGTCCAATGCCATTCAGTTTCCTGCAATTGTGAAAATTCAAATGAATAAACAGTGGAAAAAATCCCTAAATCCCATAATTTTGCACAACTGTAAACATTTAAATCGATACAATAAAAAAATCTTTAAAATAAACATCAATATTATCTGTTGAAATTTATTTTTTAAAAATTTGAGTTCTGCCAAGCCTACATATGTGCCATGATTGTCTTTGTGGCCTCTAGTAGGGGATCTCAAGTTAATGGCAAAGCTGGGAATGAAACCCCTTAAGGCCTATGTCTCAGTCTTCTGCTCTGATCATGTTACCAGCTCCCTCCTATTGCACTCTGAAGTTTGTAATTGTAAAACAGTCTAAGGAAGATAATTCTTCTTGGGGTTGTTTATGTGCTGTGTTGCTTGTCTGTCTGTACCCATATGAACATGAAATAGTATTTACTGATGAGTTCTGCAGAATTAGAGCTGCAGGAGAATGCAGGTTTAAACCTAAATACTAGACAGTAGTAGTCCTTTTCTGGTTTTTTTCCACCCCTGGCCCTTTGAAAATTGGCTGTCACTCCATCTCTGTCATCTGAATGAGAAATTCCTATGTCTACGTTCTGTACAATGCTGAACATAGAGGTCTTTGGAGATGTGGTAGCTCTAGAATACAGATACTCTCCTCCCAAGTGCAGACACTTCCTTGGCATGTCAGTGACTCAACCTTGCTACACAGTCTTGGACTGGTGCCCAGAGACTTTAACTTGCATTGGTGATGGTGGCGTTGTGCCTAATAACTTTTGGGTTACTTAATTCCACTTTTGCCTGCAATGGCCCTCTGCCATCCATTCTGCACTCCTGTTCCCAGAATAGTTGCAGAAAAGTTACACTGATGATGGTCCTAGAAATATTTATTTTAAGTGCTGGCCTTAGTTATCATTTCAATTGTAACTTAGAGCAGAGTTTAAATGAAATAATTGTTCTTATTTTCCATGCATGTCCATAGTCTAGTGATCTGAAGAAGAGAAAAGAGCCTCACATCTCGGCATTAAGGTAAAGTAGCTCCTGTAAATCATGGCAAATGATCGGGCACCCTTTTCTAGAGGTCTGAAATGGACATGGCCAGAAAATGAAAATCATTTTGTGAAAAAATTGTGAAAAATCCTGTTTCAGGGTTGTTCAAAATGGACTCTTACGTAAATGTTTCATGATTATTTTTCTGATATATTTTTAAGTGGATTGGGACCGTTTTTTAAAAGACTATTGCTAGAATTTTTTGTTTACCCAAAATAGTTTTTGGTAAACAAAAACTTTCTATAACTATTTTTATAATGAACAGGAGTACTTGTGGCACCTTAGAGACTAACAAATTTATTTGAGCATAAGCTTTCGTGGGCTACAGCCCACTTCTTCGGATGCATCCGAAGAAGTGGGCTGTAGCCCACGAAAGCTTATGCTCAAATAAATTTGTTAGTCTCTAAGGTGCCACAAGTACTCCTGTTCTTTTTGCTGATACAGACGAACACAGCTGCTACTCTGAAACCTATTTTTATAATGTTTACAGTAAACATTCCAGGAAAAAATACCAGAAAAAGGCACATTTTAAAAAAAAGATGATCAATATTGTCAAAATTTTTGTGAGCTTTTCATTAAAATTTCATTTGTTTTGGGAAAAGGCAATTTTTTTCCATGACACAACATTTTGTTCAAAAAATTTCAATTAGCTGTTAGTGTAATACCCTATTAAGAAGACACATGTTACAGGAGAGTACAGTTAAGCCAAAGCAGAGAAGTTGTGCATCCCTCACCTGGTAAGGTATATGTTAATGAATGGATCTAATGTGATATTCTGCCTTAAGAGATCCAGCACTGGCTTTGCCAGTTTGATTATATCACTCTTTTGTAGAGGTGGATATAACAGCAGGCAGTTGCTAAGGAAAGATGGCATTTGATGCTGGACAGGTCAGTGAGGGGAAAATCTAAGACGTAGATTGAAAGCTGAAATCCCTCTTTGAAGTGACACCGAAGTGAGAGTTTAGCATGGAGCAATGCTGTAGTGAAGAGTTTGCAGCATTTCTGTTATCAACTTCTCTTCTGACAGAGGGGTCAAATAGCCCAACGGGCTTTAAACTCAAGGGTTCCTGTTCAAATCCAGCCTGAGTCTATATTAATGGAAAGTCTTTGGCATTAGATGGCTGTTCAATGGCCTCCCACACCACAAAAATCATTCCTGAAATTGCTCACAACATAACAAATTAGTACCGGTCTCAGAGAGGCCAAGGATGGATTTGGTGTTAGAGACAATTTCCTTCTGGCCATTTCAGGTCAGGAGGAGGTGTCACAGTTCAGGGCAACTGCACCTGTATTTCCTCCTCGTGGTACCACAAGGGCACCCACTAAGCTCCCAGCTCCTCAGCTGTCACTTCACTTGGGCAGAGAACTGCATCTCTCTCTCCCTCCTGACTGGGGTTTTCCCAGGCTGCACAGTTCCCTGCCTATCCTGTGATATCCCCATCAAATCAGACTGCCTAAACAGGGCTGCTTTGCTTTCTCCTCCAAGGCTATAAACAGTGTAGTTGCCCACAGTTATAAGCTACCACACAGCCCTTTCTAAGCATTTATTGTTAAGGTGAAAGCATTACAGAGAAAAGTTATTAACATATTAAAACCTATTACAAACATTTTTGCTAATAAGCTTACCAGAGATCACCTCCCAGCTCTGATCAGTCCGTCAAACCCCACCAAAGGGGTTTCCTGTGGTTACAAGTTCATAACAGCTGTTAGGTCAGAACAAGAACCCCTGTGAATCGTTCATGCTTTCCTTTATACGGTTTGGGCCTTGGATCTTGTTCTCGCCTAACAGGTGAGCAGGAGACAATGGTGCCTTCCTCAGGATGAAGCTTCAAAAGGCTGAGTTCTTGCATAACCAGAGGGGGCATATTTGCATACGCCTCTCCCTAGAGATTTTCTGCGAAACCCACTTAGCTTTGTTCATCCTAAAAGTGTGTTCTTGTCTGGCACGTTTAAAATAGTCGCTTGAAGCTCATAACACTTCCCAGGGTTTACACTGGCTACGTCTCTCCTCTAGAGAAGTTACATACTATCCTACAATAATACATCACTCCAAAGCGATTTAAACTTAATTCAATAAGATCTCGCAAAGATATTTCAGGAAATTGCCATATCTGTCAAAGGAGGCTGTCCCCTCTCCACTTCCCAGTGGTTGAATAAAAAATAATTTAACTTGCTAATTGAGGGCCCTCCAAAAACTGCTTTCATAACTGACATTTGTGTACTCAGAAACTTACACAATGCCCAGGGCCCACACAGACCCTTTAGATGGGGTAAAGTGGCTTGTCACTTCTGTGTATGTGATCATTTTAATTAGATTTTGCCATGTTAATGTAACCATCCACCATGTCTAACCTACCTGATGCATCTTTTTGTTTGATTTGGTTTTTATTGTTAACTCTAACATCGTCTCTTAACAAAAACCCCATTTATCTCCAAACTGTGTGGCCAGTTAACTCAAGCTGTATAAGATACGCTTTACTGTTTTGGGGAAAGGGGGAAGAAATTGCATAGATTCCCCCATCCACCTAGTTCTAATGATCATCTCAGGTTCCTCCTTGATTGCTTCCCCGTTAGCATTTCAATCCTCTCACCCTCGGTTCCCCCCAAAACCCTTATTTTTTAGCACTGTAAAATTGCTGTTTAGAAGTCTGAAACTTTCATCTCTTTCCTTACTGACTAATTCCATCCTCACTGCGTTGTTGCTGTAAATGTTTCTCAGCAGCACAGGGGCTGCACTCCTAGATGTTTGTTGTAGGGTTGCCCATGAATGCAGGACTCCTGGCAGGAATTATATGTCTTTAACTGTTGGCATTGACAAATAGTTGCAGTAAGGTGAATATAGTTCATGACAACGTACTCAGTGCTGCAGCACCTCAGCCTAGGAAACCTTTACTGCTGAGGAGCTGCATGTCCCATTTGCTGTGTGCTTGTCTTCTCAGGAAAGTTCTGTTTGAAGAATTCCGGGAGTGGCTGTCTGTAGTTACCCAGGTGGAGCTGGAACCAACCATTGACCTGTCCTGTGCTAAGTATGAGTATACAGGTGAGTGAGCAGGGTGCCTTCTCCTCGGAAGGGGTGGAGAGCATTACATTGCCATGGGGACCCCAGTTTCAAAGCTCCCTGGGAACTCCTGCTCCTGGAAGCTGTCATCCAGCAAAGCAAAGATTCAGGCAGGAAGCAAGTCAGGGCCAAAAAATGGAAGAAGTGATCTACCTGGGTATTTTTGCTGTTAATAGTTTAAACTGGGCCCAGTGAACTCAAGAGCTTCCCCCCGCCGCCACCCCTCTTTGAAGAAATCCAGTGTTTTGTGGCCAGTCCAATGGCCCCGGGATGGCTAGGAGTTCAAATTCTGGAAGTTAAGGTTTTCCTGGTGTTTGTCACTAATATCTTATCTTGTCATGTGGGTCCCCGTGCTGGCCCAGGACTGAGTGGGTCACAGACACCAGACTCCCCCTAGAAGTGGGTCTCCTGGGCTAAGATTGAGTCAAATCGATGGAGTGGAGAGAAGGAAGCTTGCACTGGCTCTGCCCATGCTGTCCTGGCTGAGTAGACCGTCAGTCACCAGGACTGTCAGGACAGCATTTCTCGCCAGCAGGGAACTCGCTCAAAGTGCATTTTGATGCCACTGTGGCTTTAAGAGACAGTGTTTGAATCATTCAGGGAAGCTGAGCAATTTCCTCTCACTGAGCAATAGCAAGAGGAGAGGAAGGTGGCAGGAGGGCCCTGTAGCTACGTACTTTGATGGACTGGTTCAGCTGATGTCATTGTAATGGAGTCCAAAGGAAATTACACCTAGGAGGTCTGTGAATCAGATGGGCTTGTGGCCAGGTGAGGATGCAGCCCCAGGGAAGGGGGTGGATTTTCTTTCAAAGGTGCAGGGATGGGGAATGGCCATTGAAATGAATGAATTCTGCAAACCCTATGCAAGCATGCTAAAGCTTGTGATTGCAGATGCCCTGCTATGCCATGACGATGAGCTGGAGGGACGGAGAATTGCCTTCATCCTGTACCTGGTTCCGCCATGGGAGAAGAGCGACGGGGGCACTCTGGACCTGTACAGCACAGACGGTAGGATCGTGGTCCCTTGGCTCTGTATGTCTGAGGATGTCCGTTATAGGGACGAATTTGGAACACTTTGCTTCTGTGTGTCTTCATAGCAGCCACTGTTAAGACAGGGTAGGGTGAGGAGAAGCAGCTTCATTCAGGTGGAGGCTGGTGTATTGCAGTGACATATGTCACAGAGTGAGACAAGTGAAGCTGTCACTTGGGATTGTGCTACTGGGTGATGGCTCAATTTGAGGACTAGCCTTGGGGGGATGAAGCAGATGGGGGCGGGGGCATTAAGTGTGTAGATGAAGAGGGCAACCTTTTGTTTCTGACTCGTAGCTGTAGCGGGAGGTGAGGGTGGCAGGGTGGGGGTGATGCCAGTAGCCACACTTCTGCCCAGTACCCTCTGTGGACTGGACTGTTCAGTGACTGAGATCCAGGCAGGAGGCGATGCCCACCCTGGTGGGCATTTAGGCCTCCCAGGCCAGCTTCTTACTCTGGAGCTCCCTCCTATGTGGCCTACAGGATTTACCAGTCCCAAGTGGTTCTGGAACCAGCACAAAGGGGCTTGTGGGGGCAGATGGGGATTTCATGACTGACTGTAAAGAGCATGTGCGGTCTTTTCTTGCTCAGGCCACTTTCAGCCGCAGCAGGTCGTCAAGTCGTTAGTCCCTTCATGGAATTCCCTGGCCTTCTTCGAAGTGTCTCCTGTCTCTTTCCACCAGGCAAGGAGCTGCTCTTCTTTCTTCAACCAAGTGTGATTGCCGTAAGCATCCATTGTGTGTATTGTGGTAGCACCTTAAGGGGCCCCAATCAGAACGGAGGCCCCATTGTGCTAGGTGCTGTACAACCACAGAGCAGGACAAGGGCTCTGAGTAACATCCTGGTTCCAGTGTCAGCCGTCATGTTCTTTCTGTGAGTAAAACCATCTCACGGAAACCGGAAAATACCACGGGGTGGAGTGCGCAGCAGCAAGGAGTCGGAGGGGAAACAGCAATGAGAATGTGTTCACATAGGCCAGCCGTGTGCTCAGCTATATGGCATAGGGTTTTATTTAAGATACAAGTGAGATAAATAACAGAAAGCCCTACTGGTCATTCCCCTAGCTGTTATCAGTCGGCAACTTATTGTAGGCATGTGAATTCGTAGCTTAGCCTTGTGACTGCCTCCTGCTAACTGAAACTTAGTCCCGTGTTTAGCAACATTCAAAGTCCTGCATTCAGTCATGGACACTGTTAATATAAGCTTTAAAAAACCAACTGACTGTATTGGGAGTGCTTTTGTCAAAGGCTCCCAGACACAGAGTTCACCACTTATCCCCTAGAGTACTTGTAATCATTGAATCTCTGCATTTGACCCTTTCATTGATGAATCTAAGTGCCTTTGTGTTGCTATTGGATGGCTGAGTGAGGGTCAGCATGATACAAACCCCTCACAGCAGAAGCCAGCAAAAATCCCTTTTCTCAAACATCCAGCAAGGAGCATTTTGCTGTTACTTCCAAACACATCTCTGAATCTTGGTCCAGGCTTCCCCTTTTTCGTAGTTTGGCAGTGAGCTGGCATACAAGAGCACCGCCTAGCACAGCAGTGACCCACCACACTTTGCATATTGGTGGCATCTTTGTTTTCTATCAAATGGTTTGGGGAGTTGTTGCCACCACCCCAAATTACTCAATGCCCCCTAGGACACTATATATCCTGAAATGTGGAATTAACACCTTTAGTTAATTTCACCCTGAGCCACATTGAGGTGACTAGCTCTTGTCAAATTTTGCACTAATCAGTCGTCTCATCACAATAGAAGCCCCTGATTTCCACTGACCAGTCTGGAATTCACCCCAGTGCAGGGAGCCAGCATAAAGTCTATTAAATGCCTGGGTCTTTTGCACAGAGGTGAACTTCGCCCGTAGCAAGTGGAACAACTGCATCCTGATGAGAGAGGGTTCTACAGTATATTTTTAAAGGTAAAAACAAACATATGTAAATTACCGTATGGCTATTGCTCATGGACTGTGACTGCTTCCCATAGTACCTGTCCCTTTTTTGTGTTTCCTGGATAGCCACATCACAGTTGAGTTTTGCAGATGATGGTAAATAGTAATCTAGCAAACCAAGCAGCAAAAAATGTATCCCATAGTTCTTGTTGGTGCCTGCTCTGCGTGAGGGGGGTAGGGGCTCTAAAGATAGTTCAGGGATTGAGGCTCTGGACTGGGCCCCAGGAGATTGGGGTTCAATTCATGGCCCTGCTACAGACTTGAGCAAGACACTTAATCTTCCTTCATTTCCCCCATCTAAATTGCAGACAATAATCCTTCCTGTCTCCAGACCTTTGTCTGCCTAGACTGTAAACTCTTTGGGGGCAGGGACTTCTCTTACTAGGCGCATGTACAGCACCTCGCACAATGAGGCTTTGAGCTGAGTTGGGGCCGTTAGGCATTGCCATAATACACACATACTAGATGCTAATCGTAATGCGATCTTCACCTTTTCATTCCAGGTGTCTGAAGTTCTGACCGAAGGGAAGTGCCGCTTGTCTGTGAGTGGTTGGTTTCATGGCCCGACGGTGGCAAGGCCTCCCCGCTACATTGAATCCCTCTTGCCCCGGAGTCCACATCTCCCATACGACGTAAGCAAAAAGCAGAGATCTGCTCGCCCCCACCCAGCCTCCTTCATGTCTGTGGGATACTTAGAAGGGACGCAGTTGAGGCAGTGGGCTCCTAGAATTTTACAACTCCCCCTTTTCCTCACTGTTTTCAGCAATCTCTTGGATGCTTAAAACTGAACCGTTAACTTCCTCCTCTCTCCCATCCATTCATTGGCTTTGAGACCAAGGATGAAAAGTGCCAGGTTGTATTAGTAGCGACTGGTTTGGGGAGAAGGCTGGAGAGTTCTATTTTGGTGGTGGGGGTATGTCTAGTGAGAGCTTTGTGTAAGGAATTCTGTGCCCATTGCAAATGTCTGCAGCATTGCTGGGAGTGCAGCAAATGCCGTGGGCAGTAAGGGGATGGTCCAGCCCTACGCCATTGTGCGGGGGAAGTCCCATTATCTGTGTAATCTCAAATCCAGCATTCAAACCGAGATGTCGTTTCTATTTCAGCATGAAATCTTGTATGAGTGGATCAACCCAGTTTACTTGGACATGGATTCCCAAGCCCAGATCCAGGAGGAATTTGAGGAGCGATCAGAGCTTCTCCTGAAGAACTTCTTTAAAGTGGGTCCAGGATGATGTGCTGTGTGGGGGCTTGTTCCCCAGGTTGTGGTGCTGGTGGGCATTGCGTGGAACACGAACTGGTGGTGAATGCGGTGGGTCATTTGTGCAGCTGAGAAGCCGAAGATCCAGCTGGTCTTTCTTCCTCCTCTTAGTGGCTTCAGGCAGGAATGGAGGAAATGGTGGCTGCACCCTCCCCCCCGATTTATCCTGGTGAAGTTATATAGACTGTAGCCCCTCCTCTGCACAGGAACACCCCGGCTCAACCACAAACGCTGCTCCAACTCCTTGTGTTCCCTTCTCTCGTCCCTGCTCTGCCTCCTGTCCCCTAGCCCTGTTTTTGGTGGAATCCTTGGGCAAGAAGCACTGGGCGGGCCCCTGTGGGGGAGGAGGGGTTGCTACACCACTTGTGAAATACATGATCAGTAGAGGCTATGCTCTGTGACTTGGCATCCCTATGGAGGCTGTGGGTCCTGGGTCTGATTCACCCTGCCTGGCCCTTTGTGCAGTCACATACACCTGTGTAAAGTGGGGAATGCGCTCACCTGTGTGAGTGCAGAGGATGCTAATCTAGTAGCATTTCATGCCCGTTCTGCACAGGTGTAATTGATAATACAAGCTGCAGGGCAATGGAGGATCACAACCACCACCCCAGCCCCTCATTCATCTAGCCCCGGCTGGGCTGTGGGGGACAAATGCAGTTCAGAGAACTAAAGCTGGATGCCTCGCACACCAGCACTGAGCGGCGACTATTCATGCACCAGGAAAGCTTGTGGAGCAGACGTGTGTTAAAGGTTCTGCAATGTGTTTGGCTCCTAGGGAGAGAAATTTCAGCTCGTGTGTGAAGCTCTGCAGAAAGAAGACATCAAATGGATCAGCCGAGGACCCCCCAATAAAAGGTAGTGTTGTGTCTGTGCTGCTGACTCCTGCTGGTTAACTAGGTCAGCCATTTTCTGCCGGGGAGGTGCCTAGCAGATATTCCCCTTAGTCTGAATGTTGGATCCTTACCAGCTATCTGCTCATCACGTCCCCACTCTCCTCCAGATGTTATGAGAAGGCTGAGGAGGGGAGCCTTCCGGACGTCCTGAGGAAGTGCCTGGAGTTCTTCCGCTCCGAGGCCTTGTTCCTGCTGCTCTCCAACTTCACAGGCCTAAAGCTGCACTTCCTGGCTTCCTCTGATGATGAGGATGAGGAGGGAGAAGAAGGAAGAGCTGCAGATTGCACTGGACACAGCTCTTCCAAACCCAAGCAAGGAGAAAGCAGTCAAAAGGCCAACGGCGATGCTGACCAAGTAGATCAGCCTGAAAATGACCCCCAAACCAAAGAAAGTGATACAAAGAACAGTAAGTAAAGCCAGCAGGGCTGGAGTTAACAGAACTAGAGTGAAAACCTGGTCCCCATTGATGTCAATGGCAAAACTCCCATTGCCTTCACCCCTAGGCTACAGTCAGCTTAGGAATGGCCTCTGATTTTGAGTGCCCACCTTAAGCCTGATTTCCAGAGGTGCTGAGCACCCACAGCTCTCATTGACTGCATTGGAAGTGGTGATGCTCAGCACCTGTGTAAATCAGGTTCAAGATGTCTGAAGTTGGACACCCCCAATCAGTGGCTACTTCTGAAAGCATTTGGCCTGAGTTAATGACTTTCTGCAGGTGACACATTTATTAACAGGATTTTAAACTGACCTCATCAAGTTGAAATCTAGTCAAACTGTTTAGAAAGAGTTAAGTAGCCACACCTGTTCCTGTTAAGGAACCACACCTGTCCTGAACCCTTTGCCAGTTGTAATGTGGTTTTACACCCACATTTTCCTATTTTCTTACAAGTACATTTGTTCTGTGAAAGACCCTGTTGTACCCTAAGTTACCTAAGATTTCTGGTGGGCACTGGTGGTGATGGAAATCAGTTTCCTCTCTTTTACCCTCCTACCCCATGGCCTCCACTACTTCCATTCCTCCCCTTCTGTGTTTTTTAACCACTCCCGTTCATTATGGCTATTGTGAAACATTGTGATTGACTGAGGAAGCAAGAGGCCATTGGGTGTAAGGGAGGGAGGGTGCGAATGATAAACTGAACTGTGGGGCTGCCAAACCCTCAGAATCGGAAGGTCTCTCCGCATCCTGAGGGATCCCAAAGCACTTTCCCCAACTTGATCTGCACATCCCTGGGACAGCTGAGTATTACACCAGTGCAGGGAGAGGAGTCTGGGGCAACACCCTATTCCTGTTGAAGCGCCTGGGTGCCCATGCAAAGCACAGAGGATGCTGGGTTTGAAGTTTTGAGCTGAAAGCCCCACAGACAGGAAAGCCACCTGGAGCGCTTCCATTTTTCAGAAGCTGGTACGAGCATTGCTGGACTCCATATCTTAGCCCTGCCTGGGTTTATCACATGGCAGCTCCCAGCCCCCTCAAACATGGCACACGCAAGGCACATGGCTGCTGGGAACTGGGAATGAAATTGATGTGGCCATGGCCTTTTCCTCTCCTCATCTCCCACTGGGGCTTCCAGACCCAAATCTATCTGCTTTAAAGAGGAGGTATTTCAGAGGCTAAATAAAGATGCAGAGCTTGTTTGCCTGCCTTCTCCTTTGGGGCGGTAGATGTTAGCTATTGTGCAGCTGCTGTATCCTCCCGGGCTGGTTAGACTCTTGCTTTCCTCCCCTAGGCTCAAGTGTCCCCATGTGCATGGGGGAGCTGAGGCACTGGACAAATGGCCACTACACTCTAGTCCATGACACCCAAATCACAGAGTTTGCCCTGGACCTGCTGTTCTTCTGCGGCTGCGAAGGTATGTGGAGGGAGATCCAAGCCTTCCCTTTCCTTGCTGCCAAGGGGAAAGAAAAGGGACTTTTGTTAGGAATCATATGGCCTCATCTGTTAAATTTTCAGCAGTTTTGAAGCCACCAACCCTTTCATGCTGTTCTCTAAATAGAAGGCTCCTTCCTGCTTTTCTCCCAGTTCTAAGTGATGTTGCCTGGCGTCCCTGCTAATAGTCATTCACAGCAGGATTCAGATTGCTGACGTAGGCCAGTCCCACACTAGTTGGCTCTGTACTACCACACAGTAGTGCTAGGTTACTTCCCAATGGATGCTCTGACTCCCTGGGCCAGGCCAGGGCACTTTGCCAGCCCTCTGGGGAAACAAGACATGTCTTGCAGTATAAGCCATCCAGCTGATTAGGGGGAGTTTCTGATGGGAATCCTCACTCAGAGCATGTGGCTGGGGGACGAGGTCACCCACAGGGGAGTAGAGGGGCTGTTCCCTTGGAGACATTTCATGTGACACTATCACTAAATTCATGTGTAGATTTAAAAAAAAAAAAAAGACATAATACTGAAGCCTGCATTTTTCCAAAGTAACGAGTGAATTTGGGGGGTGGGAGGTTATCTGCAGGGCTAGCTAGTCAGGCACTAGCTCGTCACTTTTGAAAACTTAAGCCTAAATGGTCAGAAGTATTTTTGCATCTTGGTCAGCTGCCAGCAGCCCTGGAGATGCACAAGCCAGAGTCAATATGAGCATGCTGCTGGGACCACCAAGCCTATCCTATTCAATCCCCTAGTTCAGGGGTCCCCAACGCGGTGCCCGCGGGCACCATTGCGCCCGCCGGGGGGTGTAAGTGCACCTGCGGAGCCCTCGGGGTTTTTTTTTTTTTTTTGGGCTCGGGGTGGGGTTTTTTTGTTTTGTTTTTTTTGCTCCGCCGGCAGCGCTCGGGGTGGTTTTTTTTTTTTGCTCCGCCGGCAGCGCTCGGGTTTTTTGTTTTTTTTTTGGCGCCCACCAGATGAAAAAGGTTGGGGACCACTGCCCTAGTTACAACTAAAACCTTTGACTCTTTAAATGACTGGGAGGTGTCTGTTCCATGTGTGTGAAACCCAGTGAGGGGCTAGCCGCTTCTTGCAGGGTGGCAGTAATCCCCTGGGTCTGTGGGGACCTGGTGGGTAGTGAGGGGTACTGAGTCAAGCCCATGTCTCTGAATGACAACACTGGCCAGAGGTAACTGGAGGTAGTACGGTACCCAAGCGTGGAGATGCTACTAATCTAAGTGGGTCAGTGGGAGTACGAGAGTGCACTGAGCTTTCTAAGTCTCTCTCTTCTATTTCACCGTTTCAGATTGGGATGCAGAGTATGGTGGCTTTACATCCTACATTGCCAAGGGTGAAGATGAAGAGGTAAGAGTTGAACACACCATGCTACTTAAGCCCTGGCCAGCAGACCTGTTCCTAGGGGCATAGTGCTAGAGCAGCACTGAGGTTGCTCTAACCTACACTGGGGATGGGGAGAACATGGAAGCAGTTCCAGGATTGGGGAGCTCCCCATCTTGGCTGTAGCCCGTGCTTATTGTGCACAGCTGGGCCCGAAATGTTTGTCTGTAAAACCTGCGCACTTGCCATGTCTTCTGAGGGTTGCTTGTCTTAGTCCCAGCCCTGAAGAGCTTACACTCTATCTCTGCCTTTGTTTCTGTACAGCGCCTAACACAACAGGGTCCCAGTCCTGTTTGAGGTCCCTGGGTGCTTCCATAACAACAATGGAAATATTGGGTCAGTGCTAGGCCCCTTTTAGATGAGGCAAGTGACAATTGTCTAATAAAGAACCTAAGCTGATGGGTCTTAATATGCAGCAGGCTGTGTCGTTTATTCTCAAGCTTATGCTGGAGTCATTCCATTGGTGGCAGTATTCAGCATAAAAGCTCTCACGATATTCTCCAGCTGTCTGCTGTAACATAACTTATTTTGGTGCTGGTTCTGATGTGAATAAGACCTTGAAATTGTTTTTGTGAAAATAACTCCTGCTTCCCCCTCCAAAAACACCAAAACAAGATCTCCCTTGTCTGTTCTAGCTGCTGACGGTGAATCCAGAGAACAACTGCTTGGCCTTGATTTACAGAGACAAAGAGACTTTGAAATTTGTGAAGTATGTTAACCATCGTAGCTTGGAGCGTCCGAAAAAACAACAGAGCAGAGCTGGATTCTGGGACTTCTCTTTTGTCTACTATGAGTGACGGCACTGGGCATGGTCATCTTCTGCGAGGGAATGGCTTAGTGATACAGTAATGGGTTTTGAATAGGCTCCTGGACTGGCTTCTTAGTAGGTGCATCAGTAATGCATGGATCGGTTGGCGCCATTTGATGAGCCTAGATTTGATTTAGGCTGAGAGCTAACTTCACCTGATAGCATACGAGCTGTCGTGCTGGTGCTGAAGTCCAAGTGACTCTCCTAGGTTTGTTTTTTTAATAACAAACGGAAGCACTGTTCTGTTGTCCCATCTTAACTCTTACTCACTCTCACATTCTGGTGCTGCTCCACCAGAGGGAGTCTTACTTGGATCCATAACACTGTTCTTGAATAGCTGCTTTGCATAGCGTTCCAGCCCAGCTCTCCTGAAGAGCCCTGCAATGAATGTACATCTTGCCATGATGCACATCAAGACTTTATGTAACCCCAAGTTGGTGACTGCTAGGAGCACTGCACCGATTTGTACTCCAAAGCCTTCCACTGGTCATCAGGAGGAAAGAACCAGGCTTTGTTCCAAACCAGGGCTTCCTGACTTCCCCGCTGTGCCAGCCATCTCTCTTCCGGGGCCTGATTGCTCCCTCTGCAGGGAGAAATAGTACATGCCAAGCGTGCTGCCACATAACTGCTGTATTGTCTAGGAGCTGGTGGGTACAGGAGAGAAGCTTGTGAAAATGTCTGCCAAAAACATGGGTTGTCTTTTCCCCCAATGAAAAAAGTGAAACCTTGTATATCTGGGAAGGGATGAGGGGAGGGGAGAGATGATAGTTGAGGGGGAGCCTTCAGCCTCAGTCTACTTGTACTGGTACAAAGAACAAACCCATAGGGTTTTGGTGAGCAGGGAAAGGGAAGTGGGAGGATATAAGCAGGGGTTAAAATAATGTGGGCTGGTGGAAAAAACATCGTTAAGGGCCTATCCACCCTTCTTGTCTCCTTGGCAAATATAGTAGGTGGGGTTGCCATCCCCAGTGTCTCTTCTCACCATCACCCTTCAAGCTGTGGCCCAATTCTAGCTGGGCAGTGGTGTGGTCTCCATCACTCTCGTAGCCGAATACCTAATTTTGCATTCTGCGCAGCTTGTTCCATCTAGTCACCCCAGCCCGCTGGGGTTGCACTAGGCTAGTTAGGACACTGGTTGCTCAGCCATGACAGGAGCAGTACATGCTTTTAAAATCAAATCTTAAAAGCAGGTTGGCGTGACCTGCTGCCCCCACGCGAGGTGCAGTTCTGACTTGGCTAGGAGTGCCATGTTGCTGAAGCAGTGAGGCATTATCAGCCCACTCCCTGGTGCTGTCACACACCGTGCTGGTTCTCAGGAAGGAACAGTGTGGCTGAGTTCTGTACAGCTGACTCGCTACTGCTTTGCACACACTGGTGCTGAGCTTATTTTGCATTGCCTAGAAGGTGTTTTGCACCTTCAGTAATAACTGACTTACACCCATGTGCTTTTGCTGCAATTAGTGCCTTTGTAAATCTATCTAAGCCATAGAATATAGCCCCTGGGCTTGAGATGGGGTGGGAGAGAAACATGCACATCCATGCCTTCGCATACCAACTCGGTGTGGGATGAAGCAGCATGGGGAGGGAGCCTGCTACCCCCCCAATTTCTGTGGCGATCTGTGACTTCCTCTGTGTATGTAACCCAGGACTGTTGTTGGGCTCAGAAATGGCGAAGTGCTGGAGCACAGCGAGCAGTTTGCTCTCTGCACATAATCTAGCTTTAGCCAGAGCTTCATGTAATTAACTAACTTGCTTTCATGATCTGATTTCTCTGTGCAAGGTAGAGACTGGTTTCATAGATTCCAAGGCCAGAAAGGACCACTGTGATCATCTAGTCTGGCCCCCTGTATAATACAGGCAAGAGAACTTCCCCCAAATAATTCCTGTAGCAGATCTTTTAGGGGGGAAAAAAAAATCCAAAAGGCTTTCTCAGCTGGTTTGAACATTTAAACCATGGTGCTGTTTTAAGCCAGTTGTGATGAGTATAAAACTAGAAACAAATCCTAATGGAGGTCAGGACACTTTCCAAATCTTGAATGGGTACTTTAGGTTAAATGCCAAGCCAAGCTGCATTTCTTCCGTGTTGGGTATCACTTCCTGGTCTATAGTTATCCTTGAGAAATAGATTCTGTTCAGTCTTTGAGATGCCAAAGCTGAAACTACTGTGCAGTGCAATTTTCCATGCATAAAAGGAAAGTTGATCAGGTGGCTTAAAATACAAGGGAGAAGCACATAATAGCCTGCAAGGATGTGAGGGCTGCAAGCACCCAGAGAACAAGGAAAGGTTTCGACGGCAGCCAGGCATTTGAAATAGAAGTGGACGGTTGATTTGATGGAAAAGCTGATTATCATGTGTAAGAACTACTTTCTCCTAAGGCTGAGCTCCATCAGGCTGTGGAATAGCCTCTCAAAGGATAGGCACGAAGCTGAACCTGTGTGAAACCAGCCTAGCTCCAGTCCTAGATAATGCAGTGGAGGGAAACAAGCCTGCAAACTAGCCTCCCAGGGCTGTACTAGATAAACTAACCTCTGTGCTCTATGAAATATCGGTGCGTCTCAGCTGTATGGCATAAAATAACTTTAGAAACAACTGGCACCAAGGGAGCTAAAAATCAACAGCTCCCCTTGCTCCCTGTAAGCTGGGCCTTGGGGTGGAAAGCTGTGTTGGAAAGAACAAGCCCCGGGATTACTTGAAATGCAGGAGGCAGGCACCTGGAAAATCCTGTATACAGGAAATGCCAAGTGGTGTTTTAAATCACATTAGCTAATGTTTAAATAAAAAAAACATTTTGTTTAATCTTGACAAAGACTATACAGCAAATATCCCTCGCTACAGGCTCTGTTTTCTGATACTGAAATTCTGGTAAAGTAGTTCAAATTGGCCCTGCTTGTAAAATGCACTGATCCTCAGAAGAAAGATACCATCAATGTGAAACATATCCATGTCCCAGAAGGGAGTAGGAAGAGTGACACAGGAAGAACAAAAGATGCAAGTGACTAGCAGTTACATGAACAAAGTGGGACATGCTGTGAGCTGCAGTGAAGGGATACATACCAGGCAATAAACCATTATGCAACATTTAAATTGCTCAGATTAATGATTCTAAGAGGACATTCAGGCTCCTCACCAGATTCCTCCACTGCAGAAGAGACAGAGTCTAGCATTTGACACTAGAAACATACAACCAGGCTTCTGGGTAATTCAACCATTGGCAATGCAGCAATTTCATTTGTATTAGATGGAAGCAGTTTTGTCAAGTAGCTGACAACAAAAGGACCACTTTGTTATGGAGCAAGACAGAGCAAAGTAGCTATAGCCTAGATTGAAGGAGACTTAAAAAAACAATCCTCATTCATACACACATCATAGTGGGTGTCTGATTTTACATCTCTTCCTGATTGAAACGAGGAATAAGATAACACAGCATCCTCAGACTTGGAGAAGTCAGGACTGGAACTGAACGGCCTTTTTTCAATTGTCAGTTCTAATTGCTTCCCCCAAGCTGAAGCTTAACTGGAAACACTGAAAAATCACCCGTGCGTAGATGTTCCTGTTAAGAGGGCACTGGTTCTGGTGCAATTTCTCATCAGGTTTCTGTAGGAGTGGGGGGAAAACGTTTGTGCTCTAAGGACAAGCTTGCCAGGTTTTTCCCAAGAGTTATCTCATATAGGGGGTGGAATGTAGGTTGGGGTGTGGAGAAGCGCTAGTCCCTTGTGCAGTTACGAAGCCACAGTACAGTTTAATAGGTTCACACACACGTGCGTCATTCTAGCATTATGAATTCCTGGGGGTCACTGCAGGTTCCACTGAACTCTGCTCTTCTTATCTTGACCTGTTGCCTACTTCTGCATGCCAGCTGAGTTGCTTTATTTCGGTGCTGCATAGCTTGGCTCATCCTTTAGGATAAGAGATGTTAGGCAAGATGAGTTCAAAATATGTTCTTACAGCAAGTATCAAATCTCCTGTCTTCGTACCAAATACAGGTGGGGAATTGGCCAAGTTACAGATCTGGACTATTAGTACTGAGGAACTGATAATGCTACGGGAATACAGCTTGCCCAAAGATACAAAAATGGAGACAGGATGGCGTGAAAGTCCATGGTATGTAGCTTTGATAATCAGCATGTCCGGCTACAACAACATGGTCTGCCTTCTGATCAAAGCCACGGTCTAGCTGTTGAACAAACTGCACTCACTATAAAACTAATCAAGCATGAGGAATTGGCAAGTAGAACAAGAGAAGAGAGATTGGAGCTATGGGAATCTTTTCCTACGAATACAGTGGCTGGCAGCGATCCCAAGACTTATTAACCCTAGAGATTGCTCCATAATAAAGTTTTAAAATTCACCAACCCAGAATGGACTGGGTGGCTCATTAGACCCTTTCAATCAGAAATGGCAGCTGTGTGTTTGCCAGCACAATTCATACTGAAGGGGCTGTATCAATTCTCAGGATTAAAACCGATTTCAAGAATTAATTTCCTTTTTAGCCAGCTATGGGCTCCCTAGCCTCTCCATGGTGGATGATGCACCATTGTCTCTATTTCAGAGCTTGCATAAGAAGCCTGTTAGCTACAGAGGAGCTATCCAAGAATCCCCTTCCATGTGCACATCTAACCCCACAGAGATGAGGGACACCTCTCCCTGCCCTGTTGTATGCAGGTACTGATAATTACATAGGGAAGGGGCTTGCTGAAGCAGCATGAGGAAACAGATGCTGAGGATGCAATTCAGGTCAGGCTCATCAGTTAAGAACTGTTTTAGCTCATAGGAGAAATCAGCTTTGGCATAAAATTTACACTCCAATCCACCATCCTACTGCATTATTTAAACCCACCTTTAACTAATTCTGGCCCAAAATATTGTTTCTTCTGACAGTTCTTCGTGCCGGAGTCCAAGAGATTTTTCTCCCTACCGCTTGTACCTAGATACTTCTCCCTGCTCCCCTTTTTATTCCTGCATGTACTGCTACCAAGGATCAGTTTGCTCCTTCATAAAATACATGCCACTTTCTTGCTGCCTTCCCCCCACCCACCCACTCAGCATGTGTTCTTTTATCCAGCAGTTACAGAGAATGAATAGCTGGAGGTGGAATTTCCACCAAGCAAAGCGAGGCTCAAGTGTTAACTTTAGAAAACTGACCAATTCCTAGCTTCATGGAACCTGGGAACTGGTTAATTTCCTTGTTTTTTATAAAGCCAGCAAGGGGTGCGGCCCGGGGGACTTCTGCCTGCAGTGACTCCTCACCTCACCTCTCCCACCTGGCCTTCCCAGTGAGACCTGCCCTGAAAGTAGCAGCTGAAACCAGGGATTCACTGACAGAGCAGCTCTGTGCCGCACAGGTCAGCAACTGATAACTAGGGGTAGGAGCAAACTGCACAAATCAGTTCTGGATCTCGAATACCCCAAAGTTAGGGTGCCTTAGGAGCCAAGGTTTTGGTTTAGACCAGGGGTCTCAAACTCAAATGACCTCGAGGGCCACATGAGGACTAGAACATTGGGCCGAGGGCCGCATTTACTGACACCTCCCCCCCGCTGCCCTCGGCCCCGCCCCCACTCCCCCCCTTCCATGAGGCCCCGCCCCGCCTCTTCCCACCCCTTCCCTGCCCCCATTCCAACCCCTTCCCCGAAATCCCCACCCCACCTCTGCCCCCCTCCCTGCCCCCAGGGGGCACAGGAGGGGTGTGGGGTGTGGCGGGGGCTCAGGGCAGGGGGTTGGGGTGCACGAGGAGTGCGGTGGGGGTTCAGGGCAAGGGTGCAGGGTGCAGCAGGGGGCTCAGGGGGTCGGGGTGTGGCAGGGGTTCAGGGCAGGGGGTTGAGGTGCAGGAAGGGTGCAGCGGGGGGCTCAGGGCAGGGGGTCANTAGACATGCCTCTTGCTTGGTATATTCCAGGGGTAGGCAACCTATGGCACGCATGCCGAAGGCGGCACACAAGCTGATTTTCAGTGGCACTCACACTGCCCAGGTCCTGGCCACCGGTCCGGGGGCTCTGCATTTTAATTTAATTTTAAATGAAGCTTCTTAAACATTTTAAAAACCTTATTTACTTTACATACAACAATAGTTTAGTTATATAATATAGACTTATAGAAAGAGACCTTCTAAGAACGTTACAATGTATGACCGGCACGCGAAACCTTAAATTAGAGTGAATGAATGAAGACTCGGCACACCACTTCTGAAAGGTTGCCGACCCCTGGTATATTCTGTGATCAAAATACCTGACAATTATGGAGCAAAACCTGAAATGTGTTTCATTAACATAAAATAAGTAACAAAAATAACTGCATCTCTTCAACTGAACACACATACTGCGAAAGTCTGACAGTTCTGTGTTTTATTGGGAAAGCTGATACCATAACTGCAAAATATATTAAATTCCATAAATAAGTTACAGTAAGAAAAATAACTATTCCAGGACTATACAAGTGTCTTGAGTGACTTACATAAATACCACATCTGCACTTTAAAACTCTGAGCCTTTCTCCATAGATTTTCTTATCCTTTAGCCTCCAAAGTAGCATATCCCAACTGATGGCTTACTTTAAAAAAAAGCGGACTATCTTTCCATTTACTTCATTCTATAGTGGGGCTGCAGGCTGATTTAACTGCTTCTCAGTATTGGTCCCTTATACATTGCTACACATCAAGTTCCCTGCCTTTGTCTCCCAACGGCTTACTTGGGGAACAGTCGGAAAGAAAGTACTACGGGGATCTGCTCCTATGACATCTGTTCATTTGTCTAGGATCACCTGTTGTAAGGAAGTACCATCTCCATGCAGTCACTATTCCCTTTTTACGAGGATGCAGTCCCCACTCGCATTATCCTGAAGAGCATATTTAGGTTGTTGTTTCTAATGGCATCCCGGCACGCAGTGATCACCTGCGTCTTGGGTTTCCCAACTGGAAAGAAAAAAAACACAGAATCAGCACTAACATATTTAAGTAACCGAATGAGACATTAAATAGACATTTACAGGTCAGAGCTGGTCTCTCAGAATTTAGATTTTGTAAAAAAATTGTCGTTTGGGTTTTTTTAAATAAAAGAAAGCAGTAGGACTATTTTCCCTTTTTCTTAATTCCATGTCAAAGGGGGGGGCTATTATTTGTATTTCAAAAGTGCCTTGGGGCCTCATCATGGCAGGCACCATACAAACATGCAGTAAAATCGTTCCTTCCCCGAATAGCTTAAATAAGTACACCTCTACCTCGATATAACACTGTCCTCGGGAGCCAAAAAATCTTACCGCGTTATAGGTGAAACCGCATTATATCGAATTTGCTTTGATCTGCCGGAGTGCGCAGCCCCGCGCCCCCCGGAGCGCGGCTTTACCGCGTTATAGCTGAATTCGTGTTATATCGAGGTAGCGGTGTATCTCCCTATTTGCAAAGCAAGAACTGGAACATTGTGCATGTGCATGTACAAGGAGAAAAGCATAAAGAAACCACACAACAGCAAAAGCTAAAATATATTTAAGGCCAGTTTTAATAATTTAAGGTGTTGCTAGTAATGTAGGTAAACTTTACAATAGTCTGATTTAACCTGAGAGTGTCCTCCTTTAAACTTCTGGGCCAGAAGTGAAGAATTCAAATTTAACTTTTAATGTTACATTGTAAAAATGGTTTTAATAAAAGCAGTAAGTCTTACACGATTCAAAATGCTGATAACTGCTTTGAATTGTTGCCCCAAAGTCATGCTGAGCACCCATAACTCACTGCCTTTCCTAAGAATCTAGGGTGCCCAGCAACTCATGATCAATTCATTAGCAAGTAATTAGTGTAACGGAAATACCAAGGGACTGCACTTGGTGCTTCTTCCAGCCAAGTAACTAGAAAAAAACAAATTAGGTTTGATATTGAATTTCTGTCCTCAGCCCAGCAATTTCTCACCAGCTCCATGTTTTCAGAACATATGCTATCGAATTTGAGTTCGCACGTGTCAAGGGTGATAGGGTTGATGACTTACCAAGTTGGACAAAGCTTAAAAATAAACGTACGGTAGGGTTTAGAAAGAGAATTTGGACTGATTTTCAGACTGTATTTATGCTTTAGCTCCCATATGTTTTCTGTACTTAGCCATACTTTGAAGTTTCAAGTTTCATGGGCAATAGAAAGAGAGGTGCTAATTTGCACGCTGCTCTGCACAGGCTGACCCCAATGCCACGCAGTGCAATTTGCAGGGTCTGGGCCAAAGTCTACCTACTTTTGAACAGCATTTCCTGGGACCCTTGAGATTAGGGTATATATATCTTATACCTTGTAAAGATAATTTGTATTTGTCTTTTAAAAATGAGAGTAACACTACAGTTTAAACAAGTATGGAGAGATTTCATATTCCTCTGTAGCTGAAAACTGAAGCAAGATTCCCACTATTAAGTCCTGGACCATACAGCAAAATGTATCTGGCCTTCAAGTCAAGCTCTAACAATCCTTCATTTGCTCTTTGATGTGCCATTCTCTACCCTGGCTTGTTGAGCCAAAAATGGAGTCCCCAAAGTAGAACCCTGCCCTGGACTTACCACGCAGTTGCCCCGCTCGCTGGATAGCTTGATTTACGGATTTGAGATTGTTTAACAGCTCGGTGTGGTTGGTGCAGCGAATTTTATACTCATTAAATAAATCTCTGTTAAGATCATAGAGTTCCATGTACCGTTTCTTCATATTTCTCCTGTGAAAATGAACAATAGAGACAAGGGAGACTCAAGGGACAAGGAAACCAGGCGATAATTCATGTTTTGTTAATGTAAAAAAGCAATAATATTTAGTTACTATGGTTACCGTGGCTACCTGCTGTTCTCAAGTTGTCTGAAGCTAGAAGGCTGAATGCATCAGAGATAGATGGGTATCCAATATAACTCCACAGCTAGTCATATATGTTATTCCTCATTACTTACACCAGGAAAACAAAGTCACTCAATATATTTACTCTATTCTCTCTCTCTCTCTTTTTCACATGCCTCCCCCCACTAGCATTTTGCTCCTCAATACTGGATATATTGGACTTGGAAAAGGTTCAGAAAAGGGCAACAAAAATGATTAGGGGTATGGAATGGCTGCCATATGAGGAGAGATTAGTAAAACTGGGACTTTTCAGCTTGGAAAAAAGACGACTAAGGGGGGATATGATAGAGATCTATAAAATCATGACTGGTGGAGAAAGTAAGTAAGGACGTGTTATTTACTCCTCATAACACAAGAACTAAGGGCCACCAAATGAAATTAATAGGCAGCAGGTTTAAAACAAACAAAAGGAAGTATTTTTTCACACAACGCACAGTCAACCTGTGGAATCCTTTCCAGAGGTTGTTGAAGGCCAATACTATAACAGGGTTAAAAAAACTAGATAAGTTCATGGAGGATAGGTCCATCAATGGCTATTAGCCAGGACGGGCAGGGATGGTGTCCTTAGCCTCTGTTTGCCAGAAGCTGGGAATGGGTGACAGGGGATGGATCACTTGATGATTACCTGTTCTGTTCATTCCCTCTGGGGCACCTGGCACTGGCCACTGTCGGAAGACAGGATACTGGGCTAGATGGGACCTTTGGTCTGACCCAGTCTGGCTGTTCTTATGTATGTTCTTAGTGATTGGAAGCTCTGGGAAAAGGAGTTAGTTTCCCCAGAAGAGTTAGTCTTGCTGATCATTAGTTGCATTAGATCCGTCGACTTCTTGCAATAGACAGTTGTGATGTGAACATTAGCCCTTAGCTTCAGGAGGACAGAGCTGTTCAGAGCAAAAGATTAATGCCCTGAAAACACAGGGAACAAACTCTTCCTCAGCCTCCTGCTCAGAGTCCTTCCCCACCGCACCCCAAAGAGGATGAGTCCTGCCCTGCCCAACTACTGCTCCCTTCCTCTTCACACAACAGACTCCCTCTGGCCTAGCTGAGAGCTTGACAACACTACCTCACAGCTGATTCACATTGCCCGCCCCGCACTGAGTCATCCGCCTGCTGGTTCTCAGCCTAAAGAACAGGTCAGGAACACAATGCTCATGTGTAAATAATATGCACCTAGATTTAATGCAGCCTTGATCCACGCAGCTGTTTCTATCTAAAGGTGCTCTTCTCTACCAAAAAGCTATGGCTGGCCCCAGAGCCAGAGAATTATACAGAAATGCAATGGCTGCTCACATGTCTCCCATGAGGCGTGAATCTTCTGCTCGAACCAACATACTGCGGATAAGGTTGGAGTGGTCCGCCATGTCAGCAGTGAGTTTCTGATGGACTGTATGAAATTCATCCACCTATCAAGAGTAAAGACACCCAAGCACTTCGTGAAGTCCATGCAAATCGGAGAGTTTAGCTTTGAAAGGTAGAGACTGCACCAAGTTAATAGGGAACAGCTTCCTATCCCTCCTCCTGGATCTTCGCCCAGGAAGAGGAAGGCTAGATGAGACTTTCAGGGCCTATTGACCTCCCTGATTCACACCATCAACTTCAATGGACTTTGAATTTCCTGGCCAGTTTACAGAATGAGGGAATTGTCCTAATCATCAACAGCTAGGAGGGGACCTGACCCTGTTTTGGATAACAAGAAATTTTGGGAAAGGGGAGCTGTCACCCTCTCTAATTCAGAGCACAGTAAGCCATGGTTGCAAGTTTCAATGGCAGAAAGCCACAGAAAGTTTAGACATAGAAAGAGAGAAAAAGTCATCAAATCCTGAAGCCACCATCCACCACCAAATCAACCACCATTTCGACATGCTTGGTGCCTACTCACCTTAACTAGCACTTTCCGCAACTCCTCAAAGTACGCAGGGAAATCTGCTTCCACCTGCAAGTCTTCAATTGCCAAGAAGGAGGCCATTGACTGGATAATGTCACCGGCTAGATCTATATCATCCGTGCTGATAGAAATCTAACAGGTATAAAAACAACAAGTTTCAGATTTCCCCTCTCTTCAAAATTCTCCCTTCACAACCATTAAATAGGGCCCCTTTTGCAGCATATTCAACCTAATGCTCAAAACAGTTAATACTGCAAGATTTCCATTGGAAGGCCTATTAATCTGATACTACATTTTGCTAGAATTAAGCACTGTGGACTAGATCTGAAGTATATGGGAATCTTTCCACTGACTTCAGGGGACTCTGGATAAGGACCTAAGGGAGAAATGCATCACTATGCAGAAGGCCAGCACAAGGATCATGCACTAGTTACATCCCATCTAAGCCCTCAAAATAGGGTTTAAGTGGTGGAGAGGCTCTGTTCTGCCTCTCTGCACCAGAGTGAATTTCACCATATAAGAATACGTTGCTTCAAAAAAACTGAAGGACCACCACGCTGTATTGTCCGTATCACTGGCTGAGCTTGAAATTTTACTCCCAGATAGGAACGTGGGCACTACCATTGAGGACAATATCCTGCTTAAAACACTAGCATTTCATCTGCCTGTGCAGTCACATAAAACCGTGAGACACTTTGATGCTATGATAATCAGAGGATCAAAGAATCGTAGGACTGGAAGGGACCTCAAGAGGTCATATAGTCCGGTCTCCTGCACTCCTGGACTAAATATAACAATTCTTAGCTGGACAGAAATAGCGTAAAGCCAGTGGAAATATTAATGGCTTGGTCCCTCCTCCGCTTTGTACCTTGGCTCCCTGTTCACTTTCCCATGTGGGCATTTCCTCCCAGTTCCACTGCTCTTTAATAAGATTAGACCTAAATAGAGTACGGTAAGAGTAAAAATTACCTCCCCATTGGGTTTGATTTTTATGCACAGCTGTCCTGCATCACGCAGGGAAGTGAAACAGACTTGAAAAGGTGCGCTTTGGAGCTCTGCATCCTCTGGTAACAGAAAGCTCTGGTTCAACCACATGACAACCTAGAAAAATAAATGTATAACATTACCCTTCCCATGGAGAAACTGTCTGGAATATATTTGCTCTAGTGAACATTATGGGATACACTAGACAAGAGCTGCAGAGCACCCAGCTCAGGGCATCTTGTGATCATATCCACAATCCTACTCTGGGTCGTGAAATAAAGTGTCTCTATTAGAAAACAGAACCCAACTGGGAGTTTATTAGGATCACAGCACCCCCACTGGACAGAACAGGATGACTCATGATTAATTTTGCTCTCTCCCACCTAGTGGAATGGGGACAATTTGCTATGTTATACGTGGGCTGTTCAAAGCATGATTTTGTATAATATTATGAATAAGAGAATCAAGTAAGTAAGAAAGTCACATAAGCCCTTCGGGGCAGGCACCATCTTTTTGTTCTGTGTCTGTACAGCACCCAGCACATTGGGTCCATGACCAAGGTTCCTAGGCACTACACTAATATAAATAATACATAAGAAGAAATTGACAGAGGAAGGATTGTTCAGTGGTTAAGACAGTAGCTAGGATTTGGAAGGCCAGGGTTCAAATCTCTGCTCTGTCACATACTTCCTGTGTGACCTTGGGCAAGCCACTTAGCCTCTCTGTGCCTCAGGTCCCCATCTGTAAAATGGGGATAAAAGCACTGCCCTACCTCACAAGGGTGATGTGAGAATAAATACATTACACATTGTGAGACGCTCACATAACGGAAGCCATAGAAGTACCTAAGATAGATGGAGCTCAGAGGGGCAAGGCCAGAAAGTTTTCCTTAGAGAAGAGTATTACATCTGATCAATCTGCCATCAACCACCAAGTTAGAAGTACTTTTGTCCCAGGAATTTCTATGCAATGAAAGTTACGTATGCGCCTGAGAGCCTCACTAAGCCACTCCCAAGAACTGGCCAATTTTCAGCCCAGGCTGTAGCGAGCTGCCATCCCACCATATTTCCAAGACACACTACAGAACATTTACTGATCCATTGTGATTTTGAGCTGAATTAAACCCATGAAGTAAGATGAATTATCTAGATACTTTATTGCACTTTTCCCCGTTTGCTAATTTACAAAATTCAGTCATTCACTCCGGGGCCCTTCCATTAGTGCAAGCTGGCCAAGTTCTACTAGATAAAGTACAATGAAGGGACGAGTAACTACTAGAACTTCTGGTCTTAAGCAGCTATTTCCTGCAGATGCATAGAAACTCCGGGAATGTTTCTGCTATGCCAGCATTTAAAAAGAAGCAGCATGAACTCTGTAAGCTGTTAAACACAGACTCTTATTGATAGTAGTGGAGTAAATTACATTATTTCCCTTGGCTCTAGGGATTCCCAAGTTAATTACAAACTCTCCACCTTATACAAAAGCAGCAACTGTGCTCAGAACCAGAAAATCAGATGCAGAAGCATAAACTCACCCTTTGTACCCTCTCACTGATTGTAAAGTTAACAAAGCTTAGAGGTTCAGGGGCCGAGTCGGGGCGGCTCAAAGCATACACTGAAAAGCGGGGTAGCTGCCTTGTCAGTTCAAAGACATGGAACTGTGTGCTGCAAGGAATCCAAAGGAAAGAGAGAGAGAGAAATTTACCAACAGACCAGTGATTTGTCTATTGCACCCTTCCATTAACAAATTCAGGGTGATTCACTTTACATCACAGATTCTGTCACCACAATCCCTGCAATGAATATAATATTCATTAGGACTATACACAGAAGATATAAAACTGGAGACATTTTATTAACAAATACAATTAAGACTTATTAAAAGTAACATTAAAGATGAATGGAACCCCTGAATTCAGTTCTCTGCATTGCTCCTGCAGTGGGTTGATGGCCCCTGAAACAGTAAAGGAAGCTCTAGTCCAACCATGCCTTACGCTTTTGGTAGAGATACCACTTGCTGGAGCAGGGGAAATAGAACCTTGAACTCTGGTCTTGGCAGGCAAACGAAAAGAGAAAATGATTCTCAAATGTTACTTCAGATGCATTTTATTTTTATAGTGATTTGTACAAATTCTGCCCTCAAACATGGATCCAGGACTTGTGCTGAAGTCAAAGGGAGTTGAGGACTATCAGCATCTGACAGAGTACAGCCCATATGCAATCACAGAAATGTAGGGCAGGAAGGGACCTTGAGAGGTCAAGTCCAGCCCACTCTGCTGAGGCAAGACCAAGTAAACCTAGACCATCCCTGACAGGTGTTTGTCCAACCTGCTCTTAAAAACCTCCAATGACGAGGATTCCACAACGTCCCTTGGAAGCCTATCTCAGCATTTAACTACCCCTAGAGTCAGATGGTTTTTCCTAATATCTAACCCTTGATGCAAATTAAGCCCATTGTTTCTTGTCCTAACTTCAGTGGACATGGAGAACAATAGATCACCATCCTCTTTATAACAGCCATTACCATAAGTGAAGACTGTTATCAGATCCCCCTTTAGTCTTCTTTTCTCAGGTCTAAACATGCCCTGTTGTTGTTTTTTTAACTTTTCCTCATAGGTCAGGTTTTCTAAACCTTTGATCATTTTCATTGCTCTCCTCTGGACTCTTGCCAATCTATCCGCATCTTTCCTAAAGTGTGGGCACCCAGAATTGAACACAGTATCCAGTGCCGAGTAGAGTGGGACAATTACATCCTGTTAACACACCCCAAAATGATACTAATGTTTTTCGCAACTGCATCACATTGACTCGTATCCATTTTGTGATCCACTGCAGTCCCCAGATCCTTTTCAGCAGTTCGACCACCCAGCCAGTTACTCCTAATTTTGTAGATGTGCATTTGATTTTTCCTTCCTAAGTGAGGTAGTTTGCACTTGTCTTTATTATTGAATTTCATCTTGTTGATTTCAAAACAATTCTCCAATTTGTCAAGGTTGTTTTGAATTCTAATCCTGTCCTCCAAAAGTGCTTGCAACCCCTCCCAGCCTGGTGTCATCAGCAAATTTTATAAGCATACTCTGCACTCCATTATCCAAGTCATTCACAAAAATATTGAATAGTATCAGAGCTAAGACTTACCCCTGCGGGACCCCACTAGATACGCCCTCCGAGTTTGACAGTGAACCATTAATAATTACTCTTGAGAACGGTCTTTGAAACAGTTGTGCATCCACTTTATAATAATTTCATCTAGACCACATTTCCCATATTCCATTAGCACCCAAGCCTGGTCCCACAGCTGTCAATGGCAAACCTCCCGTTGACTATCAAGGGAACAAGATCAGGCCCTTAATGATTTAAGCATGTAGGGCCTCCATTTTCAAACGTGCTGAGCACTCACAGCTTCAGCTGAAGTCATTGGGAGCTGCAGGTGTTTGGCACCTCTGGAAATCAGGCGTCTCATTTGTGTTTTTAAAGAAGCATTTCAATTCTCTTTTAAATAGGAGTCAGGATGCACAGGAACTAGGTCTGAAGAAATTAACGACTGTACTTGTCACAGACCTTCTACAACGCAAGGGCACAGAAAGCTACTGAGGCTACATCACTGCTACGTTTCACACCAAACGCTGCTGATGTCAGAAATGGGGCTTGACACTGTACTATACTGCAAACCTTACCTGCTTCTGTAACCCACAAAGGCTTTGATGTGTAAATCCACTGGGACATCTTTGGGAGGAGTAAGGGGAACCTGAATGCGACCCGAGAGGTTCTGGAGACTGGGATGAACCACATGGCTCTCGCCTTCAAATATCCCTTCAGCAAAGATCAGCACGGCTCGGATAATTGTGTCTTAGGAAAGGGGAGAAAGTGGTTTATTAATTAATAGTTCTCCACTGGCAATAACTCTGCTTCACTTTCAAAATTAAGTAGGGGAGGGTTTTCTGTGAGAGTGGGGGAGAAGATATTGGATTACAGACATTTAGCCTCCATGCTGAGACCCAGATTTGGCAGTTGCATGCTCAGCCTCAGGTTGGCACACACTGCATTGTTCTCTAGCCGCTCCTACAGGTGACATGAGGAAGGTGACAGGGATCAGCAAGACCAATTTACTTCACTTCACGTATCAATTGCATGGAAGAAGGAACAGGCAGTAAGGAGCTAACAAGACTTTTGGATACCATGGTGATGAGGGTCACAGAAGAACCTATTCAGATTGATGGAACATTGGTTGATTCAAAACTCTGTGAAAGGAAGGCACCCAGACAGAAGAAATTGAGAATGACAGACCAACTAGGGGACAGGCAAGCCACTGGCTAAATGCACCAAAACATTTGCATGTGAGGTTATAAGAAACCATCATCATCAGCTGCAAATTATTTCTCACCATTAGATGTGGAAATACACAACTCTACGTGGGCAGCCTGACTGTCAGAGCCCAGGTTCACCGACAGGGCTGTCTGCAGCTGGGTGTTAGCTGGAATCACTCCCCTCTGCCCATCAGCTTCGTTCACCTGAGCGCTCAGTTCAGCCTGCTGAAAAACACACACTTCCAGCTCAGCATCACAAGAGCAAGGTTTTCATTAAAGCAGTTCTGAAGATACAGCCAAGAGCCCTCCACCATGGGGAGCCTTCATACATTTTAAACATCTGTGAAGAATGTTTTGATTAGGCTTCTCCTCAAACTCTCTTGGCTGAATCTGACTTATACAATGCCTTGTTGCCAACCGCGATTCTCTTTAGGAAAGCATGAGAGGGGTTGCTTGGGACAACCCTAAACTTTAAGCACATACTTAAGTCCCATGGGACATCAGCACATACTTCATCAGCACATACTTAAGTGTATTGCTGAATCCAGGCCTTAACCATTACACCTACAGCATGGATCTACTCTTCCTTCTGCCTGTTCTCAAAGCTCAACATAACTCTGTCCTTCGCTATGTATCCCCCATTTGTCAAGGTTGCCCTGATCCCCTGAACTCTGCCCATGTTCCCAATCACAGCCGTTTGTCAGATTCCCACCCAATCACCTCTGTGCCCTCTTCTTCTCACCCATGCATCACCAACAATAAAGATCCTGCAATCAGAACTTAAGTTAATCATTCAATTACATGAGCCAGAATAGAATCCAGCTCCCTCTCCATTAGCTCTGCAGAGCCAATGTATTCAGTAGAGTAAAAAAGTAGGGAAAATGTTAGGTATTAAAGTAAGAAGAGCTGGCGCTGAATACACGCAAGGAGCAGGCCTGTTGCATCCGATGTCTCTATTTTACATTGTCACTACACTCTAATTCTTCTAACAGCCTATGGGTCTGGGGGAGAGACCAGAGTCAGGCCCTACATCTTGTTTTGAGAAGTACCTTTGAGTTTTCCTCATAGTTTCGTAATTCCAGCAACAGATTTTGTTTCTTTTGACTAAGCTCCCGAATCAGATCCTGTTCCGCACTGGTATCCATCAAGTTTCCTTTCATCTCCTGGCTTCCTGGCAGGTAGCCACGTACTGCACAAAAGCAAAGCACAGAGCATTTCAAGCATGGCTTTAGCAGCAATCTCTAGACTTCCACTTGTGCAGCATGAATCACTACTAACAGATCGACTGTAGAAATAATATTGGGTCAGCCTCTCAGATGGCATAAATGGGTGTAGCTCCATTGAAATAAATGGAGTTATGCTGATTTACACCACCTGAGGACATGGCCCACTATACTTACCATGACAACGTGGCTGGACATTTAAAGAGACACTGATAACTTCTAAAAAAGCAACAGAGAGTCCTGTGGCACCTTTAAGACTAACAGATGTATTGGAGCATAAGCTTTTGTGGGTGAATACCCACTTCGTCAGACGCATGAGACATGCGTCTGACGAAGTGGGTATTCACCCACGAAAGCTTATGCTCCAATACATCTATTAGTCTTAAAGGTGCCACAGGACTCTCTGTTGCTTTTTACAGATCCAGACTAACACGGCTACCCCTCTGATACTTGATGACTTCTAGTGCATTTGGAGACTTCCATGAAAGTGTCTCCTGCCTCCTTAAAGCGGACCCTCACTGATCAGAATGAGTAACAGAAGAATGTAGATCTCTCTTTCTGAATTCTTTTAGTTTATTTTATATTTAGTTTAGTTTAGGTGAGCCTTAAGTTACTTACAAGCAACTCTCAATATTACTCTATCCTGACCAAGCTTCTGTCTGGGAATTTTACAGGGGCTAAGTGTTCTTGTTATTGTCTTGGTATGAATGCAATCACCATTTCCATCTATTCTAGCTAGCCAACCCTCCTAACCTATCTCCTATTTTTTGCTCAGGGAGACTTAGCTTCAGGACTAAGATTTGTTTCATAATGGTCAGGATGAACTCAAAAGACATTTAGCAGGTATTGTAACAATAGAATGTACACCTCTACCCCGATAAAACGCGACCCGATATAACACGAATTCGGATATAAGGCGGTAAAGCAGCACTCGGGGGGGCAGGGCTGCGCGCTCTGGCAGATCAAAGCAAGTTCAATATAACACGGTTTCACCTATAACGCAGTAAGATTTTTTGGCTCCCAAGTACAGCGTTATATCGAGGTAGAGGTGTATTGATATTAATGCTTTGTGGGTAATGCTCTTGGCATTTCTGCTTAGCTTAAACTAATACAATGATGCTGCAAAGAATTTTTCATGCTCTTACCTTCACCATCAACAGAACAGCAGATTAACTGGGTGTTACCATCCATTCTATAATCCCCCTCTACCACTCCTGCAATCGAGGAAGCAAAGTTGTCCTTAAAGATGACCTCCCCAGTTCGGTCACTGCGTGCGTCAACCTGGAATACAGAACATTCCTAAGAGACAGGATGAAAATGAAAGCTAACCTCACTGGATAAATTATGCAGCACTCTGGGACATTAACTGAGGAATCCTGCTGCACTTATCGAACTGCAGGTGAACTTGCAGCTCCGTTGATCAGATAAAAAAAACACCACCAAAAATTAACTAGCAATGAAATGACAGATCCAGACACACACGTAAAAGTGAGCCGCTCCTCGGAGAGGTTTTCCCCTGAGCAAAGTAAAAAGAGAAAGAAAGAGGGGAATTGCAAGCCTGTGCTGTCAAGGTGATACATACTATTGAAGCAGCAATGACAGGACCAAACTATAAGTAACCTTAAGGCAGCATTTACAGTCTCCAGCCTTATTCATAGTCTTTGTCTGATGAAATGTGTTACTTTTATGCACAAATATCATGACCTTTAATGATCATTCCATGGGGGGATTTTTCAGTTCTGCATAGCTTTGCTCTTCCAAGGCACAGGACACAGCAATGTTTTTCTAGGAGCTGGAGACTTTCAAATCAATGAGCAGTGAGGATACTGTAAATGAAAGACTAGACAAAGGAGGAATAAGTGTGTTGAGGTTTCCTACACAACAATGTTGTATCAAGTCTAGCAGCTCCACACCAGAGGTTCCAATGAATCCTGGGGCTCTAGGTTGCTAACCTGAGGCGAATGAAATCAAATTCTCCTGAGATAACGAAAGAAGACATTGTGAAAGGAGTGTAGATTTACAAGAAAACATTGGCAAATGGTGTCCATGGGAGACCTGGCAGCTAAATCAGCCATTTCTAGCAAACGACACTGCTAAGCAACTGTGTTAAAAGGGAACGGAATTGAGTTTTATATCATGAGTTTACATATTAATTATATTATCCAATGTATGATGGATTTATTATGGAGCGGTAATAACCCTTCCACAGTTAAGATTGACGCTACCTTCTCTATTATCTAATACGTTTCCTTCATTTGTCATTTAAGAACATCCAGGAAACACGGGAGAAGGATACTAGGATGTTCTCAATATACAGAACTGGAAGTGGAAGTAGCACCTCAGAAGAACTATGCAATCTCCACTACCACAGAAACAACCTACTACACGGTAGCGATTGATTTTGAGACTATTCAGGGGACTGTTCTTCCTGTAAAGGATGGAGTATTTGACAGGGTATTCAGAAGCTGAGCTAGGCTCATTGTAATATTTCTTCAGAGCTCAGTCTAGTCTTTTGAATAGTTTCTCTGTTCAGCCTTGTACAACTAAACAGCTTTGTCCAAATGCAATCTCTCGATTCACAGCTACTTCCTCTCCATTTGAACTCACCTTCCCATTGGACCATCCAGTGATCAATTCACATACTCCATCAGAGTTAAGGTCAAATGCATGTATGCTCATTGCATGATTTTTAGACTGGGGAAAAAACAAAGAACAAATGCATGAAGCTATTGCTATTGGTACTGGAGTACGTATCTATATAGATTACATACAGGAGTAACAAGATGTCTCCTAACAGAGTGTCAGGGCATCCATACCTATAAATCATGTACCTCTGAAATCTGAGCACCTGCATTACAGATACAGGCCAGTGTTCTCCAAGGATGTAATCTTTCCCTCCAATATGTTTCCATCCAAGAAGATGATCAATGCCCACCTCCTCCCACAAAAACAGTGGACGGTACAAGAGCCTGATTCTCCGAGACAAGAGTTACAGTCCCAGAGTTCTTATAAATCTCGTTTGCAGTTGGGAAATACCCTTAGCACAAAGGAAATCATTTCCACATGATTTTTTAATATCATAACTGCTCCAGTCAGTGGCAATAAGAAAATGTAAACTGCGTATCCGGAAAGGATCTTCCTAGCAGCAAGATCTATTAGGCTGTGGAACAGTCCCTCAACGAAACTTGGGGAAGCCCCATTACTTCAGACATTTAAAACTACACTGGCTAGAGCACTTGGAAACATACTGTGCAGGGAACAATCCTGTGCTGATCTCTGGGAAATGGACTAGATGAGCTAGCAGGTATTTCCACCTGTCCATTATCATTTAGTCTGCTGTATTCTCGTTAAAACACATTTCATTTGGTCAAATCAACAGCAGTCCAAACAGAAACACATTCGTATTGAAACAATCTCATGTCAAGTTGTGCAAGGTGGGTGGAGTCCTACGATAGGAGACCAACCTGTGTTCAGAGAAGTCTTGGGAACAGCAGCATTCTGTTATCTGGCCTTTCCCAAAGCCTTATCTTTGGGCACTGTAACCAATACACAAATCATACTGAAGCTATTATGTGAGACTTCTAACCTCCTTTGTGGGCAGAATAGTAATACAAACATGCTTACTTCCTGATCACCAGCACACCTGCCAGCAGCACTGATGTAGTTACAGAAAAGGCTGCAAGTCCCTCACAAATGCCATGTAAAATGACGGTACCTCCGAAATATTTGTCAACAGTATCTCCACTGAATGAATCCAGTATGAACAAGGAACTCAAAATCCCCCATATGATTGCAGTCCTAATGGGTAGTTCAATAGCAATTGGCCCAGCAGGACAGACGTTAATTGATGTGCTATTAATTTTGTATAGTGACATTTTATACATATAAAATAAACCAGTTCCATAGTACACATAGGCTGAGATTTCCAAAACCAAGAGATTTGGACACCCAATTCCCATTAAAATTAACAGGAACCGGGCACCCAAATCTGCAAGTTGGCTTTGCAAATCTCAGCCATAACGTTCCAATTTCTTTCTTTAGAACGTATTTGATTGTACTAACTTTAATCCTCCAGTAGCGGGCTGTCTTGTCATAAACTCCTACTGTACCGTTAGATAGGGCATAGCCAAATCGACTGCCATACATGGGGCTAAGTGCAGTGACAGTCTGAAAAAAGAATACGTCAGAGTTAGAATGCATCTCTACTTCTAGAGTTTAAAGTAACTGGTAATAGAACACATGCAATTTCTGTACCAAATTAGCAGTTTTACACATTAATTAATTGGGGATAGCTTTCCTCCTTAAAGAACATTACTACACTAGGTATACCAAAGATTAGTTTAAAATCACTATGGGCTCATCCTTCTTACTAAGATTCTTTGGCAAAAGTTTTGTGCCAGTGAGAAAACGCCTGTGGTCACTGGTGTTTATAACATGGTGTCATTTAGACCCGCTCTGGTTAGACAAAACTCTCTTTAAAACACAAATGGCGGTGGGTGCCTAGTCTAAACTGGTGGCCCAATGTTACTAACCCTGATGGAGCTGGCCGGGTGCTAGCAACAGTGGGAAATGTTTGCCACAAATCTCCAGGCCTAAATCAATGAGATAAAGCAAAGGTCTGTTTCCAGGATCGAGCTCTTGTAGGGGAAAGAACACTGCTGAACATCTATGGCATTGCAGAAATAATAAACCACTAATAAACATAAGTGGCAGGACCAGGGAAGTGCCTACAAGACCATAACTCTCCCTGTAACTCAACTTTTTTTCCCTTCCTAGGTGCACCACATATGTTAGCTATTAGAGTAGCCCCTCAACATGAATATGAGAAGTGTTCTGATGCCAAATCAGTTACAGACGCATCAATTCCAAGACCACAAGGGACTACTGTGATCATCTAGTCTGACCTCTTGCATAACACCAGCCACAGGACTTCCCTGAATTAATTCCTGTTTGAACTACAGTGTGTCTTTTAGAAAGACATCCAGTCTTGATTTTAAAATTGCCAGTGATGGAGAATCCATCACAATCCTTGGTAAGTTGTTCCAAAGGTTAATTACCCTCACTTGTTAAATATTTGCACCTTCATATTCAAGTCTGAATTTGTCTAGCTTCATCTTCCAGCCATTTTGTCTTCTATAAGTTTGTCTGCTAGATTGAAGAACCTTCTATTATCAATTTTCTGTTCTCAATGTAGGTACTTGTATACTAATCAAGTCACTTCTTAACCTTCTCTTTGATAAGCTTAATAGATTGAGCTCTTTGAGTCTGTCACTATAAGGCATGGTTTCCAATCCTTTAGTCATTTATGTGGATCCTCTTTGAACCTTCTCCAAGTTATCAACATCCTCTTAAACTGTGGACACAGGAACTGGACACAATATTACAGTACCGGTCATACCAGTGCAAAAAACAGAGGTACTATAACCCGTCTACTCCTACTCCATATACCCATTTACACATCCAAGGATCATATTAGCCCTTTTGGTACAGCATCACCAAAAGGTTACGTATTGGTTTGTTATGGACCACAAACAATATTTAAAAAAACAGAACACTGCAGTCTTTTAAAATGAGTACACTATATAAAAGCCATCATCCAAACATGTTGCACGGAATTCATCTTCCGCCAACGAAGAGTTTGTGGAATGTTGAGTGTCCCTTTAATTTAGAACTATAAGATAAGAACAAGCTTCGTAAGGAATCTGTAAGCGCGGCTTTAAAACATGTAGGTTAAGAAATAAATCATGTATGAGCTTGATCTACTCTTAACTCTGTACAACTTCCCCTTTAACTATAAATCACAATATTACTCCAGAACATAACTTTGCAGTAAATACCTAATGCAGGCTTCAGGTATTGACCAGCTTTAGGCATTTTAACAGATATTCTCTGCTGAATGCTACACAGCTTTGCTAGCTAAATCAGGGTCTTGCTGCACTGGGAAGTGCTGAAAACAGCTAACCTAGCAGCCATACCTAACTGTTTCAAAAGTACAAATGGCATAAAATATTCCAGGCCAGGGTATCCTGTTAAAATCTAATTCTAGCCACCCTCGTCTAACAAAACTGCCCTTCTTTAGCTTTAGTAGCTCTTTCATAAGTGGGTTAGTAGCTAAGCCTTTTATCCCTAGCTCCAGCAGCGACTTTCCTCACACAATACAGTTCTCCTCAGATTTTCGAGGAGGGAAGTCTCTAGGGTGTCCTTCCCACTCCACTGCAAGCCTAGAAGTGGCAGAATTAAGAATATTCCTAAATTCAACCACAAGGCGCTTTCCCCCCTAAAAGCAACTAATCCCTAATAGTGGGGATTCTCTCTCTGCCACTAAACTGAAGAGTGACAACCCACACCCTTTTACTTTCTACCCATTCCCTCCCTAAAAGCCTTCCTGTCCCACAACTGTAATTTAGGCCCTGTCTATGCTACAGGTGCAGCCATGTTTTTTAACTGGTGCATGTCACTCTTATCTGACCTGGTTACAACGAACAACCTTCGGTTATGTCCATACAGCATGGTTAGGTTTTTTTAAATGTAACCTTGCTTAATCTGTATTTGTGCATCCACAAGCTGCTTACTCGTGTTTCTGTCAATGCATTCTAGAAAAATCTTGCGCCACTAATCTGAGACAATACCAACATAAAATACTGAGGTTGTCTTATTAACTACTGAACTTCTTTCCCAAGAGATACAGGCACTGACTTCTTAGCCATGATCTGACCCTACCTATCCTATAATTTTGGGGGAAAATATTGTAACTGAATGAGCTCTCTTGTTTACAGCTTCTGACTGAGGGTCTGATCCATAGCCAATTGACGTCAATGGGATCATTCCAGTGACTTCAGTGTGGTTGGATGGAGCCCTAATTTTCTGACCAACAATATTTTCTTTTTAAAACCTGGCAGACTATCTGTAAAACAGCACAGCAAAAATCACACTCCAGATGGCTTAAATCCATTATTAAACTGTAACTTTTAAAATGCTAATAAAATAGGTAAGATAAAATAATTAACTCAACTGGTCAGCATAGTAAAGCTAAGCCACTGTAGATTTATGGTGGGCAATATTTTGTACTCCATCTGAGCATACAATAAACACTGCTTAGAAATAATTTACCTCTGTTTCGGACATTTCTGCCACAATCTCATCTTCTTTAAAAACCCTGATGTCAAAATCCTCAGACCCAACAAGAAGCTAAAAAGAAAGAAATAATCTTAAAATAGTTTATTTAACTCACAGTAACAAAAAACAAAGACACACAAGAATTCAGAAGCAAGCAGAAAGTTTTTACTGAGTAAACAAATACGCTAGGCCCAGTCTTCAAGAGTTTTTAGTGGTGATATGAAAAGTTTGTAAAGTGCTTTGGGACCAAAAGGTGCCACAGACTCTCTTTTTGTTCAAGTATTATTTACATCTGTTTTGGCAGTGTAGACTCTAAGAACACATACTAAAATACCTAAGGCAAGGATGAGGGAAAGCACTCTAGTACTGCCAGGATATATTCTGGTCTCACTGTCCACAACTCAGTATTAGCATTCATAACTGTAGTTACATACATAAGAGAAATTATAGCCTCTGTATTTGGCGTAGGGAATCTGCAGCTCAGCTGCAACTCTCTAAGAGCAGAGTTTTTTGTTTTTTTTTGTTTTGTTTTTTATTAGTTGTCCCCCGGAATCTTTTGGGTTCCTGGTCCTGTGGGTCCTCCCCTTAGGCTGGGGGGGGGGATCCTTTAGCTTAAAAAAACAAACAAAACAAAACAAAAAAAACCTCTCTAAGAGCCATGTGGATTCAAATAGATCATGACCTGCAATGCCAAGCGTTAACCACGCTCATATGAGCAGACAGCTGAATGCCATTTTATTTTATAGCACTGATCATCCCACATTCAAAGGCCTCTTGTTCTATGCTGACCCAAAATCAGCTAATTCGAGGGTCCAGTTCATTGTTGCCCTGCACCTTAGTGCTTTACACCAGTGCAAAAGTGGGGGCAAAATGCTACCGTTCTGATTTAGTGTAAATGATTGCATGAGGTGCAGGACAATGTTGACTTGGGCCCTGGTTCTTACTGCTCATGCACTCAGTTTTCTCAGTTCCTTTCCTGCACCCTACTTGTTGGAACAGGGAGTGTTAAAGAAGGCAATGTGGAAAACCATTTTACAAATATGGGCAAATGTCATCATCTCCAGGTTATAGAAACTGAGGAGTAGAGAAGCTGAGTGACTTGTCCAAGGTCACACAGTGAATCAGTGGCAGAGCCAAGAATACAATTCAGTTCTAACCCCCTCTCTGGTGCCCTTCTCCACTGGACCTTGCTAGCCTAGAATCATCTCCAGCATTGCTTAGTACATGGCTTTACTTGTCCATCAGCCCGCTCAGTTCCCACAAATAAGGTGGAGGAAGAGAGGTGAGACTGTGACACCAATCCTGCAAATAGATTACTTCAGTGAGACCCCTATAGGTGAAGGGTCTGTATATTTGTAAGACTGCGTCATGGGTAAGCAGAAGAAACTTGGATTACATCTGTGGTATGCACGTCAATGGTACAAGTCCGTAGCCCACTAAAAATGAGGTTTTCCCAGGTAATAAGGAGGAAAGAGGAAGTGATCATTATAAAATTCAAAGATCAATAAGAGACAGAAACACCGTTTTTTAGAAACTAGAAGTTTGCACACTGATGTAAGAGCCTATACACACACTGTAAATTGCACCACCTGGGCATAACAGTTTTCCTTACCCTTGTCTTACATGGTCTCAACAGCAAGCTTGTTAAAATTATTTTCAGTCTTACACCAATGCAGTGGGTAACAGTTAATCATTGTGTCATTGTTGAAAAGATGCACTGTGATTGGATTTGAGAATGGCTACATCAAAAACAAGTTCAACCATAAATGAGATTATTTGTAATACACTCTTACAATTGTCCACTATAATGAATAACATGGTTTCTAACTAAAGGTTTCTTTGCCATTTAAACTATATCTAAATATATCAATCATTAGGGGGTCCAGCAATCTGTCTGCTTTATGTATTTTTTACATATATTTAATTGGATTTGAGAGAAAATACACACTGTAAACTGCAAAGAAACGCTTCAGAATTGTGATTAGTGATCAACACATCCAAAGCAAGGCTCCAAATCCTGCAAAGACTTATGTTCACACTTAACTTTACCCACTATGACTAGTTGCATTGAAGTCACAGTGAAGTTTAATACGTGCATAAGTGTTTGCAGGATCAGGGCCTAAGAAAGAACTATAGCTCCAAGCAGAGTTAAATCTAACCAGCAACATAAAGGAGTCAAATATGATAATTCAGTTATTTTCTTTCAACATAAATTCACTGCAGGACAATACTACAGCTGAATTCACAGAAGAACCATCCACAAACAAACCAACCTCTTTTTTCCCATCACCATCGAAATCACACAATGCTAATGAACGAACATTGTCCCCAGTAACCTAAAAGTAAAAGAAAGGAGTCATCAATACTTATGCTAGTTCAGCCTATGACAACTACTTGTATGTTCCGAGTTGCCAAGAGAACAAAGACTATTAGAACATAGTTGGTTCAGGCTCAAATTGTTGTATTTACTGAATAAATTACAAATACACATAGTTTATCGTGAATCTTAAATTAAGAAAGATTTCCGAGCTATTCAAAAATCAAATTAATATTGATTTTATTAAACATAATTTTGATTTATCAAAAATACTCTTGTAGCAGCATCAAAAGGACTGTGTGTATCTTTACCGTCCAAAAAAGATCATTTCCTTCATGATCAAAGCCCTGCAGAGCACAGTTTCCACCAATAATAGCAAGAGGGGATGAAATATCTCCTAGCATTCCAAGTACTATCGCATTAGCTCCATCTGTGACCTGCAGAGAAACATTAAAGGAATATAGAAACATAGCAAAGATTCAGATATACATATGCATACTGTACATGCAAAGAGAAAGCATCCAGCATTACATTAACTTAATACTGTATGTAATAACTCAGAAGTTATTCATCAGTTACTATAAAGTATTTGTAGCCTAAAAGGTTGAAGCAATACAGCGAATTTAAACAAAATAGAGATAACCAACTGCAAACTTCAAACATAAACAGCAAAAGCTATGCTGTATTTAATTGTACACGATGAAGGTTGTATGTACGTCACATCTACGGCTTCATGATAAAAATGCAACTTTTAGGGTTTTTCATAATGTTTAACACTCTTTATAACCTACTGAGCATGTACTCCATGTACTCTTACGAAATTGGCTCTGTTTATGTCCACTATAGTGGAGTAAGAGAAAGTAACCTGAACTGTTACATTTTTAGTATCTCTTGTTTTATCATACCCAAAACAGTGTTACCTGTGAAGTGCTTAGCAAAGACATGCTCACTGCCCCAAAGAATTTATAATCTAAAGTCCCGATCTGACAATGAGATCTGTGCAAGTGTTCCCCCAGGCATGTGCAAAGGCCTGTAGACTTGAATGGGACTTGCGCACGGGCAAACCCTTTCACTCCTAGCATCTCATTGGGGGATGGAGGCCATAGGAGGCCCTGACCTTGTAATCAAATCTCCCTGGGGTGACTCCTGTGGCCATACAGATTCAAGGGCAGGATTGGGGCCTAACTATAAGACGAGCCAAGTGAGAGTAACAAACAATGGGGAGAGGTTACAGTACTAAGGTAGGTCAACAGAGTTACTCATGTTGGCTAGGATGAAGGTTACAATAAGGTCAGTCTGCAATTACTCAGGCTGGTTGTTAACCTTGTATGTACAAACTCCTTTCCCCACCCGCACACCCTGTTAGTCTTTTTTTAAATCTATAATTTGTATTATCCTGTTCCTATTTTAAAAAGAAACAAAGAAAATGGTGAAATATTTAATGAACTAGTTTTAGATATTTAACTGAAAAATAAAGAATAGTATGACCAGAATAATGTAATGTTTTAAATTTTTCCTACAAAATCTGTGAGTCAATGATAAACCCACGGCTTTTCCAAAATACTGTTCCAAGCAGACTTAGTTAGGATATCAGATTGGAATATATAATTCTACTCTAATGATTTTATTTCAGCTCTGAATATTTTCAAAGGCTTTTAAGTTTTGACTTGCAACTGGTATAGCATATTATAAAAAAAAACCTCACTTGCTCTCAGACAATGTGTCACATTAGCATTATACTGTCCTCTTAAAAATTTAATACTGATTTTCAAAACATGCAAGTCCTCTGCCCAGAAAGTCCTGAATCTAATTATATCACTGATGTGCAAAAAGCAAAGCACGGCAATTGAATAAATTAACTTAGAATTTATGACTCCTAAACTGGTTTATAGGAAAGAAGGAAAGAAAGACATGAAGACTAAGAGTGAAATTAACTTGCCTCTCTGTAAAACAAATCCGAGTTGTTGTACACATCGTAAGCCAACAAGTTAGTCTGTGTTCCAACTAGAAGACAATCATAGCCAAGCTGGGGATTCAGCACTCCGGCTGTTAGGCAGCTGACACCCTGGTTAATGTTGAGAAGAGAAATATCTGAATCCTGGCTGCTTTGCATCATACGATTTGCACTTACATGCTGGCCACGGGCATGAGGATTATGAATAAAAACCTGTAAAAACAAAATGTACATTTCAAAGATTGTTCGAAATCCTGCTAGCCACCACGTATATTCAGAAGCAGTCAAACTTACAGTCCTCGTATTCAGGCATGGGTTCTGGAGTCTAACAAAGAGACATGGACATGTTAAGATTTTTATTTTTTTGCTGTTGCTGCTTCTTACAGCCCCTTTTAGGTACCTTCTACACTACAAAACCAGCAATTTCCAAAATTTGTTACAAGCACAATTGTGCCAGCTTTGCAGAGGTGTAATGTTGTTAAAACCATTTTGAAAATTGAGACTGACTAGTATTAAGAATGTTGCATGCAGTGTAGTTGTAGCAGTGTTGGTCCCAGGATATAGAGAGACGAGGTGGGTGAGGTAATATCTTTTACTGGACCAACTTCTCTTGGTGAGAGAGACAGGCTTTTGAGTCACATAGAGCTCTTCTTCACATCTGAAGAGTTCTGTGTGGCTCAAAAGCCTGTTTCTCTCACCCACCGTGTCTCTCTGATTATTTAGAATGATTATTTTTAAAATATTAAGAAAGTTATGCCCCATCTCTCCTGGTAATGGTATTAGCGAAAACAGGGCTATTATAGTAATTTATGTGCTATACGCAAGTAGCGCAATATCACATGAGATTGGAAAATCATTAGCCTCCTTTTTCTGTACTTATCTTCTTCAAGGTTAAATGCTTTAATAGTATAATTAATCCAAGCCCAATTAACACAAATGCCTAGAAGCAGTGTATACCCCCAATGTTTCTTGTGTTAAAACCCAAATGAAGTTTTACACCACAATCCTGCAATTGGATCCATACAGGCAAAGCACTGTGTCTGTGTCGAGACGCACTGTAATCCAGGGCCCTCTGCATGTGCAAAAGGGTTCACTCAAGCAGATCTGATTCAGGGCCTGGAACCTTGGTTTGCAAATGGAACTGATGGATTTAAAAGCAGAACTATGAAGACAAAGGTATTATACTCCTACTCACACATTAGAATGCATTTGCTACAGTTTTTTTTAATAATAAAATACCCACCAATCCCCATCCCCTTCAAAGGGGACGGAAAAAAAGGCCATCACTCTTTTGTATGTTATATTCCTTTCCCCTACCCTTTTTCTAAATAGACCCCTGTCTATTTAGATTGCAAGATCTTTGGGGCAGGGACCATCTACTATTTTATGTCTGTACAGTGCCTAGTATAATGAGTCCCTGTTCTTGATTGGCCCCTAGTCACTCCCGTAATGCAAATACAAATTTTATTAAAGATAATGTTTAAAATGAAATATACACAAGTTAAGAGGGAAGGTACTGTACATCTGGGGTCAGGCTTGGGTTATGGGGGGTTACAGGTATTGGTCGCAAGGATGAAGCGATACATACATATTGCATAACCGGCATAGACCCGGATTGGGGTGCAAGTGTTTTTAAAGTGTCAGTGGAGAAGTGGGCTCGGGTACGCCACCCATGGAATGAATAAGGGGTCCAAGTCAGTATCGGTGTAGCGGATAAGTACGTGGGTCGGGTGCGTCCCTTGGTTCGTCAGGGAAGGAAGTGGGTTATTTCCCTGGTCGGCGGTCTCAGTGACTCAGTGTGGTATTGGCGGTGTCCTGTGATGTGTTCCGTATAAATGTCTCTGGACCACCCGATGGTGTCGGACACCATGAGCTGTCTCATGAGCCAGGCGTAGCGTCGACCGACTCCACACGCTCTCAGCACCGGCTTGTTGTGGGAGTCCCACGAGCCCAGGGCTCCCACGATCAGGGCGTGTATCTGGACCTCGTAGCCCTGGGCTCTCAGGGTCTCAGCCAGTGGGGTGTACTTCGACTCCTTCCGTGCTCGGGCCTCATGGAAGGCCGGTGACCTGTTTTCAAAAGGCACCGTGACGTCTACCAGGAGGACCTTCTTCTTTTCTGCATCCGTCACGACGATGTCGGGTCGCAGTCGGCTGTCTGTCCCGGGGATGGCGGAGTCGAGGGTGATCTTGCCCAGGGATGGCGGGATGGCTTTCACCAGCCGGTTCTGGATAGCGTTGTGGTGGTGCCGCCAGGCTCCGAGAGTGCTGCTTGCATCCACACAGGACGTGTGGCAGGGTCTCGTTTGCGTAGCCGCACTTCCTGCAGCGCTTGTCCCGGTTGCCGTGGCGGATGGCTCCGTTGAGGGGAACGCAGTTGAGTCGGGCCCTGTGGACGACCCGCCAGTCGGCGAACCTGGTGAAGCTGCCCCCGGGGAGGAAGTGGTTACTGGCGTCCCACTTGCTGGACACCTCGAACACCTTGCCCTGGTCCGGCTTCCACTTGAGGTACTAATAGAAAGCCTGGGAACTACAGGGGTGAACTGTGTGCAAATTGCAGCAGCCTAAGTGCAACATTTCTATGCTTTTGTAGGTTTGTATTTCAGCCTATGTTTTATTCTAACATAATTGTGTTAAACTTCCCTTGTTGGGTTTAAAACTGTTGTAGAGCTTGCACTTAATAAGGTTTTCCAGTGTTGCAAAGTAGACATCTGAGGATTTACAACGAACATGCATTTCCTTTAACACTGCAACATCTCCAGAGTTAAGTCAGTGAGGATGCTAATGTCCATTACAGTAACAGAGAACAGTATAACAAAACACATCACTTGAAAAATACAGTTGCCCACATACCAACAGAAAATTAGAAACTTTCTTTGATGAGTGGGGTGGGGACTTGTCATTCATTTTTGCAGAATTTTACCTTTCATTTTAAAAAATTAAGTCTCCAGTGTTGTCTTTCTATGTTTGCAGATAGCTTCAGTGCCTCTGCTGCTGCTCATGGCTTTCCCCCAGCAGCAGCACAATGAAATTAACAAGACTAGTCCTTTGCAGGGCCCTTAAGAATCCTGTGGACATCAGTGACAATTTCATTCTGCAGCTGCTATTTCAAAAAAAGCTAGCAGCACTAACTGACACAGACACTGGAGGAAGTTACAGAAAATCAGGACCCAAAAATCTTGATATAAGCAACTGAAGGTAGGTCTGCTTTTAGCCATACCAGAACTGAAAAAAAGCTTCACTGATTTAAATGTACATTTTATAACTTGTTAAAATACAAAAAATGAAACATCAGAAGCCATCAAAATATTGAATTATTATGGGGTAAACAAACAAGTTAAAATGTGAGAAAATAGTCACATGACCTTCCAGAATCTAAAGTCTAATCTAACAACATACATTAGCGCAAATCTTTAATATATCGCTAAGATGCCAAATGAACTAAAGTGACCTAGGTACATTGATTTAACTGTTTTATGGCCCGATCCTGCTATGTGCTAAACATATTCCATTTGGTGCTCGGCACCCTCAGTTCAGGCAATGGGAGTTGCAGATATTAAGCACATTGCTGAATCATGCTCTTGGGGGAGGGGGGTCAACGCTAGCCTTTAAGTGAACAACTCAATTTCCTCACAGTTGCAGCTCCACTGGAGGCAGCAATGGCTGGGAGAGCTAATGCAGACCAATCACTGGTGTTTTAACCAGTGTTTCATCTAATGCTGCAGACGATACAACGGTTAAACACCAGCAGAATGCAACAGTGGGAAATTTTAGATCAATAATTCTAGTGTAGACAAGGCTACTCTAGGGCTGCAGTGTTATTGCCAAGACACAAAAGCCAAATATATGAATGGTAAATAGGAGCTTCTGGCTATCAGCCTGTATAACACTACACAGGCTGCTAGAAAAGAGGTGGTTTTGAGCATATTTGTTTATTTTATGGTTTCACATTTCCATCTTCTAAGAATGAGTCAATTTTCAGCAACCAGGAGGTACGATAAAATCAACCACAGCAAATGGCAAATCTTTCCAGGCCCAATCCTGCTCCCACTGAAGTTAATGCCAAAATTCTCATTGGCTTCACTGATTGCAGGATCAGCTCCCTGGTCCTCAAGTGACATCCTTTAAAGCAGTGGTTCTTAACCTGGGGTGCACGCACCCCCTGGGGGTGCGAGATGCCCTTTCTGGGGGTGCGAGACATGCCAGATATTTTTAGAAGGTAAATCATTGAAAACACAATTTAAGCACAGGCACGTAAATACAACTACTTTGTTTCATCAAACCTATGTATTTATTAACATTATACATTTTTTAACGATTACTGTAATATACAAACAAAAAATATATCTAGGTTTAAGGGGTGCAAGAACATATTTTTTAGGTTTAAGGGGTGCGAGAACATATTTTGAGACCCAAAGGGGTGCAGGCTGCAGTAAAGGTTAAGAACCACTGCTTTAAAGGGACGAGAAGAGGAAAGAGGTGTGTGTGTGTCATATATTTTTGCTGAGCTGGCTTATGCAATGCCAGACTCATCCACAAGCAGCACTGCTCTGCAGTACAAGCTGTATGAAAGCAACATCTCATCCTTCTTTCTATAAAAGGCAAGCCAAAGCCACTAGGGACACATCAGGGAGAAAAAAAGGGAGGCTTGTAAGATTCATGTGCATGAAAAACAAGGCTTTTAGCTGACACTAAAACCCTGGCAGACATGAGCCAAAAATCATTTTCAGATTAGGCGTTTTCATTTATTCTTGTAGGAGCATTGTTCAGTTTGGGTTTTTCTTCCCTGGAAGTTACTGTGTATGACAAACAATGAAGAGTCATTTCACAGTGAAGGGTTGTGAGGGAAGGTGTGGCAGCTGACATCATATTTGTGCCTGTTGCCATTGGCATGGAAAGAAATGGGTTTGTGGTTGTTGCTCTGACCAACGCAAGTTTTGCAAGGTTTACTGTGGGTATGAATTAATGGTCTGATTTTCACCAGTCATGAACACCCACAGATCCCACTGAAGTCAACAGATGCCAGTGGAGTGGGGAGACTCTGTGCCTAGGGGGTGTGGTCCCTGTGCCTAGGAGTGCCTCAGCGAGGCAGTGTCCCCGTGGCAGGGACTGGGGATGCCGGAGTGGGTGGGTGCGTGGGGGTCCCCGTGTCTATGGGTGTCTCCATGGTGAGGAATCCCCATAGCAGGGATTAGTGGGAGTCTCTATGGGGCAGGTGTTCCTGTGTCTACGGGTGCTTCCATAAGGGGTCCCTGTGGTGGGGAGCAGAGGGGAGTCTCAGGGGGACCCTGGGTCTANCCCGTGTCTATGGGTGTCTCCATGGTGAGGAATCCCCATAGCAGGGATTAGTGGGAGTCTCTGTGGGGCAGGTGTTCCTGTGTCTACGGGTGCTTCCGTAAGGGGTCCCTGTGGTGGGGAGCAGGGGGGAGTCTCGGGGGACCCTGGGTCTATGGGTGTCTCTGGCAGGGATTGGGGGCAGTATCCATAGGGTAGGGTGCCCGTGTCTATGGCTGTCTCAATGGAGGGATCCCTCTGTCCAGGGGTTTCTCCATGGAAGGGACTCGGAGATGTCTCAGGAGGTGGGTGTCTCTGTGTCTGTCTCCATGGGGGTCCACATGGCAGAGCGTGGGGGCAGGTAGCGGGGGCAGTCTCGGTGGGTTCCCGTGTGCAGGACTGTCTCCCTGGGGGTCCCCATAGGGGGAAGCAGGTGCAGTCTCGAGGGGGAGGTCCCCGTGGCGGGAAACAGCGGCAGTCCCAGGGGTGGTTGGGGGGGGTCCCCGTGGCGGGGAGCGGGGGCAGTTTCGGGGGGGTCCCCGTGGCGGGGAGCGGGGGTGTTTCAGGGGGTCCCCGTGGCGGGGAGCGGGGGCAGTCCCGGGGGGGGTCCCCGTGGCGGGGAGCGGGGGCAGTCCCGGGGGGGCGGGGGGTCCCCGTGGCGGGGAGCAGTCTCGGGGCGGGGTCTCCGTGGCGGGGGGGCGGCTCCGTGCCGGCCGGAGGCGGCGGGGGCCCGTGGGCGGTTACCTTGCCCGCTTGGGTGGCGGCCGCCAGGCACGGGTGGGTCCCATCGTACTTGCCCAGCGCCACCATGCGGGGCAGGATCCTGTGGTTGAGCTTCAGGGTGAACACGGGCACCAGCATCTTGGCCGGGCAGCGTCACTCGGGGCCCGCCCGACCCCCGCCAGCCCAGCGCGCCGCGGCCTAGCGCTGCCTCCGCCCCGCTCCAGCGAGGGAAGACGCCGAGGCGACGCCGCAGCGTCAGCCGCGGGGCGAGCCGGGCTGCGGGGGGAGTTGGCGGGGGGGGCATTTAGCCGTGGAGGCACTGGGCGGGCACTGACCGGGGAAACTGGCCGGGGGGGAGTTGGCCAGGGAAGCGGCGGGTGGGGCAGTTGGCAGAGGGGTGGGGCAGTTGGTAAGGAAAGCAGGAGATGGGGCAGTTGGGAGAGGGGTGGGGCAGTTGGCAAGGGAAGCAGGGGATGGGGCAGTTGGCAGAGGGGTGGGGCAGTTGGCAAGGAAAGCAGGGGATGGGGCAGTTGGCAGAGGGGTGGGGCAGTTGGCAGAGGGGTGGGGCAGTTGGCAAGGGAAGCAGGGGATGGGGCAGTTGGCAGTGGGGTGGGGCAGTTGGCAAGGAAAGCAGGAGATGGGGCAGTTGGCAGAGGGGTGGGGGAGTTGGCAAGGAAAGCAGGGGATGGGTCAGTGGGCAGTGGGGTGGGGCAGTTGGCAAGGGAAGCAGGGGATGGGGCAGTGGGGTGGGGCAGTTGGCAAGGAAAGCAGGAGATGGGGCAGTTGGCAGAGGGGTGGGGGAGTTGGCAAGGAAAGCAGGGGATGGGTCAGTTGGCAGTGGGGTGGGGCAGTTGGCAAGGGAAGCGGGTGGTGGGGACAGCTGCCGAAGGAAGCATGGGCAGAGTTGGGGAAGTGTACGATGGAGAGGGGAATTAAGAATGAGAAGTGGAGTTAGGAAAATGGAGCCAGCTCTGCTCTTCCAAATTACTCAGGTACCGATTTCAGTACAATCTCCTGGTAACGTGCATAGCATTCTTCCCAATAGCCATATCCTAATCCAATCTAGAGCATCATCATGCCAAGGTTGGCAGCCAGGGCCAGTGGGGTTACCATTCAGAGCCAGTGCCCTTGCATTCTAATCCTGACAGTGCAAATCACTGATCCTCTCTGTCTCAGTTTCCCATCAGTAAAATAGGTTAACGAACTTAACAATACCTCCTCACAGGGTAACATTTACTGACATTATTCACCTTTTTACTGGCACTCCATCTTTCTTTACCGAGAAAATTTCAAGCCAAGAAAAAAGCGAGTAGAAACAGATCATGTATTAAAATATACCATATAGCCTGGGAAAGAGCAACTTCAAAGCAATTTTGCAATTATGCTGCTTCTGTTTATGAGGCTATATGTCGATTTTTACAGAATCCATAATATCTAGCATTAGGAAAAACTTATACATCTAGATTCCATAGGGCAAGTACTCAGTATAAATCTGAAGATTTAATATAGATTAATAATAGTACTTTGCACTTCTGGGGCTCCTCCCTACTGCGGCCCTCAAATAACTTTACAAACATTAGGGGGAAATTCACTTGCTCACATAAAGCCCAAATACATAGAAGTGGAGAGGTGAAATCCAGCCCCAACCCAAGGCCAGGATGGACGGCTTCCTGCAGTGCACCCTGTGGCTGCTGTTCCTTCAAGCCTATTGGACTGCAGTAGCAAACACAGCCCCTCCCTCCACAAGCAGTTGCCCAGGTTAAGGTCGTATTAACATGAATCAGTGGATCTCCCTGAGTCCATCCACAAAGTGACCTTTCATGCTGGCATATATAAAGCCAATATAGGGACTCTTGCCACAGCAGGAGCACTCGTCAGCAGGGATCCTATAAATGCGTTTGCCAGGGAAAAACACAGAATTTGCATTTTTACAGAGAATCTTTAGTTTTTACTACTGTCGCCTGGGGCTGGCAGTCCAAGCCCCCACGGCCCATTTCATTATAATTGTGGATTTTTATGTTTTTTTATCGGAGAATTTTTGGGTTTTTATCACAAAAAAATAGGATCCCTGCTCATCAACCAGATGTCTCTATGCAGGTTTTCAATGGAGTGGAGGGCCTTACTCCAACCATCTGTACCAGGGTAAATTTCACCCTCATTGACTTAAGTCTCACAATGTCCCTATGTGCTAGGAAAGTGTTATCCATATTTTACAGACAGAAAAACTGACACACACACAGCTATTTGGCCCAGATTCAGTGAAGCACTGAAGCAAGTGCTTAACTTTAAATATGTGAGTAATCCCATCCCTAATCATTTCTTAAAGCGTGTGCTTCACTGCTTTGCTGAAATGGGGACTAAATAATTTTCCCAAGGTCACACAGCACTGGGAATAGTACAAGCTTTAACAATGCCCAGTTCTGTGCTTTCACCATCAAACCATCTATTCCTTAGCTAACCCACCCTTCAGAGCCATATTTGAGAACATTTCAACATTATGTTGCCATTTTTTACTGATAGTTGTTGATGTTTGCCTACCAACAGTCAATACAGAACATGAGCATGTGTTCTTGGGACAGGATTGAAACATGGCACCTGAATACATAAGGGTGAGTCATATGTTGGCGCAGGTATTCACATTGTGTACTGGATTTGAAGTAAAAAACGTTTGAGGGTCCAGAGACAAATTGGGGTAGAAAAAATAATTGATTTATCAAGAAGCTTAATTAAAATGCACAGGCAGAAGAGCTGGAGTCTAATCTACTCTCTGCAGCGAAATATCAAGGAATATTTCTGAAGCAGAGCTAGGAGGCAAAGGTCTGTTAAGCAAAGCCAGGTTATGGGGTTGGCTGGCAGGAAAATCAGGCCATCCAGTAAGGTTGGGCTATGAAGAGCAGTCTTTATAAAGATAATCTGTCCAAGGCTGCAAGGTCTTATTGATGTGATTTTAGAAGTGATCTGAAATGCTTTGAACAATAACATGGTTAGGTTTTAAAAAGAACAGAACAATATAATTACCATAAATAACTTTTGTAGCTGACATAATTATAAGGGTATTCAACTCTCAGTCTTTAGGATACGAGTCAGTTGTCTGCAGAGATAAAGAAGGAAAATTTCCTCCATCTGCATTGTACAACTGTCGAGGTGCATTATGGAAGGTTTTCATCTTTGTCACAAGTATCATCTGTTGGCTGCTGCCAGAAGCACTGTACCGAGCTTGATAAACTAGTGGTCTGGTCCACTGGGAAAAGTCTTTGTTCCTACTCAATTTTTCTTCCTTTCTCTAAAAAGACTTTCAAATCACTTGCATGAAAAAGTTAAGTTGCTTTTAGAAAAGCCAGTTAGTACTTCCTGATTCGCATCTAGAAATAGGCAGCATATAACCCCCTGGTTGCTAATTTTATGGACTGAATTATAAAAGCCTGTGATTTTGTGTTTGTAGGACACTGGTCAACAGTAGCTGTACTGTTCTGAATGTGAATGATAAGATCTCAAAGGGAGCATTCATGTGAAAAACAACAAAACAATCAATACAAACTGGGTTGCACATTGCAGGCCTGGCTTTGGTTCAAGTTTAGGTGAAATCATGCGACTCTAAGTGTGGAAACAAGCTTTTGCTTTTTGAATAGTTTTTATGAAGTCTTCTGGAAACTATCTAAATGTGTCACTATGTTGTCTAATAATGAGGCAGATGCTGTATGTAGCATATTAAAGAGAATTTTTCCTTTTTTGTAACTGTTGTGGATAAGTACAACTTTCAAGTCCAGTCTTGCAAACTGTTGTAGCCAATGAGATGCCTCGTGTGAGTAAGGGTTTGCATAACAGTCTATGGGCATAATGCCAGCATAAACTCTAATCATCAACAGGTTGTTTCGAAAGTCCAGAAACTACTACTGTCCTTTCAGGGACTGTTAACAACAAAATCATTAGTCCAAGCCCTGGAAATTTGGAGTATGTTCTTTCAGGGTGGTGTAAAGCCAATCAAGTGGAGCTATTAAAAGGAAAAAGCTATGCTAATGTAATATTACAGATAGGTACTATTTTAAACACATAGAAATTCAAGGTTATAGTGTGTTCTCTCTCTCTCTCTCGTTATATAAAATATGGCCTAACATATATATTATTTTGTGTCACTGTTATAGGGTGTTAACTTTTAGACGTTAATGTATATAATCTGGCTGAATTATGGTTGCTCATAGAGTTGTAATTTAGAATTTCCTGGCTTTGAGGCTTTTAAAATCCAAAGCGTAATTTTTCTTTTCTGTCATTTTTGAATTTATTTCCCTTGGTTTAAAAAGTGTGATCCTGTATACATGTAAGAGCAGTCAGCTAAATGCACGTGGCTATCTTAAGTGCAGTATCAATCACAGTTCTGCTAGACTCTAAGCCTGCATCTGGATCTGGGCAGGCAGATCCCTGTTCCCACACAGATCCAGTTGTAAGACTGGGGTCTTAGTTTTTTATTCTTTATTTTTTCTATGAAAATAAATGTCAGCTATTGATTTATAAATATGACACCATCCTGATGTTTTCTCAGGTGTGAGTAGTTGAAATACCACTCTGGAACCTAAAATGGTTTTGCATTATTGCATTCAAGCAGGTTTTGGTATATAAGTAGGTGCATTCAAATCCATTGTCTGCCTCCATACAGATATCAGCGTCTTTAGTTAGATAGCACTCATGCAGCATCTGGGGAGAAAATTGGGAATGTGGGCCGCAAAGACAGCTCCCCTCACACATGAGAAACAATGGAACTACGAGAGAATCTATACCCACTAGCAGTTGTAGCAGGCTTTTATCTGCCTTGTAGGTCAGCCAGAAGAGGGAGACAGTCACAGCCATGTGATCCGGTAATTAATTGCATTAAGAGAGAACAGCCGTACAAAATACATACCATCCCTTGTTTGCTGAAAATAAAATAATTTTAAAATATTTTCATAGATCTACAAACAAAATGTTAGAGGGACATGCTACATAGGAAAAAGGTGAGGGTAAAGATTCTACATGTGTTTCTCATACAAGACATCTTTGAATAAAAGGGTTTTTTTAAGTGTCTTTCAAAACAGCTGATTTTTGTCCCATTTAAAAAAAATAAATTTGTTAATTCAATTCCAGAGCTCAGTCGTCTAATCTATTAGGCATTGATTTCATTTTTTTAAAGGTTTTCATATGAAATGTTATCAGCTATTGAACTGTTCTAAATCACAGCGTCTATCTAGGGACCCTTCTTCCCTACTTTTATTTCCTTTTAAATCCCTGGAGAAGCCTTTAGGCATCAGCTTAGAGAAAAGGGGTTTACTGTAGCTTTGTAACAGAATATCCCACAGCAAAAGCAAAGTCATTGCTAATGTATTGCAAGCCTATACCTCGGAAGCAACTGAACCAATGTAATGAGATTTTTAAATGGCTCAGTGTCCTTCATGAATTCACACCACGGTTCATGGTGCTTGTACTACCTCTACTGCAGACTTTACAACAGTGACAAGTGTACCACCCAGGACCAAATCTTAGGAGTGGACAACCTGGGCTTCCCATGCACTTGGGGTACTGTGGTGATGATTTCCAAAGGATATAGCAACTTGTAATGCTGTAACCTGTGTCAGAAGATTTCAAAGTGGGATTGGAATGATCTCATGTTATCGCTCTGTGGTGGGAGTGTTCTTTCCCATATAGTGCTGCTTTGCTATTTTACGCTAGTGTGTTCCTGTTCTTGTGATTGAAATAAGTGGATGATCTTATCACCTATATTTTATTTCTTTTGATTTCTAAAATTTGCTTATCAAAAACTGTGAGCACATGTAGATATTAGCAAATATATTAATTAACAAACTGGCAGGCAAATAAAGGACCATAACTAATTAAACTACTTGGGCGTGTATCACAGTATGTATAGCACATGCCAGCAGTTGCAATATCAGTAACAACAGCGAGAGCTTTCCAAGAAAGCTTGGCAAAGTGCTTCAACCCTGACCTGGAGGGGCAATCTCCAGAGGTTACCAGGGCTGAGACTGCCAATAAAGGTGCCAGTTGGGTTGGTGTTTCAATCAGAGGTGAGGGCTCAGCATTTCACAGGAGGCGCTCAGCACCTTACATGCTCAGGGATGCCCAGTTCATCAAAGGAGGTTGTAGGATTGGACCCTATATCTATGCTCTAATTTCATCCCACTCCCCTCCTCTGTTTCGAGCCTACACAGTGTCACAGTTCACGGCAACGGCATCTGTATTCTCCATCCATAATGCCATGAGGGCACACGCTCTTGGCTCCAGGCTCCTCACCCGTCACCTCTTTTAGGCAGAGCCCCGTTGTGTCTCTCTCCCTCCTGATCTGGGTTTTTCCAGGCTTCACAGTTCCCCGGCTACACTGTGATATCCCCAGCAAACCAGACTGCCTAAAGAGGCCAGCATCTGAGCTTTTCTTTCTCTTCAAAGGCCATGAACAGTGGTGATTGCCGGCAGTTATAAGTTATCACGCCGCCCTTTATAAGCAAGCACATTTATTCTTAATGTGAAAGCATTACAGAGAAAACATAATAAAACAATAAAAGAACCTACAGGCATACTAATAAACTTACCAGATCTATCTATCTCTCTCACACACTCACACTCTCTCTCACTCACTCTCTCTCACACACACACAATCACACACACACACCTACCTACCTCTCCAACAAGGGCTCTGGTAGGAGTCAGTCCTTCCAACCTCAGCAAGGGGTTTTTCTGTGGTTACAGAGTCATAACAGCCTCAGGTGAAAACAGGTACACTGACTGGGCAGCTTGGCATGTTTCTTTAATACAGCTTTGGCCTTTGATCTCCAGCTTTCCGGAACAGGAAATAATAGACAATCACCTGCTCCTCGAGGCATAGTTTCAAAAGGCTGAGTTTTTTGCATAAGCAGAGGTGGGAAATTTGCATTCACCTCCCCCTAGATATTTCCCAGGAAAGTCACTACATACGTATTGTCATAAAAGACCATTCTTGACTGCCACATTGTTCAGTATAGTCCTTTGATCATTCAGACCCATAATAGTGCATAACCTTTGCGTTTAATACAATGGACTCCAAAGATACTTAAACTTAATTCAGTAAGTTCTCCCAAGGATACTGCAGGAAATTGCCCTATCTGTCACACACAATGTCCCAGTTTTTAGTGAAAACATCTCTAAAGCCACATCTGTTGCAGGAACCAATCCAGCACGTTCCTATCTATCTCAACAAATTCTTGCATGAAAGCTAGAATTCCAAGATTTCTTGTACACAAATTGTCTCCTGATATTGATATGGCTACCTTTTCCTCTTTGTTGAGACATGTTTCAACTTACATACTTGTTGAAAAACCCACTGACCAGCTACGCATTGTCATTAGAGTCACAAGGGACCCAACTATGTGGTTATTGCAAGGGAGTTCATTGGGAATGGCTAATGGCTGATGGGCCTATATCACTTTAGCAAAGATTTAATATAGTAATCTTAAAAAGGGCCTTGCTGGATCAGGTGAGTGGTTATTAAGTCTTTCACCTCTAGGTCACTGTTTCCATTCAGACCCTGGATATCAGAGCCACGTTATGGAAGTTGTTACCATCTAATGGCTGTTTAGTGTCTTCTAATAAGTGAGTTGCCTTGTATTAGTCTGGGGAGTAGATTTTTATCAGTAAATGTTGATTTCACCGTACTCACAAACCAATGAAGAAATATTTCCATGGATGATAATTGACATTTATAGATAGGCAGAGTAAGAAAAATGCTGCTTGTGAGCTTATTACAGTTTGATTTAAGGATATTTACATTGTGTAGCTTGACATATGATATTGACAATTTGTGTTTTAACGGTTATAAAGCTTTATCTTTTTGAATCTCAACATCTACTCTCATTAAATAATTATTGTATGACCACCTCATACTTTCCCACAACTGTGAAAATGCTTAAAAATAAACCTCAATATGATCCAACAAAATTATAAGACCATAAAAATCCAATTCTGATAAGCTTACCAATAGAACAGGTATGAGAACTCTGCCTGACCAGTAGTTATTGTTCCTGGGCAAAGACACCAAATAAGGGCTAATTTGATGTTTTCAAAACTTTTTTCCCCAAAAATTTTCAACTCAGGAGATGCATTGAAACCGGCCCTGTTTCGTGAACAATTTCAGTTTCAACGAATAGGCATTTTTCAGCCAAAAACAAACAGAAAAAAGTTGTTGAAAAACTCCCGACCATGAAAACCCATGCTTTCCTGTCTGACTGGCAAGGAGCAAGGAATCCTGATGTTTGGTCTCTGTTGAGATCTTAAGCCTTGTAACATGCCCACATATCTTGGTGATGGATGGCTAAATAAATGTAAAACTAATAATCACTGGCCACAAAGGAGAGATCTTCTCAGGAATAACCACATGGGTTCAGAGGAGTGTGGGAAAGTGAAAGACACTGACTGTGCACCTCAGAGTTCTTTGTAATATTGTTCTTGCCTGAGACTGTGTCTAGTTAGTTTCCCTTGTTCTGTTCAACAACTTAGGCTAGAGTGGAGGAATGAAGGGTTCCCACTGATTTGTATATTTAGGGCTCTGATCCTGCTCTCATTGAAGGCAGTGGCAAAATCTCCATCAACTTCCATGGACATATGATCAGGGTCATAGTTTGTAAGATCTTTGGTCATTTTACAAATGCAGAGTAATGAAGACATCATGGAGTATATTGTATGCACATTTTTTTTATTACATTGAAAGTGCAGAGTAATGAAGACAGCACAGAGTATATTGCATGCAAATTTGGAGTATTTTTAACGTTGATGTTTCACAAGTTCAAACAAGCATCTTCTCAACATTGTAAAGTTTTATTGAATTGTTTGGGCTTTTTACAGGCTGCATATATTATGAAAATTAATAAGTAGGAAAAATAAATAAATGCATCCAGTGTAACGATACTGGGACGCTTCAGGTCACGTTTCAGCCAGGAGAGAACTTTAATGGATGAGTTTGAAGTCTGAACATGGGAGTCTGTAAGAGAGGAGGGGAAAGAGAAGAACAGAAGAGAAGAGCGGAAAGTAAAAATCCTACACAAGGAGAATGTCAGTTTTATAAGCATACGGTGGCTGAGGCTAAACCCCCAATCAGACTGGAGTGTCATGCCGTGGTGGAAGGGCAGTCCGTAAGCCACCCAGTCAGAAAGCACCTGCTGCCCAGCGTGGTGCCAGGAGCAATGAGGTGCCCAGACTCTACAGTTATGAGTACCAGTATACAAAACCTGGATAGATAGCACATGAGGAATCAGATCAGGACACTGCCAGCCCTGGCTCCCACACTCAGAGAGACACATGGGGCGAATGCAGTTGAGACTTCCCACCAACGGAGATAGATCCTCAGAATAGAAAGGGGGGAAGTCCCTCTTCCCCCTATGTACCTGTCAGTGGCTGGGCAGAGGGTGGGGTTGGGGATTCAAGTGAACAGGGTTTCTCAGAGAATCTAGAGAAGGAGATTCAAGCAGCAGAAGAGGGCTCTCAGGAGTGGGAGATAGAAGAGAGATTCAAGCAACCTGATGTGGAAGGGGAATTCAAGGACTAAGCTGGATGGATGATTTAAGAGTAAGGGAAGTCAAGCAGCAAAGGAATAGGGAGTGAAAGGAGAGACAGTCAGGACTGCAATGGCAAACCTTTTATTTTTGGTAGTCCCTTCTCCAACACTAGTTTCTTCAGCCACCTGGAAATATTTTGTTGCTGAGTGGTTGTCCTAGCATCAGTCCACCCTCAACTGATGCCAAGCCAGTGACTGGAGGCCGAAATGGCAGCTGGTGGGGATGGAAGTTCATAAAGATGGAATACAAGGTAAATTCCAGGTCTACGTTTTGTCTACCAGAGTCTTTTCCAGCCTCACTCCACCTCCTTTCCATATGGGGGAGGAATTAAATTCTCCCCTCATCAGGCACTGATGTAACTCCCATTAACATGAGAGTTACATGCACACATCAAAGGAAAAATAAATACTTTAATCAGCAAGACATGTCCAAACCCACACCACTCAACCCAGAAAGTGCTAATGACAGTACAGCTCTTGCGAGGCCCATCTCAGTTGTTGAGTTGTTTCACTATACACACCCTATGCACACACACACAATGCCATTACTGCAGAAAAGGTATTGACACCCTTTTGTAGTACCACAAGAGATGAGGCAAGTCTCCGAGGCCTAGAGAAAAAAAGTTCAATGTTTTCCCTCTAGATCATCCCTGACGTAACTAACTCCACTGATACTGAGTGTGAATTTGCTTTCTCCTCCCAAAAGAGAATAATAATCATTATTGCTCTCTAAGTGCTTTTGCAGGGGGATAAGCATCCTGATCTTCAGTTTGCATATTTGCAAACCGAAGTGCAGGAAAGGTAAAGTGACTTGCCCAGGGTTGTACAACATGTCAGTGGTAGAGCTGGGACTAGAACTCACTGATTCACAAGCCTGCGTGCAATCTGTTGGTTCACACTGCAAGTACTTAGTAACCCAAATAAAATCAAAACAGTATGTTGTATTATGCTGCATCCATAACTGTTATTTATGAACAAATCATTGATTATATCCTCAGTACAGTAAAATATTGCTAATTTGAACTAAGGACTGGGAGACCCATTGTGAATTACTGGGTTTTGAGACTTAGTGGGGGAGTGAAACAACCACTTGGGTTGCTTGCTCATGCATTGAGTAAGTTTAGTTTAGTTTTAATAATAATACTTCCTAATTTGCTAGCAAATATTCACTAGTACCTTCTTCCTTGAGTTAATCCCATCAGAGGGGGTCTGCTCTACAAGTCCTCTTCCTCCAAAGTGCTCTGTTCAATGCCATGTCCTCTGTAATGCCACATGCTAACATGTCTTCCCTTATGACATCCCACCACTTCTTCTTAGGTCAGCCTCTCTGTCTTTTTCCTTCAGTCTTCATTTGTTGGACTCTTACACACATCGTTGTGAGGAATGTGCCAGACCACAACCAAACCATCTGAGCCTGCACTCCCTCATTTTTTCATGTATGGGTGTTACTGTGAGCATGTCTCTAACATACACATTCCTCATGTGATCTTTCTTGCTTACACCATTCGTCCATCTCAACATTCACTTTTTTTTTTTCTTCTTTGCTGCCCAATGCTCAGTGCCATATATTAAAACTGGACAGATCACCTTTATAGACTTTCCCTTTTAATCTTACTGGTATCTTACTGTCACATACTACACCACTTCTCTCTCTCCATTTGAGCCAGGCATTTATTATCTTGGCTCTAATTTCATCCTCCGTGTCCCCATTTTCCTGAATTCTGTACCACAGATGCTTGAAACATTGCATTTTAGGTATTACCTGCCCATCTAGTTTCAAGAATAATTCTTCAGTGTTCACATTATTTAAATTACATTGTAAAAATCAAGAAGCCTTAGTAATAGATCATCTCTTTACAGCTCCAACCTCTGCTACGAATCATTCCTAAGGGGTCGTAGATTCATAGATTCCAAGGCCAGAAGGGACCATTGTGATAATCTCATCCGACCTCCTGTGTAACACAGGCCACAGAACTTCACCAAAATAATTCTTAGGGCAGATCTTTTAGAAAAATATCCAATCTTGATTTTAAAATTGCCAGTGGTAGAGGATCCCCCATGACCTTGGTAAATTGTTCCAATGGTTAATTAATCTCACCGTTACAAATTTACATCTTATTTCCATTCTGAATTGGCTAGTTTCAATGTGCAGCCATTGGATTGTGTTACACCTTTCTCTGCTAGACTGAAGAGCCCATTATCAAATGTTTGTTCCCCCATGTCGGTACTTATAGACTGTAATCAAGTCACCCCTTAACCTTCTCTTTGTTAAACTAAATAGATTGAGCTCCCTGAGTTTATCACTATAAGCATGTTTTTAATCCTGTAATCATTCTCATGGCTCTTCTCTGAACCTTCTCCAATTTATCAACATCCTTCTTGAACTGGATGGTATTACAGCAGCAGTCACACCAGTGCCAAATACAGAGGTGAGTGGTAAATAAAGAAGAGAATAACCGCTCTCCTCCTGCTTGAGATTCCCCTGTTTATGCATCCACCGATCGCATCAGCCCTTCGGGCCGCAGCGTCGCACTGGGAGCTCATGTTCTGCTGATTATCCACCATGACCCCCAAATCTTTTTCAGAGCCACTGCTTCCCAGAATAGAGCCCCCAGTCATGTAAGTATGGCCTTCATTCTTTGTTCCTGGATGCATACAGTTAGCCATATTAAACCGCATATTGTTTGCTTGTGCCCACCTTACTAAACAATCCAGATTGCTCTGTATCACTGACCTATTCTCTTCTTTATTTACCACTCACCCAATTTTTGTGTTTTCTGCAAACTTGATCAGTGATGATTTTGTTTTCTTCCAGGTCATTAATAAAAATGATAAATAGCATAGGGCAAAGAATGAATCCCTATAGAACCCCGTTAGAAACACACCCATTCAGTGATGATTCCCCATTCACCATTATATTCTGAGAACTATCAGTTAGACAGTTTTTAATCCATTTAATGTGTGCCATGTTCATTTTATATTTTTCTAATTTTTTAACCAAAATATCATGTGGTACCAAATCAAAAGCCTTACAAAGTCTAAGTATAGTACATCAACACTGTTAACTTTATCAACCAACTTGTACTCTCACCAGAAAAAGATACCAGCTTAGTTTGACAGGATCTATTTTTCATAAATCCATGTTGATTGGCGTTAATTATATTACCGTCCTTTCATTCTTTATTAATCAAGCCCTGTATCAGCTGCTCCCATTGTTTTGCCCGGGATTGACATCAGGTTTACAGGTTTATAATTACCTGGGTCATCCTGCTTACCATTTTCAAATATTGGCACAACAGGAGCTTTCTTCCAGTCTTTGGAACCATGGTGTTCCAAGACTTATTGAAAACTAACATTAACGGTCCATTGAGCTTCTCTGCCAGTTCTTTTGAAACTTGGATGCATGTTATCCAGACCTGCTGATTTAAAAATGTCTAACTTTAGTAGCTGCTGTTTAACATCTTCCAGAGATAGTAGTGGAGTGGAAACAGTGTTATAGGATATGACATCATCATCTGTTTTTTTCCCAAATACAGAACAGAAATATTTATTGAACACTTCTGCCTTTTCTGCATTATTATTGTTAATTCTACTATTTCCATCTAGTAATGGACCACTACAATTGTTAGGATCCTTTTTGTTCCAATATGCTTAAAAAAACTCTTTCTTGTTGTTCTTAACTGTGCTGGCCATAAATTTCTCCTTGTGTTCCTTTGCTTCCCTTATCAATTTCCTACAATTCCTAGCATCTGATTTATTTTCATGACTATCAACTTCCCCTTTTTCCATTTGTTATATTTTATTTTTTTTATAGCTGCCCACACTTCCCATCTAAACCAAATCATTTTTTTTAACCAATACAGCCTTCTTTCTCAATTGTGGGGTTTGGGCAGCTAGTAATTTGGAATTGTTAAGAACACTTTATCATTCACATTTTTTTTCTGATTAAATTCTTCCTCCAACCTGATTTGTCTCATAATTGTTTTCAGCTTTGTGAAATTGTCCCTTTTAAACCACCAGCATATATATCACTGGTCTGAACTTTATTCTGTTTGCACATGATAAATGTGATCAAGACATGTTCACCTGTACCCAAATTCCTCTCTATCTGTCATGTGTAGACTTGTGTGTGTGTGTTGCCTAGCAAGATCGTCCAGTTCATCGTTGCCCTGTATCTTATCTCGTCATTCACTCCGAAGTGGGTGTACCGTGCTACCGTTCAGACTTGATGGTGTTTTACACCCCCTTTGCACTGCTGTAAATGACTAGACAAGCTGTAGGGCAAGGATGAGTTGGGCCAGTCTCCCTAGTCAACACTCCCACAATACACAGCAGGTATCCCAGAATACCATGATGCCTGCAGGCATTGTGGGGGACACAGTGCACCATGCGTACAGCTGTGTGGACGCAAGCCTTGCGACATGTGCTGGTCCAAACGGCAGGTGTGAACAAACTCTGCGGAAATAGTTTTTCCAGTGGCACTATACCAGTAACTCCTATATCAGTGCAACTTCTGCATGTAGACAAGCCCTTAGGCCCAGATCTTCAGCGGTATTTAGGTGCCTAACTCCCACAGATTTCAATGGAAGTTAGGCGTTTAATTACCTTTGAGGATCTGGGCCCTAGTGTCTGTGCTCCGGTAATTGATGGGCCATGTGCTCAAGTTTTGTTAGTATCACCTAAAGTGCAAAAACCATGTATTGGTAAGACTATAGCTTTGGGATGCTATGCACCACGGTGGTTTGTGTGACAATTAGATGGTCCTACAATAGGTGCATCCCTCACTTTTACATGCTCACATGCTAGCCTGGTTGCATCATTCTGGCCTCTACTTTTATGGCTGATCGCGACCAGGCCACAGCCAACCCACTGGGGAGCATACCAGTCAAAAGCACATATGGCACAGCTCATTCCTGCTAGAATCGAAGTTATGTCATCTGTACATGCTGTACATGGTAGGAAGTAGCTCCAGAGGAATGTCCCGAGAGGATTCATCGTGTGTCCTCACACTGAGATGCACCCCACACCTAAGGGAGTGTGGAGGTTGATTATGGTGATATCTGTGTAGGCCTGATGAATGGTTATTGTTTACAGTAATATGTGAAAAGCACTGGCTGTGTGCGTTAACGTCCAGAGATCACCTCTATCGATAGCTTGTGCATGTTACAGAAGAGCTGACACAATGAGGATTGATGATGGCAGCAATCGCAGTTTCACTATTCACTGTTGGATGGGTGCCAGAGTGTGTCAGTACCACCAGGCTCTGCTTTTCAGAAATGCTGAGCACCCACAACTCTGGTTGAAATCAGCCGCGGCTGTGAGTGCACAGGACGTCTGAAAAATGCAGCTATAAGGGCACAGTCCAGCTCCCATAAAGCAACTGATTTCAGCTGGAGTTGGATCAGGCCCGTAACGTCTTGTCTATCTTAGGCATCAGTAAATGACACTGTGGTTCAAGCAAGAGTATCTGTCTCCATGGAACCTCACTAAGGCCACAAGCCTTAGTCCACAGTGGAAACTTTTCTCATCTCTCCCATAACCACTTGTGCTCATGCATCACTTATTACATGGTTGTGCAATGGGTGTTGTCCACCTGGCAATTGTCATTGCAAGAACCATAACTAAGTCATTGCTGTATCAATCGCCACCTTGTCATTTCAGACACTCTTGCCATGTTGTTCCATGCCCCTCTCTATGTCTGAAACCACTTCCCAAGTATCATTTACAGGAGCTGCTCCTCAAAAGTCCCATATTCTGTGTCACATTCCAAATGCACATTCCTTTGTCATTCTGTTTCTCCCATTGTTCTGTTTATTTTGGAGTGCCCTGGCATGTAGCCTTCCAAATCGGCTCTTTGAGGCAGAGAACCTGTTACTTCTCTGGCGCAAAATATTTGTCCTACTGTACCACGTGATCCCATGGTTCTATATCAATAATAATAAATATTAATGTCTAAAGGCCTAATCTAAAGCCCATTGAGGTCAATGGAAAGACTCATTGGCTTCAATGAGTTTTGCATCAGGCCCTAAGCAATACTCTGTGGTTCTGTGGGATCCACGTAGCCTGTGAATTCATCCATGAATATTTCCTCTTATAGACAGGTTTGCCCGGTCAATATGTGATCCAGCTACTCAGATGCAATCTTGGTTCTAGAGGTCAGATGTGAGTCATACCTCTAATGAAGATGAGTCTTTCATGAAATAGGGCATGCAAATGAATATATCCAGCAAGGTGTTGATGCTTTCGTCACTTAGGTATCTTTATTTGGCATACAGCAGTGCTACTCTGAGTTGATCAGACTCAAGGGCAGGGGAGATGGATGCAGGGTACATCACAGCTTCAGGGGTGGGTGGGTCAACTTTTGTGGCCTGCATCATGCAGGAGGTCAGACTAGATGATCATAATGGTCCCTTCTGATCTCAAGTTCTATGATTCTATGATTCTATGATTCTCCCTTTATATACATTACACACAGGGCCGGCGCAACCCATTAGGCGACCTAGGCAGTTGCCTAGGGTGCTACTATTTGGGGGGCGCCGGCGCCCCGGCCATCTGTGGAAATTTGGGGGCGGGACCTTCCGCCGCCGCTGTTGGGGGCGGCATTTCAGGGGCGGGACCTTCCGCCGCCTAGGGCGCCGGAAAAGCTGGCGGCGCTACTGATTACACATCTCATTGCATTTACTATAGGTTGCATCTTGGACTGGCTCGGTTACTTTGGAACCAATCCCTGTACAGCAGGCACTGTCCATGCTTCAACTTCCTCTTTACCTCATCTCTACATTCCTAACTTATTTTGTCCCTTGTTATCTAGTTCATAGTAAATAGTGCCCTGCATGTTCTCCCGCTTATCTCAGTTGGCTCAGACATTCTGCCTTCTTAGCCTGCTGACCTATTTATTTAGCACAAACATTCTGTTTTCAAACTGATGATTCATTTATGTCCCTAGTTCTATCTTCCAAAAAATGACGCCTCCCTCCATGTGTTAATTATTCATTGCAGGCCAGGCCTCTGCTATAATCCATAATACCAGTAATGTGCATCTAGGCATCTGTTCAGCCTCCTCCAATAACCAAACTATGGTCAAGAGTGACTATTGTCTAGGTAACAAAATGCCTCCCAGAGAATATTGCCAATTGGCCCATGATGAGATTATGGCTACTTGAAAGTAATAGTGCTATCAGGTCCAGCATGCGATCTCAATAATGATTACAAGAGTAACCTGTCCATGCAGACTGAATAAGCAGTGCAGGCAAACAGAACTGGTGTGATATATACAGAACATCAGTACAGAGCTGCACAGAATTATTGAGCAGATCACCATGGATTCATTATGATGACAGTTTAATTTGTGGTTTTTTGCTTTTCTGCCCAGATACTTTGTGATGATGGGATGCAATCAGTAAGTCAATCATTCAATCACCTTGTATCTTTATTCATGCATATCCACCACAGATACAGAATGGAAGGTTTAGAAAATTCTGCTTGCCTATTTGCCTTGGACAAACTATTTATTGATTGATTTGTTGGGCATGCAGGCAAAATATCCGAATTTTAGTGAGTAGATTTTGTATCTGGACTGGTACATTTTAATCCTAGTTTGGCAAGGCAATATTCCAGCCATGCTCTTCTGAATAGCTTTGCAGCAGATAAGTGCACGTGGTTCATTGTCTGACTATGTGTCCCTCAGATCTACCTATGAGTGGCTGCTGGTGGTTTGCCAGCCTTCCCTTGATAAGTTTCCTGATGCAATACTGTTCACAGACTGTGTCTGTTGTCACCATTTGGGTTGTTGATGGCTTTGGGTTGCTTGTGGCATGATCACATATTTGTATGCATCACATCCAAACACATAGCATCCTTTAACATGTACTCTAGGAAACTCCTCTTAACAATTATGTCTCTGTTATATGAAAACAGGTTGCCAGTAGGGCTTGTAACCCATCAAGTGGCTGTGCGGTAACATGTCCAACAGTGATCAGGGTGGCTCAGGGCAAGGGCATGTCCCAATGAATCATGGTTCTTAGTGCATTTCAGAGTCCCACCAGATGCCAGGGATCTTGTAGCCATCTGGGCATCAGTGTCATACATGCTTGTTCAGTGCATGCAGCTATCATATGTAAGTGTGAGCAAACAGTCACAACATGCAGCCGTTTATGTGTTAGCCCTGACACAGCAGTTAGCAGCGTCCTTTCCAGTGTGTGACTCACAGACTCGTTCTAGTTAATCTGCACAGCAGTCAGAAAAGAGGCTCTTGGTGATACTTCAGTCGTGATTGCTGGAGCCCCATGGTTTTCACAAATGTGAAATAACATGAAAGAAAACGATAAATACATCAAAAACCAACAAAAGACCTGACCCACAGGGTCGCAGCACCACTCAGGTTTGGCCCGGCTGCCCCTCCATCGTCATGCTGGACCGGTGGCTTGGCCAAACTTGAGCAGCACAGCAACCCCATGCACCAGGTCACAACGCCCGGAGTGGGGAGCCCCACCCAGCGCTGTGGGATGATCTCACTCTCCAGCTCCCTCCCCCACCCCAGGGCCTCCCCTCCTCACCGGGAATTTCAGACATTTCGTTTTCTTTTGTTTCATCCCTTCCCCAGCCCTGCCCTGCCACACCCCCAGGGGGGACAAAACAAAATAAAATGTAATTCCTGGACGGTAAAGTGAAAAATTACAAAAATAAAAAGAATTTTCTGGGGCTTTCATAATTGCCATAGAAATGCTATAGATTTATTCGTTGTATAGAACTTGTAGGCATACATGGGATGTATCCATCAGGATATATGTGTGACACCCTGGCACCCCAGTATTCACCATTGTCATGTAATTAGGATGTGTTTTGTACAAAGTACGCCTTGTGACGTATCATTCTAAAAGTCTTGATCCGCTAGACATTAATATCTCCTTGGATTGTATGTGCTATCGTCGTATGTGAAGTTATGAAGTTTGGCTACGTATGTGTTACTGAAACATGTTGTGAGGTTGAAAACACCCACAAGCAGCCTTTCAGGTACAACAGTAAAAAGGCCAAACAATGTTAATGGCTTATTGAGGAAATGCACACAAGCACAAGGATTACCCCAAGAACTGTGTACAATAGAAACCTCTCAAAGATATCACTACACAATGGGAACTGTTTGACTCAGGTCACAGCAAAAGAGCTTTCCAGCAAGGGGGGAGAAGATATAAAAGGAGGAAAATTACATCATGGGGGTACCTCATTCTCCCTATAACACCACACCTGGAAATACCTGAGGAATAAAGACTGAACAGGGGGGACCTGATGGTCCCAGGCTAAGGGATTTCTAGCCTGTGTATGAAAACCTGGGAAACCAAAGATGCAAAGCCGAGGCAGCTTGTGCCTTAAGAATCTGCCAGCCTGTTTATCACTCAGGGTGAGAGTTTGCTAATTCATATCCTACCTATCTAGTGTGTTAAACTCAGTTTGCTGTTTTGTTTATTTACTAGGTAATCTGCTTTGATCTGTTTGCTATCACTTATAATCACTTAAAATCTATCTTTTTGTAGTTAAACTTATTTTATGTTTTAATCCAAACCAGTGTGCATTTGACTAAGGTATATGGGGAAAATCTCAGCTTGGTTACCACAAGTGTGCATGGTTCTCTTCACATTGAGGGAGAGGCGGACTGGGTGTTAAACCCAGATACTGGCCAGATTTGACCAGGGAAGGACGGTACTGCTCTGGGGTCCTAGGCTGGGAGGCTGGTGGTTAGGGAGCCTGCGTGTGACTGCAGCTGGGTGTGTCCCTACCTGTGTGAATGCTGGTGGAAGTGCAGGCTGGGAGGGCTTTGCAACTTGTCACAGCAGCACAGTGTGAGAGGGAGCCCATGCTGGTGGATCAGAGGGCTCAGTGGTACCCCAGTTCCAAGTGGCACCCGGGCGGGAACCTGCCACAATATGCTTCAGAATTTACAAGAAGGTTCTCAGATAATTTCCACCACTGTTCACCTAGATGTGCTCACAGCACCCCGGGAGGTATATCAATCTTGATTAAAAGTAGGGAAACTGAGGCACGGAGTGGCTATGATTTGCCCAGGGTCACTATAATGGGGTCGTCTGTCCCTTTAAAAGCCAGGAAGCAGCTGATGTGTTCTGGAAAGGGGCCCAACAGGCAGGGTCTGAGAATCATCTGAACCAGCTAGATAATAGCATCAAGTGATTGGGTCTGATTATTCCTAGCTGGGGAATACAAAGGAGGCCCCCCCCTCTCTGAGGGGGCCTGTGACCAGGAGAGGGTTGGGAGTGGATTCTCCTGTGGCAGCAGCAGAAGTCTGCAAGAGGACAGGCAAGCACTGAAGACCACCCCTGAGGCTGGAGAAGATCCAGCCCATTAAGCAAGAGAAGGCCAGAGAGTCTCACAATCTCAGTGAAGAATGGGACTGTGGTTTTTTGTTATTGTTCCACATTCCCTTTTTGTGACTAAACAAGGCCCTGAGGTAAGGGCTACAAACGGAACTGGACGTGGCCAGTTCTTTGTCCCAATCAAATTCACAGCAGAATCAAGAACAGAAGCCAGATCTCCTAGGTCTTGATCCAATGCCCTTTACAATCAAGGAGTCTTTCCATTGGCCGCAATGGATGCTGGATTGGACCTCTAGTGCTTTAGCCACATGGTTACCCTTCCCCCTAGCTCGTTAGTGCTGTTTGCTGATATATCACTGGTGCAATATGTCTGTTCAGGAACCCTTGCCTAGGCCTGGAGCTGTGCTGTGGTCGTATTGCAGCACATGCAACAGCCAGTGTGCAGGGAACGCAGGCCATGCCATAGTCTGTAGTGGTTCATAACAACGTCATATTGTAATGGTTCCTATCGATATGTCTGATCACACTCTAATGGCATAGGATTTAGCCCTAAGCTCCACATGAGACATTGTGCCTGGCCCCAGCTATTGTTCCATATCCGTTCATATCCCCTGTTTATCACTGAGTCTTACAGGTAAGGGCTGTGGTGTGATTATTGTATGTCATGTTTCCTACTGCCTCATACGCCTGTTCATGGGGTATGTGCAGCACAACTGACCATTGGTGCCTCACCAGGCCTCTTCCCACATCCTAGGACATGACTGACGGTGGCGGAGGGTTAGGGTAATCAAGCAGACAAGCAGTTGTTTATGGAGTACCTCTCCATTGGTATCCTACAGGTGTGGCCTACTTTCCTGCCTCTTGCAGCATCTGAATGGTAATCACACGGTAATGATCTTTTTCTGTAGGATCCAGCCACGTGTTATTCTGAGTGTGGGTTGTAGTCTACCCCCACAACATGGCTTGTACAGAGCTAATGCAGGCTACCACCTTTGCTGGGAGAACATTGTGTTAATCCTTGTGGTGCTTTCTATAATTGCAGAAACGTTGGTCATGACTTGTGCACTGCCTTGTCAGTCTGGTGTTCATGGAAATCCCTGGTTCTCTCTGGATTATTTCCTGGTAGTGTACAAACGGGGAAGGGTGCCGTGTATAGAACCAGAACTAGCACTCTAAAGGTAGCTTACACTATATGTGAATTTCTGATTCTCAGTACTGTAGCTGGCTACAGCTGCCATTGTTCAGTGCCCGGTTGTCACTGCCTTTTCCTTATCAGCAGTTCTTGCTGTCAAATTCTGTACAGTGATTAACAGCCTTTACTTTAGCTTTGTTTGCAGTGTAGGGGTGGCTGTTTTGGTCTCAGGGTATTAGAGAGATAAGGTGGGCGAGGTGATATCTTTTACTGGACCAATGTCTGTTGGTGAAAGAGACACGCTTTGGGGCTTACACAGAGTACTTTTCCCAGACCTGAAGAAGAGCTCTGTGTAAGCTCCAAAGTGTGTCTTTCACCAACAGACATTGGTTCAATAAAAGATATCATCTCCCCCACCTTGTCTCTTTACTATAATGTATTGATCTCTAGCAATGCTTCTGAGCTAGGTGATTCAATGTCTTTCCCAGTGCTGATTAGATGAGCCACACAGTCAATCTGCTGGAATGATGCCTACTTAATATCAGGGCTAACTGAATGCAAGTCTGTGTCACACTTTTAGACAGGAAGTTTTTCTGTGGGTTCATGGCTCTTATCACCCCTCAATATAGATATTAGAAACAAAGCCCTGAATCCCTAGATTGGTCTAAGATCTTTTATAGCAACTGTCAAGCAGTCTAGAGTGGCTCACAAGCATAAGGATACACCTCAGGGCAGACTGTGAAGTAGGAGGGCACAAACCCAAAACTGGTTATGAGTTCTATACTTAGATTTCACTAACCACGGATCAAATGTGAACTCCTCAAGTGCTATAACAGCCTAACCATAGAATCACAGACAGTCCCCTTGGGCACTCCAGTCTATCTTGCCACTCAGGCAAGCTTGCCTTTGCGATAGATGGTCCCTTACCTCAAAAATCATAACAACATTCAAGTTACTCCCAGTCCCAAAGGTCCAGTCACTTATCCCAGGCCAATTGCACCTCAGCTCCTATACCAAAGACAATGTTTGTAGCCAATCATAATACATTCACTAAAGATATATTAACTAAGAAAAAGAAATGAGACTTATTTATAAGGTTAAAACAGGTAAACATACACAAACAAATGAGTTACAATCTTATGTTCCAAAAGGGTAATAGAAGCTGCTGTAATATGTAAGCTCTGTATGTCCTTTAGGGCTAACCCAGGCCAAGCACTGGGGAACTCTTGCTTATGCTTAGAAATCTTCACCCCTCAGAGTTCCAGCATCATAGATATAATTTCTTCTTAACAAGGATTTTTATTCCCTTCCTCCAGAGTTCAAGGTGATGGGACATGTGCTTGTCCCATCTCTTCATTGGTGTGGGGGGAGCAATCAACAAAGTCTTTTGTCAGCTGATGTTCCACAATGGCTTGTCTAGCGTCTATGGGCCTTCTTTTCTTGGAGAGGAGATGACACCTCTTATGGTAAACTAGCATTACACACTTGGTAATGCTTCTCTCCTGACTGTAGGCGTTTACAGTTTTAGAGCAAACACTGTTAGTTACAGAGCAAACACTTAAATATTGCCTTATAACACAGGGTACAAATGTTATAAGATTAAGACATGCAGCATCCTACAAACATTTCATAAAGTCTAAACACATTTTTATAAATCCAATACCAGTTTTAACAATACTAACACCCAGATGACTCAGACTGGTTTCCAGCTATGCATTCGTCAGTGTTCAATTGAAGCCTATGGGCCTTGGCACGAGCTGGCACCTGGACTGCCAGCATCACAGAAACTAGGTACATTTCCTTACTTTCAATACTTATTCAGTTGCTGCTCGTAGGAAATGCCTTCTGCTTTATGGTTCCCCAATGCAGCATGGTCTATGCATGCACATTCAAGGTCTGATTCACTACTGCATTAATCTAGCATAAAATTGGAGTAACTCCATTGATTTCAGTAAGTAACACTGTGGTTAAACTGGAATAACTCAGTGGTGAATCAGGCGCTCAGTCTGTAGACATAGCTGAATACCCATATAGATCTTGGACCTTATCTCACGTATATTGGTGTAAGTCAGGAAAAATTCCGTTCAAATCAGTGGGGCTACACTAGTATGGGATCAGAGTCTGGCCCTTGGTTTTCCATAGATCAGTATGAAATGACTGGCACAATACAACACAACACACACACATGCTGCCTTTTAGAGTATAGCACACCACAGGGCTTGACAGAGGCCCTGAATGGTACTGTTAAGGATTGGGTGTAACTACTGCCCTTCATTTAATATTGTTGTAAGAAGCCTTTAAGCTCCTTTATGGAACCAGGTAGCTGAAAAAATAGGGACCTCCAAACTGCATACAGGCACATGTCCCCACCCAAAGCAAAGGTGCATGTGGGTGGAAGGCTTTCACAGGCTGTTAGTTTGTGTTTGTCTGGGAGAGAGACAGCAGAAAGACCAGAGAAGTTGAGAAAGAAGGCAGCAAGGAAGGAGTGATCACAGCCTGAGCAAGGACTGGAAGTGCAGCCTTGAGAAAGCCTAAAGAGAGAATTTTTTGGGCAGAGTGCTGGCTAAAAGAGGCTTGGAACTATCTCCTACTGTTGGATTCCTGCTGTTTTGAGGTAAATGGCACTTTGTACATTTGTTGTAAGACAATAGGATTGCACCAAAGACACCTGCCTCCATCATCAATTTCTCCTCCTAACAGAAACAACCTGCAGGGCCCCAGATTTTGGATAACTGCTCAGGTCAAAAAGAGGCAACCGTACAAAATTTTTCATTGCACAAGGATCTATCAGCCTGCTCTTGTAACCAATTTTTCCATTTCCTCTGCCTAGATAGATGTTGGCTTCAGCTGGAGCCAAAAAGATCACACATGTAGATCATGTTGGAGGAGGGGAAAAAACCCTCTTTACACAAAATCAAGCAAAGCAATCAAGAAGGTGCTCATGCCCCACTTGGGTATGGGCTGGGGTCAGTGCCAGAGGATATAAACCATCTAGTTCAGGGGTCGGCAACCTATGGCACGTGTGCCAAAGACGGCACGCGAGCCAATTTTTAATGGCACGCTGCTGCCTGCCGGAGCAGCGTGCCATTAAAAATCCTGCCCGGCCCGCTCTTCTCTGCCCCCCCTCTCCCGGCGCGGCAAGCTGCGGGGTCTGTGCTCCCGGGCCGGAGCGCCCGGCCGAGCACAGCAAGCCGCCGGCCCCTCCCCCGCCTTCCCTCCTCCCCTGGAGCCATGCCGGCATGCGCGCAGCGCTCTGGGGGGCGGGGCTGCGTGCTCCCGCGGGGCAGTGTTGGCTCCGTGGGGAGGCAGACACGCTCCCCCCTCCCCTGGAGCCATGCCGCCCCACGCGCAGCGCTCTGGGGGGCGGGGCTGCCCGCTCCCGCGGGGCAGCGTGTCTGGCTCTGCGCGGAGCAGAACATGGTAAGGGGGCCGGGGGGGTTGGATAAGGGGTGGGGGCAGTCAGGGGACAGTGAGGGTTGGATAGGGGGTGGNCCCCCCACATCCTGACTCTTGCACCCCCCACATCCCCATCCCCACCCTGAGCACCAAATGGGAGCTCCTGCACACACACACTCCCACACATTCCCACCTGCACCCCTCGCACCAAATGGGAGCTGCCCAGGTAAGTGCCCCACACCCAAACCTCCTGCCCCAACCCTGAGCCCCCTCCCTCATTCTAGCTCCTGGCCAGACCCTTCACCCCCAGCCCTGTGCTCAGTGCACTCCCACCCTCAGCTCAGTGCAGAGAGGGAGGAAGAGAATGGGCCAGAACCAGGGAGAAGGTAGGTACCCACTGTATGTGGGCAGGGCCGGGACTCCAGACCGGCAACGGGCTGAGCGGGTCTGGCAGCTGGGATCCCGGCTGGCAGGAGTCGGCGGATGGAACCCCTGAGCGGCAGTGGGCTGAGCCGCTCAGCCCACTGCTGGTCTGGGGTCCCGGCCGCCGGCCCCGCACAGCCCGCTGCCGGTCTGGGGTTCTGGCTGCCGGACCCTTGCCCGCCGGGGTCCCAGCCGCAGGCCCCACTCAGCCCGCTGCCAGCCTAGGTGAACAGAACCCCAGACCAGCAGCGTGGACATCGACAGGAAGAAGGGGGGGCATGACCCTGAAAAGTTTGGGGACCACTGCATTAAAGGCAGTGGGCTTTGGATTAGGCCCTCAGAGAGAACAGCCAGTTCTACAGTCTTAGGAGCATTTTCTCCTTCTGTAAACATACTGGGCCAAATTCTGCTATCATTTCCTCCAGCAAAACCCTACTGAATTGCGTGGGGTTCATAGAGTCATAAAATAAGGGAAGTTAGAGATGGAAAAGGTCTATTGCATCATCCAGTCTATCTCCCTTCCAGTGCAGGTGCCATCAGTGTAATTGCGAACAGAATTGGCCCCACAGGCTGTGTCTATACTGAGCTTTTACTTAAAAATTTCCCACCAGTGCACTAGCTTTGGTGCAGTTCCACCCACGGGAGTATGAGTATAGACAGGCCACCACCATTTTTACTACTGTGTCATCTAACAAGCTCAGAACAAGTCTAGACAACCTGGTAGGAAAAGTACCATCAGCCACCAGCGCCCTGTCTATGCTGGCATTCTTCCCATCTGTCGTCACCTCCAGTAGAGTTGTACAAGTGAGGAACTTGAAGCAAAAGCTCAGTGTAACAACAATCAGTGCGAAGGAGCTTCCTGACCAAAACACCTACGTGTGTGAAAGCGCCTCTGGCTGCTTTGCAAATGAGCGGGCTAGGTGAGGGAGCGAATGAATGAAGGAGATGATTGTAATGCTGCTGGCTTACTCATCACTCCTCTAGGGAGCCGTGTGCAAAGAAAGCACATTTGCCTGCCCACTAGGTGCTAAATTATATTGTAGGTGTATAATACCATGTAATTAAAATGGATCAAACACAGAAGAGTTGCTTGAACCTGCAGGACAAACAGCACAGCCATTTTTTTCCTTCATCAGCTAATTTGTACGGAAGCGGCAGCATGGTCTGGAGGAGAGAGCATGGGCCTGGGGGATGCAGGTGCTCCTCATTTTGAGCCTGGTTCTGACATTAATTCGTTGTGTGGCCTAGGGCAAGACTCACTTAGGCCACAATTTTCAAACCCGAGGTCCTATAGTTAGGCTGCTAATTCTATATTTAAGCACCTAGAAGTGACCCAATTTTCAGAAGTACTGAGTCCCTGTAAAGTCAATGGGAGCTGCAGGGGCTGAGTAGCTCTGAAAATTGGGTCATTTTCATACAGGTGCCTAACCTTCCGCTCCCAGGCTTAAAAAGCTCTGCTATAATGGCTGCTTGCCTGCCCCTTCTATAAAAGGGGGATAACCACACTTGCCCGCCTTACAAGGAATAATGCAGCTTTTTTAGTTAGGGTTTATATAAGGCTTTGAAGAACAACACTGTAAATTCTAGGTATGATTATGTGATTTATAGTGGTATTATAGCAGTGTTTTATAGTGGTATATATCTACAAACAGCCCTTAATTGCTTCTCTGGAGCTTACAAAAGCCTAGGGCTAACTCTGAACATCGGCAAAACAAACGTTCTCCACCAGCCAGTCCCCGGTTAATAACAGACCCAGCAAGGAAGATCTACATTGACAGAGAAGAACTGGAAAATGTAGAAGATTTTGCCTATCTTGGCAGCCATCTCTCACAGAGGGCAGCCATAGGCGTCAGAATCCGCTGCGCCAGCCTTGCCTTTGGCAGACTGTCTCACCGGGTGCTCAACAATCACAACATCAGAACACACACTAGACTTTTAGTTTATAAAGCGGGGGTAATCCCAACTCTCCTCTGCGGCTGTGAGACTTGGGTGACCTATAGAAAACACCTGAAAAACCTGGTATGTCAGCACCAGTGCTTTCTATAGAAGATCCTCAACATAAAGTGGGAGGATCATCACGCTAATGTCAGTGTCCTCACAGAGGCCAACATCTTCAGTGTTGAGGCCCTGATTATCCAGCACCAGCTGAGGTGGAGCGAGCACTGTGTGCGCATGGCTGATGTACACTTACCAAAACAACTGCTGCATGCCCAACTCACTGAAGGAGAAAGGAAACGGGGAGGCCAAAATAAATGCTTTAAAGACACCCTCAAGATAAACATGAAGAGATGTGGCATCGACACCACACACTGGGATACAGACCCCCAGGATAGAGATAACTGGCAAAGACTTGTCAGAGAGGGAACGTCCACTGTTGAGGAAAATCGCCTTGCCCTGGTCACAGAAAAACACCAGAAAAGAAAGGACAGAATTGTCAGGCAGCAACCGCGTCCCAACCCTGACTTCCAACACCTCCTGCAATGTCTGCCAACAAGCCTGTGGCTCAGGAATCGGACTCCTCAGTCACCAAAGGACCCATGAAAAATAAAACCTGCCAGAGAGATCATCCTCGACCTCGAGGGATCGCTGACGGATACAAAATCTTGTTCTGCCCAGCTTCGACAAGACTAAGGCCAGGATTTTCAAAAGCAATTAGTGATTTGGGGTATCCATTTTGAGGCACCTTAAAGGGGCCTGGTTTTCAGAGGGCAGGTGCTTAGCACTTTCTGAAAATCAGGTGCCTTCCAGGCATCTTAAATAGGGTCCCCAAAAATGAAGGCATAGGAAATCACCACTCCCTTTTGAAAATGTTGGCCAAAAGCAGCAGGTCACCATTAGGGTCTAGGAAGGAAACAAACAAAAAAACTGTGTTTACTGCTGGAGGATTTTCCCACATTGAAAATACATCTTGGACTTGTGCTTTTCAATTTAGCCCAAACTGCTCCTGTTTAAAAAGCAAGTCATTTATTCAGCACCTTCCATCCAAGATTCTCAAAGCCCTTTGCAACACATTAACAAAGACTAAGACGACCCATTATACAGATGCGGAAACTGAGCCACACAATAAGTTGAGCAGACCAGGAACAGAATCTGGCTCTCCTGACTCTCTCTTAAAAAAAATTATGTTGTTTCCAGAATAAACTAAAAGGAATGTGATGGAGCAGATACAGACAGTGCAGAACAACCCCCCTGCTCTAGCCTGTAGCTCACATGCCCAGTCCCCTTCAAAGACATGTGACTGCAAGATGAACAGCGTTACACACTTTAGAGGTGACATACCTACATTCAGCTGTGCACTGCCAGGGTAGGGTGCAGGATGGCTCCGATCACTCCTGCATTGACTGCATTTTCTCTGGGCTGACTGCTGCTGAGGCTTCCATGTGAACACACTGTGGAGAGTTATGGACATCTGACCAATGTAGCACTGGAAGGAGCATAAAGCTTCCCTAACCCGGGTTAAGGAGCTACCCAGTGGAGCAGGCTAGGCCATTCATTCCTGTACTGAGTACACATGGTTTTCTGTGCTATTGCCTGCTGCTGATCCGAACACAGGACTCTGCCATGAGCTCAGAGTCCACTAACCCTAGGCAGCTCTGAGGAAGGAGTAAAGGGAGACAGGCTGTATCACTGCTGTGATGAGTGCACACAGTGCTCTGTGCTCATACAGACACGCTCTGGAAGGAGCCCCGAGCAGGGCCGGTGCAACCCATTAGGCGACCTAGGCGGTTGCCTAGGGCGCTGCTATTTTGGGGGCGCCGGCGCCCCATCCGTCCATTGAATTTCGGGGGCGGGACCTTCCGCCTCCGCTGTTGGGGGTGGCATTTTGGGGGCGGGACCTTCCGCCGCCTAGGGCGCCGGAAGAGCTGGCACCGCTACTGGCCCCGAGCCCCTGCAGCCTGGTGCATGTGGAGCTGTGTGTGTGTCATTCCTGTGATGAGTGCGCACAGTGCTCTGTGCTCATACAGACACGCTCTGGAAGGAGCCCCGAGCCCCTGCAGCCTGGTGCATGTGGAGCTGTGTGTGTGTGTCATTCCTGTGATGAGTGCGCACAGTGCTCAGTGCTCATACAGACACGCTCTGGAAGGAGCCCAGAGCCCCTGCAGCCTGGTGCATGTAGAGCTGTGTGTGTGTCATTCCTGTGATGAGTGCACACAGTGCTCTGTGCTCATACAGACACGCTCTGGAAGGAGCCCGGAGCCCCTGGTGCATGTGGAGCTGTGTGTGTGTCATTCCTGTGATGAGTGCGCACAGTGCTCTGTGCTCATACAGACACGCTCTGGAAGGAGCCCCGCGCTCCTATCTCCCCGCATCCGGGGAGCGGGCAGGCGGGGGCCGTTTCCCCCGCAGGGCTGCGCGCACATGGCTCGGGCTGCGGGCGGGCCGGGGCGGGGCCGAGCCAGTCCCACGTGCGGAGCGGAGACCTGCCCCGTGCCAAGGCGCCTGGCTCAGCAGTGCCCCGGGCAGGGGCCGGAGCGGAGCCGTGCGCAATGGTCGGGGCGGGGGTTTTGCACCCGCTCCCTCTCCTGGGCCTGGATAAATAAGCGGCCGCGGCCGCCTCCCCCGTGAGCAACTTCTCCTTTGGGCCCCAGCGTCTCTGCCAAGCCAAGCGAGCAATGGACCCCCAGGACTGTCCCTGTGCGATCGGTGAGTGTCCCCGCTCCCCACCCCTGCTGCAGCGGGATCCCGGGCCCTGCGCTCCCCTGCCGGAGCCGGGATCTCCCCGCGGGGCAGGGTTCGCCTTCCGCGCACTGCTGGAGTGCCCGGGGCGGGACGGACTTTCAGCATCGTCCAGCCAGGCTTAGGGCAGGCGGGCGGGTGTCTCCTCTCCCCGCGGGCTGGATTCTCTTGGCTAACCGCCTGGGGTGCGTAACCTCTCCGGCCACTTCGTTATCCGCTGCATTGGTTGTTCTCGAGCCTATAAACTCTCTTGTAAGGTGGCCAGTTACCCTCTGGAGGCCCCCAAACGGTCAGAAATGTACTAGCAACTACTGGGTTTTCTCCTTGAACTAGAGATCCGAGTTGGAAGCAAAAGTGTAGCCACCTGCACTTTAAAAAACCGAGTCTTTTATATTTACTTTCCGTGGTACTGGGGCCATTTCTGCCATCAGTTGCGTATCGGGAATAGATTCTTCCCGGGGTTGCTAAACTTCCCTTAGACAAAACAATCAAACTAGCACGTGCAGTCTGAGTTCTCTTGGCTGCTGGGGCTGATTGGCAAGTGTGAAAGGCAGTGTGAACATGTGGATATTTATAAATATGGTTAGGGTCCTGGAATATAACTTTTGAGAACTGTCTGGCTTCTACCCAATGTATTTTCACTGGATGTTTTCCCCTTGTTTGTTCATTTTAGGTGGCACCTGCACCTGTGGTAACAACTGCAAATGCACAAACTGTAAATGCACATCATGCAGAAAAAGTGAGTAGCTCAACAGATTTCAGTAACCAATCTAGTGGGTAGCATTTTATAATATTTACAGTCCCTGTATATATAAAATGTGCAGTTCTAACTTTTTTTTTAACAGAACCCATTGCTTGATACAGTAAGCCAAATGAGTCCTTGTCCCGTCTCCCCCATATACACTTGCCCCCTTTCAAAAATCTTTTCCAAACTAACATCAAACAAATTCGTTCTTTAATTGTTACAGACCATAGAGCGCTGTCCGCGCTACCAGTTTATTCATTCAGCTCTCGCTGCAGTCTGGGCTGCAGTGTGGTCTCTTCAGGGGCTGCAGAAGGGAGCTGGCTTCACAAGGGAAACTGACATGAGAGCCATGTCTGCCTCTCTTTGTGGCCACTTCCATGCTCCCTGCAAGTCCTAGTAATTCCCTCCCCTCCTCCACAGTGAAGGGCAGAAAGGGGGGCTGATAAACTGCTCAAAATATTAGTCCACATCTGCTGTCTTGCAAAGACCAAGGTATGTGTAGACATGAAAAGCACCTGCAAAATAGAAGAGGGTTGGAAAGAAGATGCTAAAGCCAGAATACACCCCAGGAGGTGGGTGTTTTAAATTGGGGATCTGGAATAGGAAGGTGGGGGGTGAATAGACTAAACTGGAGATGGTGAGAAAAGAATAGAGGGGTTACGGCATACATGGGAAGAGGAACAGAAGGCAGAAATAGCAGTGATTTCCCCATATTGCTCTACATGGTTTCCCCCAGTGAATGCAACAGTTAAGGGCTCAACTCCGTAGTCCTTGTTTAGATAAAATTCCCATTGAAATCAATGGGCGTTTGGCTTGAATAAGAACTATGGGATTGGGGTCTCCAAGTGTTCGAATATGGTTAGGTTATCATTTACCCTCAATGCAAAACTCCCATAGGGGTTCTTATGTCGCCTTGGCTGTGGATGCTTATTTGGTCTGTCTCAGCCTGCCACACACACCGCTCCAGGGTAGGGTCACTGTTTGGCTTAGACAAATTCTGACACTGCTTTGTTGGGTTTTTGTTTTTGTTTTTATTCCTTGTCAGGCTGTTGTTCCTGTTGCCCACCTGGATGCGCCAAGTGTGCCCAAGGATGTATCTGCAAAGGACAACCTTCCACCAAATGCAGCTGCTGCAAATAATGTATGCAACTTCCCTTCCTGACAGTGATCTGTATATTTGGTGACATGAAAATAACCTTATTGTGCTTTTTGTATATTTGTCCAAATACGGTCAATATTTGTGATGTGAGCATAAGCTACTTAAACCAATAAAATTACATGTATATACGTACCTTAAAATCTCTTGCTGGTCACTTTATTCTTGGACAGCACATGTCTCTCACCTGTTGCACTCCTCCCCACCTTGCACACAACAAGTCCCCTGCAAAACAGCATACAAGATGCAAAATAGCTTGTACATAAAGCTCAATGTCATGTATTTCCCAGCTCTTTCAAAACAAATGACTGCTCCTCTCCCTAGTAGCAAGACACTTTCGATTTCTGTTAGGTATTAAACCCTACCATTCAAGATGGGGGTGATTTTCCTTCTTTAAATGTTTTTCTAGCGCTAAGGTCACATCCTGTAGCCCTTCCTCGGACAAAATCCCCCCAGGGCCAAAGGCAAGATCCTAATTACAAGTGCTCACTGCAACGCTATGCTAACTCCTGAGGATTTAAGGGTCTACTTGGGTAAAACTCCCATTGCAGTCCATGGAAGTTGTGCATAAAGAATGCCTTTATCAGCATTTGCCCTATCCGCATTCTGGTTATGTTACCTGTAAGAATCACTGTATTATCTTTTCCCTCCTGCTTGCTTTACTTTCCATGCAGACTAGTCCCAGTAGGACATCACCACACCAGCCCAGAGACACTCTGGAAGCTGCTAGGCATTCTCCACTCCCCGCTTCAGTGAAGAGCTGAAAGCACATGCAGGATCAGGCCCTATGCAAAGCAATAATTGTGATCAAGTGGGATTATGCTCAGAGTATAATATGTACATGGCAGAGGCTAGTGTGTATACCTCCGTCCATTCTGAATACCTGCTATAATGCTCCCTCATCTTGGTAGTCTATCACAAGCAGTGATATAGAGTTGAGCTATTTGAGCCATAATGGGGTCCCAATGATCTTGTATAGGCAGCAGGTTTAAAGCAAACAAAAGGAAGTATTTCTTCACCCAGCACACAGTCAACCTGTGGAACTCTTGGCCTTCAAAACATCTGGCAAAGATAACCGGGTTCAAAAAAGAACTAGATAAGTTCATGGAGGATAGGTCCATCAATGGCTATTAGCCAGGATGGGCAGGGATGGTGTCCCTAGCCTCTGTTTGCCAGAAGCTGGGAATAGGCGACGGGGGGTGGATCACTTGATGATAACCTGTTCTGTTCATTCCCTCTGGGACAACTGGCATTGGCCAGTGTTGGAAGACAGGATACTGGGCTAGATGGACCTTTGGTCTGACCCAGTGTGGCTGTTCTTATGTTAAGTTGTATTTCTCCCATATTCCCCAGTCACAACTTTCACACAAGGCAGAACAGCACAAGAAGTAGAATGCTTCTCATGGACGGATGTACAGCCATCCACTGATAGAAGTAGGAGCACTCCAGCACATTCCAGATATGTGACCTTACCCCTACCTACCTGACTCAAAATTGGGAAGTGGGATGGAGTTGTGCAACTGAGCAGGAGCCATTTACTCTGTAATTGCAGAACTGTAACCCAATGCTCATCTCCCCCATCATCACATGATGCCATGGTCATCCTGTGCCATGTGTCAGCAGTCTCATGGGCAGGACTCCATAAACACCTCCTCTATGCAGGTCAACGCTAAAAGCACTCAGTCAGTACAACATGCCCCTCCTCCTCCACTATATTCAGTCTTATTTATTCTCTGGAGAACCTTTCTCTGATTCGTCTTATTTATCCTCAGCCCCTCCAAGCTTTGTTGTTCCAGCCTCCGTGGATCTTGAGTTTTGATATTTGCAGGGTTGTCTTCCAGCTGCAGGGGGTTCTCATTAGATACACCTGATAGCTCATGTAGTAAGAGGAGGACCTGAGATATAAACCTTGGTATCAGAGGCCCAGTATGAGGCCTAAGGCCTGAACTAAAGTAATGGTCAAGACTTTGCTAACCTAAAGCAAAGTTAAGCTGTGAGCCAGAGGCAGGCCCTGCTCACAGAAGCTGGCAAGGAAAGGGCTGATGCTGCAAAAAGAGACATACCTAAAAGGTACTAGACACCAGATATCAGAACATTCGCATACTTGTACATTCCACACAGATAACATGGAACAGGCCGACCCATCCCAATGACGGGGGCAAAAGGGGAATATGATGGATAGAGTTGTTTTGATCGAACCAACATGTACAAAGTGAGAGGCGGCACCTTGCTACGTAGTGGGGTTGTACCTTGCTACGTAGAGGGGTTGCACCTCAATACGTCAGGAGTGACGTGTAACTTGTTTGTACCTGTGTATAAGAATGCATCCCTGAGTGGATATCTTTGTCCGGCCAAGGGGGCAGTGGAAAGTCCCGTCACTGAGCCGGGTCCATTGCCAAGAGGCACTTTCTCGTAGTATGCCCTGAATTAGGCAGAAACCTACAGGGAACTGCAATTGTGTCCAAGGTCGCAATAAACCTAGTCGACGTGACTTTGCATCTTACTAGACTCTGTGGTTATTGGGGGTTCTCTTCGGGTCTGCTGGGTCAGCGATCTGCGCAGAGCTGAGGCAGCACACAGAGGGAACACACGCACGCAGCCAAGTGATATCAACATAGGAGAAAGCAGAGCACCCCACCGGTAGCATCTGACAACAGCTCAGTTGTTCCTCCCTTAGCTGGTATCCAGCCAACAACCCAACAGGTTCCTACGGTCCAGCCTCGTTAAGAGGCATCACAAGGACTCCTTGTTTTTGCTGATACCGACTAACACGGCTACCACTCTGAAACCTGATTCTTTTGAGTGTTTCTCACGGTAAGGAAGAAGCAGGATTCAGTAGTGATGATTATAAAAGGGATTATTTGTTGAGGTTCCTGGACACAAACAGATACTGTAGTTCTCTCTAGCTTCCAAGCTAAGCAGCATCAGCTAGTGTCACCACACAGGGTCTCCCTAAATCTTGGACATAGAATGGGCTGCTGACTATATTCCTTTCTAAACCCTCACTGAGGAGTAAGACCATATCAATTTTCAAACTCCAGCCATTTTTAATGTAACCCCAACTAAAAAGTGTGCCTAGAGGATTTTTAAATGAAAAAAGAATTTTTATTAATTGTTTTATCTTAAGTTAAACCTCATTGAAATTGGTTGGTGTAACAGCTGCCTGTCTTTTGGGACAAATGTAAGAAACAATTAAGCTCCTGTATGGCACCAGGTAACTGAAACAATATTGGTCTCCATCCAAAACAAAGCCATATGCAGGGCTGGAGTAAAAGCTGAACCAGGCAGCTGAAGGCGGGTTCTACAGTGACCGGATAAACTCAGAGGCGGGGGATTGATTGGACTGAAGTGATACCGGGGAACCTCAGAGTTATGAACTGACCAGGCAACCACACACCTCATTTGGAACTGGAAGTGCACAATCAGGCAGCAGCAGGGAAAGGGGAGAAAAGCAAATACACCACAGTACAGTGCTGTGTTAAATGTAAACTACTTCAAAAAAAGGGGAAAGCAGCATTTTTCTTCTGCATAGTCAAGTTTCAAAGCTGTATTAAGTCAATGTTCAGTTGTAAACTTTTGAAAGAACAACCATAGGGGTACTCAGTGCATACATTTATGCATATGCTAGGATCAGGACTTTAGTTATTATGTTTACTACTCAGTCACCACTCTAATAATTCTTAATCACCACTTTAAGACAATTGTTTATTGTATTCTTGCTTTTACACAGATTAGAATATCAGGGTTAGAAGGGACCTCAGGAGGTCATCTAGTCCAACCCCCTGCTCAAAGCAGGACTAATCACCAGACAGATTTTTGCCCAATAACCCTAAATGGCCCCCCTCAAGGATTGAGCTCACAACCCTGGGTTTAGCAGGCCAATGCTCAAACCACTGAGCTATCTCCCCCCCCTATGCCCAAGGTTTTAAAAAGTAGGACCTTAAAAATTAGGCTCTTAAATCCATATACAGGCACCTACAGGAGTGGAATGATTTTCAAAAGGGCTGAGCACGGCACATTGACGTGATTGGGTCTACATGATGGTGTGACGTGTTATATAGGTTTTATGGGCATTTCTTTTGAGATGACATGCCTAACTCATTCCTTCCCTCACTAAAGAGTGCCCATTAAACCTTTCCACCACACCCAACTATCATGTAGTCTACATATGCCATGTATGCCCCTGGAAAACTAGTTCAGGAATGTTACAGAGATTTTTAAACATTTCATTGGGATTATTTCTTGTATCCCTAAAGCTCAGTGAATGGGAAGGAGAGGGGACTGGTGCTTGCCCTCTGGTGCTGAATAATAACAATGACCACTTAGCTCTTATGTAGTGCTTTTCATCAGTAGATCTGAAAGCACTTGACAATGGATGTCAGTATCGTTATCTGAAAAGAGACAAGAAAGAGAGTGGATGCAGTCTGGCAATGAAAGAGTTACTCTGAGGATGAATGAGAGGGAAGAGTGATGCTTGTTTACCGGCTTTAAAAACAGGGCAGAAGTAGCAGGGTGACACCTACAGAGGTCTGAACAGGAGTGCAGGGTGGCGGTGTGTATATTTTAGCACTGAAGGGTTACACAGGCTAGGGAGTGGCTGGTGCATATGCTAAGGGAAGGTAGAAGTGGATTTTTGCAGTTGGCAATGGAGCGCTTGTTACATGGTTCAGGCAAGCCACTGCGGGACTCGGGTTCTGACCCACCCCCCTTAGCAGGGTCCTAGGACCCGGGTCCTGAGTGCTTGCTGACCCGAGGCAGACTGATTTGTGAGGGGGCGTCTACACTGCAAAAAACCCCAAGCCCCACAGCAACAAATCTCAGAGCCTGGGTCAGCTGACTCAGGCATGCAGGGCTCGTACTATGGGGCTAAAACTAGCAGGGTAGATGTTCCCCTCGGGCTGGAGCCTGGGCTCATGATGTAATTGAAAGAGACTTTTTTTTCATTTGACTGTTTCTCATCAGATCCTACCTGCATTTTATCATCTTCCATCCTCTCCTCCTTACTAGGACATAGACCAGGGGTAGGCAACCTATGGCACGTGTGCCGAAGGCGGCACTTGAGCTGATTTTCAGTGGCACTCACACTGCCCGGGTCCTGGCCACCGGTCCGGGGCGCTCTGCATTTTAATTTAATTTTAAATGAAGCTTCTTAAACATTTTAAAAACCTTATTTACTTTACATACAACAATAGTTTAGTTATATATTATAGACATAGAAAGAGACCTTCTAAAAATGTTAATATGTATTACTGGCACGCGAAACCTTAAATCAGAGTGAATAAATGAAGACTCGGCACCCCGCTTCTGAAAGGTTGCCGACCCCTGACATAGACAATCTCCATTAACAGAGCCTCCCCTAAGGAATGGTTTCAGAGTAGCAGCCATGTTAGTCTGTATCAGCAAAAAGAACAGGAGTACTTGTGGCACCTTAGAGACTAACAAATTTATTTGAGCATAAGCTTTCGTGGGCTACAGCCCACTTCTTCGGATGCATAGAATGGAACATACAGTAAGAAGATATTTATACATACAGAGAACATGAGAAGGTGGAAGTAGCCATACCAACTGTAAGAGGCTAATTAATTAAGAGAAGCTATTAACAGCAGGGGAGAAAAACTTTTGAAGTGATAATCATGATGGCCCATTTCGGACAGTTGACACGAAAGTGTGAGGCTGCTTCAACATGGGGAAATAGATTCAATTAGTGTAATGACCGAGCCATTCCCAGTCTCTGTTCAAACCTAAGTTGATTGTATCTAGTTTGCATATCAATTCAAGTTCAGCAGCTTCTCGTTGGAGTCTGTTTTTGAAGCTTTTTTGTTGCAAAATTGCCACCTTAACGTCTGTCACTGAGTGATTAGGGAGGTTGAAGTGTTCTCCTACTGGTTTTTGAATGTTATGATTCCTGATGTCAGATTTGTGTCCGTTTATTCTTTTGCGAAGAGACTGTCCGGTTTGGCCGATGTACATGGCAGAGGAGCATTGCTGGCACATGATGGCATATATCCCATTGGTAGATGTGCAGGTGTCTCTGTCCGAACCACATGCTCCTCCGCACCTGTCGGCTTTCCCCCAGCCTTTAGTTTAAAAACTGCATTGTCTGTAACAGCCATGGGGGAGGGGCACATCAGCAGGCTTATTGTGACATTACAGTCATTAAATCAATCGTCAACGTCACCCAGTTTGACACAGTTTCTGGCAGCATTCAGTGACACTTGGATCAATCCAGCATTTTCTCACACAAGGCACAACACCTCTACTCCAAAGGCGATCTGGGACCTTACACCTATGGGGACAAATAGTGATGGTAGTTATATTATATGTGGAGTTTTGTAGCATATTAACCATGTGTATTATGTATGGAGAGGTCCTGGGTGCAGAATTTGGGATCATTGTGTGACAGATTCGGCAATTTTGTGTAAAGTCTTTGGGAGATCTTACTACATTAAAAAGCAACAGAGAGTCCTGTGGCACCTTTAAGACTAACAGATGTATTGGTGCATAAGCTTTCGTGGGTATTGTTAGTCTTAAAGGTGCCACAGGACTCTCTGTTGCTTTTTACAGTTCCAGACTAACACGGCTACCCCTCTGATACTTACTACATTAAGTTTATGTTTCATTGTGCGGCGGGGCTGTGTTTAATTCCCTGGAGGAGAGGGACCACAGCCCCCAGGAGCTCAGAACAGTGGGGAGTGATTGGGCAAATTCACCTCCCACGAGGTACCCCAACCTGGACACTCACATGCTACTGGTTCACACGGATTCTCTAGAGACCAACAGACAAAGAAAGGGCTTTGGGACAAATAACCTGAGTTTAAACTGACTCGGGGGCCTTCTTTTTGATCCAGCAAATGGACAGGACTGTCTGTCCAAGGGAGGCCCCAATCCTTCCTGAGGATTAAAAGGACTTGAACTATTCATGGGGGCTCTTGTTCTGAGCTAACAGCTGTTATGAACTTGTAACCACAGAAACCCCCCATGGTGGGGTTTAAAGCACTGACTCTTCCCAGAGCCCTAGTTGAAGTTGGGGGTGATTTCTGGTAAGCTTACTGGCATGCATGTAGGTTCTTTTATTGTTTTAAAGTCTTTTCTCTGTAATGCTTTCACCTTAAGAATAAATGTGCTTGTTTAGAAAGAGCGGTGTATAACTTATAACTATAGGCAATTACACTGTGTGTAGCCTCTGGAGACAAAGCAGAGTAGGCCTGTTTAGGCCATCTGACTTGCTAGGGCATTCACAGTATAGGCAAGGGACTGTGCCTGGAAAAACCCTGATCAGAAGGGAGAGAGACACAAGAGAGGTGGAAGCTGAGGAGCCAGTGCCCTTGCTGGACCACGAGTGAGGAATACAGATGCAGTTTGTGACAGATTGCACCACACAGTACACACAGGGTCCCGAATATAACTATTAAACACTAACTCTGAATAATCCCAGGCAGGCAGTCTCTGCCTTACGCCCTGAAGCCCAACGGTCAATATTCCTAATACATGTTTATCCTAACTAGTGTAAGCTACACCCCTTGTGTTACACTAGCATATTTGGGAGTTATGGTGATTTGTTCCTGGAAAAATGGAGTTTCCACCTCCAGGAGTTAAGATTCTTTCCCACCCTTTCTCTCCGTTCCCTTCTTGTCTGATGTCTGGCATTTAGGCAAAGCCCCTTGGACTTCTGATGGCAATTCAGACATAGCGAGTATACGGCTGGGTTTTCTCCGTTAGTCCTTCCCGTTATGGGGTGGCGCAATACTCTGACTTTGGGAGAAAGGGTCTGGTTTGGGAGTGATGTAATCCCTGGTACATTGTGTCTTTTTTCATGTCCTCTGTGTTGTGAATCGCAATCACTGTTTGGGTAACTAACCAAACACTTGGATTTTTTTTTTCTATTTCCAGTCAAAGCAGAACAAAGTGATGTTCGTCGGCAAATATGCACTCAGTGAGCACTGCTGTAGACACTCTTACTACCTGGCCTTGCTTAAAGCTACTGTATGTGGCTGTTAAACACCTTTGGTATGATTACCCATGTGGTTATTTAATGATGTCACACTCGCCTTGCTGTAACACGCAAGCTCCTCATTCAGCTGCAGAGAGCTTTGTACTCAAGGTGTGACGAAGTAGAAACTTTCTGTAATATTTTTATGCTTCCTATGTGTGCCTCAGTTTCCCTCTGTACTTTGCATTGTTACCCATTGCAGAAGTGTTAAATCTGCTCTTGGGGCAGGGCAGGAGAGATACGGTGTTGGGTCACTGGGGTTGAATGAAAGGGTTATTAAAGGGCTGGCTGCATCCAACCCACATCAATGGCGGGTCCACAAAGACAATGGAAGCCCCAAGGACTGAGCAACTGACACCTATCCACAGGAATCTCCGGCAGGCAGAACATGTGAACTCAGCATGGGTCTGCAGGAGTTCGACGGTGGCCTCTCACCTGGGACCGACACAGAGAGGCAGGGCCAGAAATGGAGAGCGTGGACTATGTCTTAACCTAAGGACTTCCCAATGCTGTGTTCCAGTTGCCTAATAAACCTTGCTCTGTTTTGAAAACGCTGCCGGGTGTCACTGCCAATACTTCGAGCCCTGCAAATCTGTGGATATATACTTTATAGCCGCGGACCATGTTTGCGGATCGGATGCGGATACAAATTTTATATCCATGCAGGGCTCTACCAATACTTGTTGAGGTGCATTGGTCTCTGAAGACAGTAAACGTCTCTGTCCAGGAGTCTCTCTCAGTTGGGCTCACTGGGCAGAGCTCATGGTGTGAAACAGGAGTGCAGGAGCCCAGAGGCATTGAGACCACACAGCCTACCCTTAAGGAAGAGTGAGACCCCGCAGGGGGCTGGCACACAGAAGGGGTTCCTCTAAAGGATTATTTAAAAGCTGGGGCATAGTACAGATCCTTTGGATGCATGACAAAGGGTGAATCATATTTCCAGGTACAAATGTATTTTGTGTACCAGTTCTCCTGTTGCTCAGCACAGGTATTTGCAAAAAGGAATCGTGGGGTGTATTAATTACAACTTCCAAACGAGGCCACGTGAGACAAGTGAACTGGTTGTGGCCCTGATCCAGCGAAGCACTGAGGCGCATGCTGAACATGTACATTGTCGGTGTGGCCTAGGTGACGGGAGCTCAGTGGGAGGGATAGCTCAGTGGTTTGAGCATTGGCCGCTAAACCCAGGGTTGTGAGTTCAATCCTTGAGGGGGCCACTTAGAGATCTGGGGCAAAAATCAGTACTTGGTCCTGCTAGTGAAGGCAGGGGGCTGGACTAGATGACCTTTCAGGGTCCCTTCCAGCTCTATGAGATAGGTATATCTCCATATATTATTTCTGAGCTCTGAACTAAAAGTCAGGAGAAGCAGGTGCTATTCTTAGCTCTGCCACTAACCTGCTGTATGTCCTTGGATAAGTCACTTCACCCCTCTGTGCCTGTTTTCCCTCCCACCCTTTCTCTGTCGTGTCTCTAACAGACAGGGATTGTATCTTATATGTGGATGTACAGCGCCTAGCACAACAGGGTCCTGATCTCAGCTGGGAGTTCTTGATACTACTGTAATATGAATTGTAAACTCTTAAAATCAGTGGGATTACTCTTGTTCTCAAAGTCTCATGTGCTTCGGTGTTTTTTTGGGTAGGGATCCATAACAAGTGATTCACACGTGCTCTCAAAGAGTCAAATAGCATCTTACTCTATAAGTGTTTGAAGAATAGGGTACTACTCAGTGTGGGTAAAGGTATCACAGTCCAGTCTTTACTGATCTCAGTGGAATAAAAGCCCATTTACAACAGGGCTGAATGTGACTCAGCCTCTACCCTCTACCCTCAATCCTGCCCTATGCACACTCTTACACTCTGTTCCTGGCTAACATGTGTGATTCATTTCTCTGTAGGAAAATTGTATACCTGTGGATGTGGAGACAGTCTTGGAATGACGGATTGTGAGGAAATGAGTGTCGATCACTGCCCAATGTTTCTGAAAGCAGAGAAAGTCCTGAATGATGCAAACAGAGTAAACATAAACACCCCGGCTGCTGGCATGTAAAAGATCTACTGGTTTGCTCATAACCTTGTATAGCTATTTTTGCAATTTATGAGAACTGGGGTAAATGTGTGACAGAAAATTTGTGGATTTGCTTCTGAGTTAATGGCCGATCGGCTTCAACCAATTGGATCTGTGGCCAAAGAAGCATCTATCTATCACCTGTGGATGGGTGAGGAACCCCGGTGGGCAGCCTCTCTTCCACCACGGCCTGCCAGGGATATCGGTTGGCGGCTCCTCCATGGAGCCGTGAGCACGGGCGTGTACCTGGCGTGGTTCACTCCCATCCCGACACCTGCCCCTTTTGCAGCTTGAGGGAGAACCTGGCGCACACGTATCTCGAATGCGCCAGGTTGCAGCCCCTGTTCCGGCTCCTCCAGAACCTCCTGTTGAGATTCTGGCTGCACTTTCCCCCCACACACCCTTATCTTCTCACACCCTGTCCGTGAGACCTCATCAACCTCCTGGCCCTGGCCAAAGTGGCCGTCTTCAACACCAGCAGGAGGATACTAGAGGAGGGGGTGCTCTGCGAGTGTGGAGCCTGTTTCCGCTCCTCCCTGGTCTCACGCATCCCGGCAGAGTTCCTCTGGGCGGTGTCTGCTGGCTCCCTAGGCAGCTTTGAGGGGCAGTGGGCGCTGTCCGGGGTTCTCTGCTCGGTGTCCCCCTCAGGATCCCTAGTTTTGAACCTGTGACCTTCACTTCTGACCCTGTTATTCATTAGTTGTCCCCCACATTCAGTTGGTGGGGGGGGGTGTCAGTGGTCCCTCCCGCAAGGGGGGGGGGGCTTTAGACACTGCCCAGGCGGGATCTGTGCGGGGATAGCACCAGGCAATGCAGTGTATGTGTGTATGTGTGTGTGATGTTTGCAGTTTGCACACGGCGCCCTGGTGTGTGCGGGGCTAGCACCCCCCAGGCTTGCACAATGCACCCAAAAGTGCTTTGCACGCGGCGCGGGGTCTGTGCGGGGGCTAGCACCCCCCAGCATCGTGCAATGCACTCGGGACGGCTGGGTTTGCACGCGGCGCGGGGGACGGCCGGGTTTGCACGCGGCGCGGGCTCTGTGCGGTGATAGGACCCGCCGGCAGCGCCCAGCGTTGTTGACTGTTTCGGGGCCCGTGTGCAGGGCCGGCGGGGGCGGGGGTTTTGCGCTCGCTCTCACTCCTCCGCCGGGATAAATAGGAGGCAGCGGCAGCCCCGCTCCAAACCTCACCTCTCCTCCTCCCCGAGACTGAGCAGCGACTGCAGCGACCCAGTGAGCGATGGACCCCCAGGACTGTCCTTGTGCTACCGGTGAGCGACTCCTCCCCGCTGCAGAGACCCACAGACCCTGCGCTGGGGGGTTCGCACAGGGCCCGGCTTCCCCCTCGCTGGGAACAGCCCCCTCCTCGCCTGGAGGCAGCAGGGGAAGGGGGAAGGTCTGTGCACCCGGGAGCGACTCTGGCTTTTCCCTCGGGGCTGCTGTGAAATCACCGTGCCTCGATCCTGCAAACCAAACTCCCTGGTTTAAACGTCACTTGTTTCCCTTAGCGCCCTGGGCTGGCTTGTAAATATCCTTTTCCAGCCGTGGGAATCAGGTTTTAGACAACTTTCAAATATATTTTCATGGCGTGGGGGAAAGATCCTGCAGTGACTTTTGTAAGATCCAGGTAACAGAAGAATTCAAACCAACCGATAACCTGGAGGTAATTTATACTTAGCAGAGCAATGGGAAGCAATTGACTGAGATGAAACCTGTTGGTCAGGGATAATCCATTATTTTTTGGCAAGGTCCAAATTTCCTGGTCAAGGTATAGTCAAGGTCCAGACTCCAGAGAAAAGAATACTATAAATGATAACCACAAATTAATAAAAAGATGTTATGGTCTGTTAAAAAACGCCTGAGGGTCCAAATTTGGCCCACGGTCTGTCTATTGACTTGCCCTGTTGTTGGGGTTTTTTTTTTCATGGTGCTGATAAAATTCTCCCCTTGCCTGCTGATTGTCCTCTTGTTTTAGTCCAGCTGTGATGCTCATTTCCCCCCTCTCTCTGTCCACAAGGTGGCTCCTGTACCTGTGCTGGCTCCTGCAAATGCAAAAACTGCAGCTGCACCTCTTGTCAAAAGAGTGAGTATTTTTTCCCCCTTTTCAAATGTTTTGTCCACAAAGGAGTTGCCTGCCTTGCTGAGACTGAGATGAATGAGGGTTTTGTCACTGGCTTCCATGGCAGCAGAATGGAAGCTGGAATAGAGAAGCTAGAATTTCTGGCCCTGATTTTAGCAAAACAATTAAGCGTGTGCTCAACTTTTAGTCTGTGGGAGTTAGGGCTGTGCTTGATGGGCCTGCTGCAAAGCCCATCAAAGGGAATGTGAGTCGTAACTTTCATTTCAGTGGGATCATGGATCAGGCTGCAAGTGCTTTGCTGAATGGGGATGGATTTAAGCATATGCTTTAAGATAAGCAGGTGCTTTGCTGGAGCAGGGCATCTGTTGTTAAACTGTATACTTACTTTCAAAGTGTGGGCCTGAAAGGTGGAATCAGTGTCCTTTCCGTAAGTATAATTTGTAAAAACTTCTGTTCTTTCCTATGCCAACCAGTTGTTTTTGTCATACACTCAGATTGTTCTTAACAAAACTGTTGAGTCAGATAAAGGATTCTGACCTATATTAAGGTGGGAAATGACCCAGGATCGTCCAATCTTGACTTTTATGTGAAGTCTTTATGAGGAGTATGTATTAACAGTACAACTGAGATGTTTTAATATTTCATAAGGTCCAGTTCACAGCATGGTTTTGCTCCTTGTCTCTTCCATGTTGAACTTCCTAAAATTCTTATGGGGGAGGGCTGTTTGTTTTTGTTTTTTGTCTGGCATCTCCAATAATTTTGTCTTGATTTTTATTTTTTTCAGGCTGTTGCTCCTGTTGCCCAGCTGGATGCAATAATTGTGCCAAGGGCTGTGTCTGCAAAGATCCAGGGTCCAAGAAATGCAGCTGCTGTCCCTAAAGTGGCTCTATGCTGTTCTGTAAATATTCTGTATGAAAGGGGAAACTAATTTTGTTTGTAATCTACCAGAGACTATTGTACCTTTCTCAGAGATGTCGATTTGAAGTTGAATGAAAATAAAGGCCATGATTTGAGAAATGTAATGCCTGATTTATTCAGCATGTTCATTCAATTCAGTGATTTCCAGCTGTTCAGAGTTTAGTTCTTGCACAGGGTGTTAGCAGCACATCTCATGGGAGCATTAACAAGAGCCTGGAGACTAAAGCTTCCTGCACTGGCTTGGCTTGGTTTTTGCCAGGCAGAGCTTCAGGCAAAAGGAGAAATGTTTTCAAACACAATATTTCTGTAGTGTTGACTGAGTTATTTTTGCCTCTTGGCAGCAAGGGGAAGCAGCCTAGGAATCCCTGTTTCTAGAACACAGAGCCTAGTTCAGCAAGATGCTGACCCTCAATCCATTGTGCCAAATTCAGAAGCGAGTTCAAGGCTGAGAGTTCAAGTATGGGAGGAGTGGAGTCTAAGCTGCTGTAACATACCTTCAGCCTGATTTCTTAACACAGGGGTGGGCAAACTTTTTGGCCTGAGAGCCACAGCTGGGTGGGGAAATTGCATGCAGGGCCATGAATGTAGGGCTGGGGTTGGGGTGTGGGAGGGGCTCAGGGCAGGGAGTGTGGGGGGGCTCAGGGTTGGGGTGCAGGAGGGGTTCAGGGTGCAGGCTCCGGCCTGGCGCCACTTACCTGGAGCGGTTCTGGGGTGGCAGCAGTGCACAGCAGGGGGTGGCGGAGGAGGGAGGGTAGAGGGCTCTGCCCTCGCCTGCGGGTACCTCCCCCAAAGCTCCCACGGTTCCCGGCCAATGGGAGCTGTGGGGGGCGGTGCCACGGGGGTGGCAATCGCGAGGGCCGCATCCAAAGCCCTGACAGGCCGGACCCGGGCCGTAGTTTGCCCACCCCTGTCTTAACACATATTGCATCAACTTGGGGCCTGTTTGGACTGTTAGGTGAGGGGGGAGGAATCAGAGCCCTGGTTCCCCACCCCACGGCACTGCCCCACCAGGGATGGGATGGGGGCAGGGACCAAACCCAAGGGAGGCTCACCCCTGGGAGGGATTTGGGCGGGGGGGGGTTGTGTGTCACTGCTACTTCCAAATGCATTTATAACCAGATGATGACAGGGCTGGCTCAAAACCTGGAGGGGTCTTGACCCCCAGTTTGAGAACCCTTGCTTTACAGTCTAGATAGGATCCCCAACTCTGCAGGGGTAACTGATCTGGCTAGTCTTCCAGCACAATGCACTAGGCCAGGGTGTCCCAGACTAGGTTGCTGTAGGTGTTGGTCTGTATGTATGCCCTGTAGACACTCTATTCACATGGGGCCCTGTGGGCAAGCTGCCCAGAATGCAACAATACAACCAGCCACAATGGTAGACATGGACATACAAAGATTAAGGGAAAATAGCTGAGTTAGCTAGAGTCTCACTAATTACAAAACGGGCTCGTTAGAGACTGTAAACCTTTAACTGTGTTGGAAAGAGCAGGGGCTCACTGGCCCCTTGATCATCATATCAGGGCTTGTTGGCTTTCTGGGGCTTGCAGCCTCCCGGGGGTGGCACGGGTACCCGTTTGTCTGCAGTGGGACTCTTCTAAAAGAGAACGACACGGAAAGTAGTTACCCTAGCCAGAGGAAAAGCCATTCCCGGGGCTGGTTTTTTACCGATAGGTGGGAGAAATGACTCTGAGAACGAGTGACCATGTGCAACTGCAAGGAATTGGAGGAGGGAGCAGGGCAGCACAAGGATATGAGATTTCAGGATGGCAAACTGGGGAATTAAGAAATCTAGTGAGGAGGGTGCACTGGGAGGAACGATTAAAATCTACCACTTTAGAAAATGGCCAGCTAAAGAGTGTGCAGTGCTCAGGTGCTCCAGTAATGTGGGCCATAAAAGTACCTAAGATAAATAGATTTGAGCCGTGATGTGGCAGCAAAGAAGGCCTGTGTCATTTTGGACTCCACATGTGGAGGGAAGCCGGGGCCTCCTTGCCCCCTCTGGGGTGCTAGGAGTCCCTTGGGAAGTCACATTGTTTATTGTTGCTTTCGCACTCCCTTCTAAACTGCTAGATTTTAATACGTCCTCCCATTGCACCTGACCAGAATCCATGTCCTAATTCTTGCTGCTCAGCAATTCCATAGCCTGGCTGGCCAAGCAAAGTGAGGTCTGACACTCAACTCTTTGGCATTTCTAGTCTATTTATCCTCACAACATCCCGGGGGGGGCTGTGCTATTATCCCCCCTGTACAGATGGGAAACTCAGGCCCAGAGAGACTAAGTGACTAAGAACCTGTCTACACTAAAAAAATTGTCAACCTAAGTTAGGTGGATGTACAGCCACCACTGTAATTACTGCAGTGGTTGATGTCCACACTATGCTCCCGCCTCCCCTTGGTGGTACATGTCCTCCCCAGGAGCACTTCCACCAACTTAACTGTGTGGGACACTGGAGCCCCCCGCCCAGGGATGTGCGGGTCAGGCTGTCAGCCCTGGGGTGGCCGGGCTCCAGCTGTGAGCCCCGTGCGGGGCTGACAGCTAACAGGCGATGTACGTAACGCAGTGTCAACACAGACACTGTGTCACCCTAACTACATCGACCTAAGCACTATGCCTCTCGTGGAGGGGGAGTTATTAGGTCGGTGTAGTGGGCGACTGACATCAGCGGGAATAACGTTGTAGTGTGGACACTGACAGAGTTAGGTTGACGCAAGATGCCTTACAGTTTAGACCAGGGGTCGGCAACCTTTCAGAAGTGGTGTGCCGAGTCTTCATTTATTCACGCTAATTTAAGGTTTCGTGTGCCAGTAATACATTTTAACGTTTTTAGGTCTCTTTCTATAAGTTTTTAATATATAACTAAACTATTGTTGTATGTAAAGTAAATAAGATTTTTAAAATGTTTAAGAAGCTTCATTTAAAATTAAATTAAAATGCAGAGCCCCCCGGACTGGTGGCCAGGCCCCAGGCAGTGTGAGTGCCACTGAAAATCAGCTCACGTGCCGCCTTCGGCACGCGTGTCATAGGTTGCCTACCCCTGGTTTAGACCAAGCCTAAGGATATCTGTGGCAGAGCAGAAAACTAAGCCTAGATCTCTCAAGTGGCACCCTTAACCACTGCACCATCCTTCCTCTCAAAGGCTAGCTTCTGGCTAACATGCTGCCCATTATCAGTCCTCGGGCTCTTTCAAGATTACAGCCTCTCAGGGGCTCCTTCCGGGTGAATATGCTAGATATGAGCTGGCAGTGCAGTAAGGCACGAATGCAATACTGGCCTACCTGTTACCGGACGCGGAGATGATAGCTCCCTACCTCACAGCATTAAGGCAACGGCATGTGGAATATTGTGTTCAGGCCAGAGCCTCTCGTTACTGGAAAGATATGAAGGAATTGGAGGGAGCGCTGAGAAGAGGAACAAAAATGATCAGGAGGCTGGAGGGGGTCTGGTTTCTGAGGAAAGACTCGAAATGTGGTTCAATACATAGAACTGGGCTAAGGGGTGGCTAGAGTGGGGTGGGTGGGCATGAGGAAATGCTGCTAATATCTGAAGGGTGTAAATGCCAAGGAAGGAAAGAGATTATTGAGAACAGTAAACAGGGAGCATCCAGAGGGCGATAGGAGGAAATTAAGAAGGGGAACGTTCGGGCTGAATATCAGTCAGTGGGAGCTGGGGATGCTTGGCGCCCTGGAAAATTAGCCCGAGGTGTTGTAGGATTGGTGCCCCAAAATGGCAACAGCCTCTATCCGGGCACTTTTTGAAAATGTTTTATATTTGATCTGTCGGTCGTGGCTTTTCCTTCATCATCCCGGCCAACCACGAGTAGGGTTACCACCTTTGAAATGCAAAATATCCAGCAGTCCCGCCACCCCCACAAAACAAGCCCCATGCAACCCCAACCACAAGGCCACTCCGCAATCTCCCTCCCCCTTCAACAGCCACTTATCGTATCTAGAGAGCTAACACATAGAGATAAGATTGATGACATCATTCTCTTAAACTGCAGGAGTGGGAGCACTGCCACATCGTTAGCGGGACACAGAAACTTTTAACATTGGGTATCCCAGTGTATTGTGATAATAATTCAAATCTTTAGACCCATGTAAAAAAACCCAGCAGATTAACTTATTTTTCTGCCAACTGGCAATGCCATAAAAAACTAGCCAGACCAGTCAAATACTGGCCCTGCCAGGTGGTAACCCTAATCACGGGGGACTCAGTAATACAACCGTAAGAGTCTGGTTTCCTGTTCATCTGTCAGAATGCTGACAAAGGGTGTAATGGGCTGGAGCAATTTATTTCCAGGTAATACAAGACGCTCATTTTAATCCAGAAAGTCCATTAACTGGGATGGCTCCCAAGGAGATCATTTTCCCCCAGTGTCTGTGGATTTTAGAAGCTTTGTGGCCACCTTTTCTGAAGCTTAGTGCTGTTCTTACTGGGACCCAGCTGTTGTAAGGCTTGTGACAGGAAATTGACCTCTTTGGGAGATCTTACTCTGTTAAGTTAATGTATCATTGTGAGCCAGGGACTGGGTGTAATTCCATGGGGGAGGGTGACCACAGCTCCTGCAGGAACTAAGAATGGGGGGCAATTAGGCAAATTCACTGAGGGTGTAACACCTCCAGAGAGGTGGCCCCACGGGAGACACTCAAATATAGTAGTTCAAACTGGATTTTCCAGAGACAAATAGAGAAAGAAAGGACTTTTGGATGAAAAGCCTGACTTAAAACTGACTCAGGGCCTTCTTTGCAATCAATGTTGTAGCCCTGTTGGTTCCAGGATATTAGAGAGACAAGGTGCGTGAGGTAATATCTTTTATTGGACCAACTTCTGTCAGTGAGAAACACAAGCTTTTGAGCTTACACAGAGCTCTTCTTCAGGTCTGGGAAAGGAACTCAAAGTGTCGCTGTTGAATACAAGATTTGAAGAGATTGGTTAGCATAAGTAAACACCTATTGAATGGTGCCTTGAAATACATGTTAACTGCTTGTGCTAAACCATCTGTTCAAACCTTGTATTGAGCAGTGACACTTTGAGTTCGTTTTCCAGACCTGAAGAAGAGCTCGGTGTAAGTTTGAAAGCTTGTCTCTCTCTCTCTCACTGACAGAAATTGGTCCAATAAAAGATAATACCTCATCCACCTTTTCAGGGCCTTCTTTCTTGTCCAGCCAACAGCAGGATCTTCTGTCAAAGGGAGCCCCAATCCTTCCTAGTAGGGCCTTGGTCTACTGAGGCCCCATCAGACTGATGGATGACTTCTGGTAAGTGTGAGGCGCACAGCCGCAGCCCAGCCTAGTTGCTAGGCAACCTAGCAAACTCAGCTGGGCCCAATGAGCCTTTTACAAATGGTTGTGCTGCCTGATTGGGCAGGGGAGCCAGCAGCCTCTTACTTGAGCCCAGCAGTGGCAGCAGTATAGTGATGGCTCATTGTATATCACACCTGTAGCTGGACTTGCCCTGCTCCAGCTCTTTACTCCTGGATGCCTCAGTGTAGTCACTGGTTCTGACTCTTCGCTTGGTTCTTTGACTCTGGCTTTACTGTGGGATCAGTACCTGGATCTACACTTGCCATTGCTCGGAACTGCTGCCACAACCACTAGGCAAGGTCCTGCTCCACCCAGGAGATAGGCTTCCTATGCTCCAGGCACTTGTAGCAAGTTGTTAGCATGTGTATAGGAACTTGTATGGTTTCCTTGTAGTATTTAAAAAAATTAATCTCTTTGCTTAGAGCTGCATGGTAACATATAACACTGCTATAAATTAGAGCTGCTCATCATCTTTGGAGACTGCAAAATGCAGATACTAGGTAGCCTGGCTTGCTGAGGCTATCATAGGGTAGGCAGGGAACTGTACAGCCTGGAAAAATCCTGCTCAGGAGAGCGTGAGATAGGGGCCTCTACCCAAGAGGTGAAAGCTGAGGAGCCAGGAGCCTAGAGTAGGTGCCCTTGAGAGGGTACAGAGGAAGAATACAGGTGCAGTTGCTCTGAACGGTGTCCAGGCTCACTTAGGGGAATAGAGCTGGAGGAAACCCCCTGAGACTTGGCTGTTTTGATAAAGGATTTGTTGTTGCTACAGTGCAATATTTCTTTACCCTTATCTAGCACTAGGCCTCTTCAGAGTGCCTTAAATGCATGCCCTTAATTGTAATCACTATGTAGGCAGTAGAGTAAACACAGGGTTAGTCTGGCCTCATCTATACCCAGGCAATCCCACTGAAGTCTGTCTGTCTCATCATCTGCGTCCAACCGCTTCTGCTGTACAAACACTGGGGGATGCAGTGGGGTTGCAAGGATGTCACAGAAGCCAGATTTTGGGGGTTGCTAAAATGGAGTTGATATTTCTGCACGTGACCAGGTTCTGCTTGAAGCTACTGCATCTGGTGACTCTCCCTGCACGATATGAGGTGTCCACATTGGCGTGCCCTGCTGTAACAGATTCCCACTCATCTGCCACAGAGACCTGTCATAATCCAAGCATCTTTCTAATGGCAGTGCCAGGCTCGATCATCCCCTCACTTCCCAGAGCAGAGGGATAGTTTCCCCATTCCACCCCTCCTGAACAACTTCTGGCTACCTCCCTGCCTGCTCCCAACCTGCTGTACCACTGGGGTAAAGGAATTTCCTCAGTGGTTCTCCCATGCTCTGGGGTTTTCTTTGCCTTTCCCTGCAGGCTCTTCTTGCCCCAGCAACAGACAGGGAATACTGACTATGGTGTGGTGGCTCAGGGAGAGCAGGCCTTAGTCTCACCTAGGCTGAGACCCTTCATGCTGCCTGCGGTGGGAGGGGAGCCTAAAAGTAGGAAAGGGGAGGAGGTGGATGAAGCTGCAGTTGACAGCTGATATCAATGTTCAGAATGACTTGTAACCTCCAAGGCCTGCATGGACCACTGTGATAATCTAGGCTGACCTAGTGTGCGTAACAGGCCATAGAACTGCCCCCAAATAATTCCCTTTGAACCAGAGCCTATTTCACCCCAAAAAATCCAATCTTGATTTTAAAAAGCTGTCGGTGATGGTGAATCCACCCGGACCCTTGGGAACGAATTGTTCCAATGGGGGTTAACCCGCACTGTTACAAACACGTGCCTTATTTCCAGTCTGAATGTGTCTCGCTTCAACTTCCAGCCATTGGCTCATGTTAGCCCTCTGTCTGCGGGGGAGAGGGGTGTGGTACCGGGGGGTTTCAGCCATTTTCCTGGGGTTGCCTTCCACTGAGTCCTATTACAATCCCAGCACCGACTGCCATGAGCATGATCAGCTTCATGTATCTTAAGGCCCTGACTGTGAAAAGATGAGGCCAAGCCTGCTTGAGGCTAGGGCAGGTCGCTGCTCTAGGGCTTCACAGAGGCGGCTGCTATCCCGTTGGCGGAGCTGCTGCCATCAGCATCCTTAAAACACCTGCCCCGGGGCTGGGCGAAGCCCTGCTGTCAGCACGCCGCTGGGGGTCACGGCAGTGCTCGGGGGGGCAGATTTTGCAGCAGTGACACTGATGTCAGGAGACGGTGCAGCTCCCAGAGGAGCCAGCAGGGGCAGCCAGGCGGGTTACCAGTGCCCAGGGGGCGCTGTGCCCGGGGGGCGTGTCCCCGCTCCCCCCGCGAGCCGGCCGGGGGACTCCAGCGCCGCGTGCTGCCCGGCGCCTCTCCCCGCACGCGCGCGGCTGCCCACGGGCCCGGGAGCGCCTGAGTCACGCTGGGCGGCCGAGCCCCGGCTTTGCGCACGGCCCCACAGACCCGCTGCTGGGGCTCAGGCCGCCGCTTCCGCCCCGGGGAGCGAAGCGATCGCTGCAGGCGGCTCCTGCTTCCTTGCCCTGGGTGGGACGGGCTGAGCCTGAAAGGAGGGGCACTGCCTAGGGTGCAGCGGGGTCCGCGTGCCCCGGGAGAGAGGCGCGGGACAGTGCAATGCACGGGGGGTGCCCACAGCGCCCTGGTCTGTCTGTGCGGACACAGCACCGTGCAATGCACGGGGGGAGGGGGGTTTGCACACAGCACCGTAGCACCGTGCAATGCACGGGGGGAGGGGGGTTTGCACACAGCACCGTAGCACCGTGGAATGCACGGGGGGAGGGGGGTTTGCACACAGCACCGTACAAGGCACGAGGAGGTTGCACACCGCGCCCTGGTCGGTCTGTGCGGACACAGCACCGTCGTGCAATACACTCGATGGAGGAGTTTGCAGATAGCGTCCCCCTTTGGGGTTTCGGGGACCTTGTGCAGGGCTCGCGGAGGTTTTGCGCTCGCCCTCACCCTAATTACACCAAGGAGGCACGGAGAAGCAAGAAGACGGGTACCAACATCTTTATTTGATCGATCAGCTGAGCGGGTGTGCCCTCATCGGCTAATGCCAGAGGAGAGACACACCCTACATGGCCGGACTGGCCCTTTTTATAGTCAGTAACAAACAACTTAGCCTTCATTCCTTTGCGTCATTAGATCGGCCCATAGATAATAGGACACATACGATACATATTTCATGTTCGGGGAAGGGAGTACACAAGAAACATTTGTTGCGGATACATGTATCATTGTGAAGGGAAAAACAAGATATAACCATTGACCCCTCGCACTAACAACCTTGGAGATATATGGGAAAATAGCAGCATTATGATTGTAAGCCAAATGAGCCATTCAAGCTGATCGGGAATAGCTGACATGGTTATATACATGTCCTTAGTTCTATTGAGCTGTTTTCAGCATTTTCCTAACAACCCCTCCGTCGGGATAAATAGGAGGCAGCAGCGGCAGCTCCTGAGCCAAACTCTCCTCTGATCCCCGAGTCTCCCTCTGACTGAGCAGCTACTGAAGGAGCCAAGCTAGCAATGGATCCCCAGGACTGTCCCTGTGCTATCAGTGAGTGACTCTTCCCCGCTGCCGGGATGCACAGACCCTGCTCCAAGCTGCCATGGGAGTTCTTAGACTGGTCGGGGAGGCCAGGGCTTCATTTGTGCCAGGACTAAGCCCCAGCACCTCTAGGCTTGGCAGTTCATAGCCCTGGCACCTGTGGTCTTGCTGCATCAGTTATGGATGTAAAAAAAAATGCTTGAGGTCCTGCACCTCTTGCATTACAAACGAAGCATTGGGGAGGGCCTCTGTTTCCCCCTCACTGGGAAACAGCCACCGTCATTGCATGCAATCAGCATGGGCAGGGGAAAGAATCTCTAGATCTTGGAGTGACTCTGGCTTTTCCCTCTGGGCTAGATCCTGGAAACCAAACTCCCAGACTTAAATGTCGCCTGGTCTTACCTTAGCAAGGTGGGCTATATTTAAATATCCAGTAAGTGGGCTGAGTATTTGTGAAAAAAAGTGTATTTTAAAAGAGAGAAGATTCTTCAGGTAACTTTTTTTGGAAAGATCCAAACAGGAAAAAACAATGAAAATTGAGTCACGGGGTAGGATGGAGCTTTGGAACTTTGTATAACCTGAAAATGATTGTTGATAAAATTCTCCTTTTGGTGTCTGACCCGGTGTTCTAGTTGAACAATGTTGATGAGCTCTCCTTTCTCTTTATCCCCCAAGGTGGCTCATGTGGCTGTACTGGCAGTTGCAAATGCAAAAATTGTAGATGTGAATCTTGCAAAAAAAAAGAGAGTAGATTTTTTTTAAACTCTGATAATGTGGGTTAGATTGAAGTATTTTGACACTTTCATAACGTATAAGCTGTAATTTCTTTGGAAATGGTATTGCTGAGGCATTGGGGACCCAGTGAGATGTAATCAGGTTGTTTCCAGTGTGTTGTGGGAGTAGCAAGAGTGGTGAAGAGGAGCCCAAAGTTTCAGGGCCACATTCTGCTCTGTTACTCCAGTTTAAAAGCAGAGGAACTACTCTGAAGTCAATAGGTACTCTGGTTATAGGACCCCAGACAGCACAGCACTTAAGCATCTGCTTATTGAATTGGGTCCTTGCAAAGGAATGGCTGAGAGCAGAATTAGACCTTTATAGGACTTGATTCTCAAAGGCCCTTGGAACCTACATTAAGATGTTCTTTTAAATGCCAAGTAGGTTAATCTTTTAGTATAGAACAGGGAGAAGTTATGCCATGTCCAGTATTCTTCCCTCTACTACAGGGGTCGGCAACCTTTCAGAAGTGGGGTGCCGAGTCTTCATTTATTCACTCTCATTGAAGGTTTCGTGTGCCAGTTAATACATTTTAATGGTTTTAGAAGGTCTCTTTCTATAAGTCTTCAATATATAACTAAACTATTGTTGTATGTAAAGTAAATAGGGGTTTTAAAATGTTTAAGAAGCTTCATTTAAAATTAAATTAAAATGCAGAGCCCCCCGGACTGGTTGCCAGGACCCGGGCAGTGTGAGTGCCACTGAAAATCAGCTCGCATGCCGCCTTCGGCACCCGTGCCATAGGTTGCCTACCCCTGCTCTACTAGATACAGCTCACAAGGGGGGGAACCACCACAATCAAGACATCTTTCATTTCCTGAGATTCTAGAGAATGCAACATCTTTGTTGCTGTCAATAAGCTCTCTTTTATTTTTATTTTGTTTAGGCTGCTGCTCCTGTTGCCCAGCTGGATGCAATAATTATGCCAAGGGCTGTGTCTGCAAAGAGCCAGCATCCAATACATGCAGCTGCTGTCACTGAAATGGACATCTTCTTCTGTGCTCTTGTGACTATTTGTAATGTAAAAAAATGTTGTTCCTACAGTGGTGATTGTTGTACAACTATGAGTGTGAGGAATGAAAATAAAGGCTTTACTTGAGAAATAGAATGCCTGGTTTATTCATACGTTAGTCACTGACTTCAGTTTGCAGAACTAATAACTGTACAGGGTTAGGGATTATTCTCAGTAACTTCTGCTTAGGGTTATAGCTGCCTATCTATCATGGGCATTAATGAGAGCCTTGGGACTAAAGCATGCATGACATAGTGTCTGCTCATGTAAGGCCTCATCTTCGGTCAAGCGCTGTAACTCTTACATTGGGAAGTGTCGTGTGCTTTATTTATCTATTTATTTATTTTTGGCCAGTTTCCCTCCCCTCTTCAGATGGAGCAGAAGCACCTTCAATTTGTGACCTCAAAGGGAACTGCAGACTATCAGGCACATACAACTTACACCAGCCTCACAAAAATTCTACTCACCTAGGGTGAGGGATACGTAATAAGGATGGGTGACTTGGTCTTGTGCCTGGGTTAGTAAAAATTTTGTAAAGTGTGCTTTAGTCTGACTTGTGTCTGGTCTTTCCTTAGCAGTGCTTCGCAACAAAATACAGCCAATATTCCAGACAAAATTGCAACTTGCAAAAGATGACTTAACCTATCGCCCCGATCCTGCAAAGAGCTCTTGGGGCCTATAGCTATGTGTGTGTAGCTCCTGGATGGTCAAGAGCTTTACCAGGTTTCTCCTTAGCTTCTTTGAATCACTCACCATTGGGGATATTTCTTTTGTTTGTCTTGGAAGGTGAGGCAAAATTCTTGAGCATTAAAACATGTGGCTGTCAGTCAGAGGTGGTGCTAGCCCATTTGGGGGCCCCAAGCAGGAATATTTTGCCCCCTCCCCCCAACCGATGGGGCAGCCCTCTTGAGCTGTTTGGGGCCCTAAGCAATTGCTTAGTCTACTTATGTCTAGCACTGGCTCTCCGTAGCTAATGCATCTTCTGTATTGTGTACAGGGTTTTCTGCATTCAGAATAGACAATGCATATTGTGTGAATATTAAGGGAAAGTGCACACTCAGGTCCTGACTTTTAATTGGGGTTACTAGGTGCAACCATAATACCAATGACAGTTCAAATGATTCATCTAGCCTCAAAATGAAGGCCTGATTAAGAGATGATAAACAGACCTGGATGGGTATGAGTCGCCCCAAACAGGGGTTATTCCTCTGCCTATCGGAGAAGTAACTCCTGGGTGGGAAAGGACAGTCAGGCCCTACATGCCTTGATCCTGCAACCAGGCACATGTTTTAACCCCCTCCTCCCTGCATAAGTCTGCAGGATTTGGGGCCTCACATTTGACCTGTGAACCTCTTCATTCCTAATAGGCAGCTTTAAGCATGACAGACTGCACATTTGTCATAGGAAGTCATGGCGTTGTCCCCACAAGTATAATCTTCATTTCCGTTTTTCAGAAAAGGAAAATCCTGCCACAGTATTTTAATTACACTTTTCCATTAGAAGGATATTTGAATAGCTGCCCTTAACAGTTTAAATGTATTTAAAGAGACACACCAGTGTTTGATTACATTGTTTGCTATGCCTCGTGTTGATAAAATGTGGTGAATCTTTACATTTGATGGTTTCATAAATCTGTCTAAGAATATTTTCATACAAAGGGGTAGTTTTCTATGGCTTTAACAACACAAACCGAAATAGGCTGGGTTTTGTCTCAGAAATCCTGGTTGTGACAACCTATCTCTTTAGTCATAAGTACACCTAACTAGTTGTAAGATGCAGTTTGATAAACTTATGAATGGGATATATGAAGGGATTGCCTGAAATAGCCAGGGACTGGACTCCATGAACTAGGAAGTCCTTTCTAGTCCTATGTTCCTCAATGATCTAGGCACAGCATCTTTGTAAGGGGTGTATTACACCTTTGTTTTGCCATGCCCACTACTTTTGGTCTCCACTCAGTAACAAAATGACCATTGACAATGGCCGGTAGCCTTCAGGCTAGGCATTGCTTGCACTGATTTATATAACTTTAAATCACATTCATGATTTTTACCCACTGCCGTAAGCTGACTCTGAGGGCACATTTATGTCAATTTCACCTCTTCACTTCCATATCGCTGCAGACCCTGCTGCTCTTAGTAGTCAAAAGACTGCTGCTTGGAGTATTGTACCAATCGGTACCATTTCCAGTGTTAAGTGAAGCGTAAATATATTCCCTGATGGGCATGGCGACACACTTAGTGCCTAAGAGCAGCTTCTTGATTGCACTTGCTCAGCACAGCTTCAAGGGGAAAAAAAATCCCAATAGGAATAAGCCAAAGATGTCTCTGTAGCCATTCCTGGAGTCATGTCCAGGAAGGATTTGCACATGTTTTTAGGAGGGGAAGGATGGGCTTGTGGTTTTAAGCATAGGACAGGTAGTCAGGAGACTTGGATTTGACCACTGATGAGCTTTGCAACCTTAGGCAAATCCTTTAATTCATTTGTCTGAATCTCACATTTGGAAAACAGGGCTAATGATGTATGTTGGAGGCTTAAATAATTAACGTTTGAGATCCTTGGATGGAGGGTGTGGGAGAAATGCAAATCACTGTTCTACTAAGTGGTGGCTATTCTTCCCGTAATAGCTGCTGCATCCGTTGTGCTGTCTTGTTTGTTTCCTCTGCCTTCATGTTTTGGTTCCTGTTTTTTGTAAGAGCTGGTGAATGTACCACATAGAATCTCCAGCAGCAATAGAAAAGTACTGGCTTTTTGTCCCACCACAGGCCTACCGTAAATAGCTTCTGCAACCAAAGAGAGCGAGTGGCTGGCCTTGAAACCTTTTAAAAATCCGTCCCGAACAGAACATCCAGTGTTCGAGCAGTTCGGTAAATGCAGGTTGGAAAACAATGAGCTGAGGGACGATATAATAGGTGACTAAGCTCATTCCATTCCCGGCATGTGCAGGGGATAACAACGGGGGCTTGGCTTTCCAATGGGTGTCACTTTGGTCCCTGCAGGAAGGAAACATAAGGAGCGGGGGAGTGGTTTAATAGGGATATTCCAGAAGGATTAATTCACTCCATTGCAAAGGGCTAGAATCATGGGCCAGCAAAGCACTTAAGGACAGGCGTAACGTTGAGTATGCGAGTGGTACACATGGCTTCAATAGGGCTTACGCGTTAAACACATGCTTGAGGCCAAGTCTGTACTACAAAGCTTTGTTGGACTAGCTCTGCCATTTAAGGGTGTGAAAACACCCTCCCTCCCCCAGCTTAGTGGTTCACAACCTTCTTGTGCTCAGGGCCTATCTGTAAATGTTGAAGGAGTAATAGGGGTGGGGGAGAAATGGCCTGTTGTGACCCAGTACATGGGGGGCTGGAGGGATGGCCTGTCTCAACCCAATAAACAGATGGTGGGGGGGGGGGGCAGGTCCTGTGCTGGGGGGGCTTAGTGCCCACCCTACACTCACCCCCTAGGGGTACCTCCTTCAGCTACAGTCCCCTGGGGCTGGCTGGGCTCAGCTTGGCTTCCTGCTGCGGGCCTTGTGCTGGGGGCCAGCTGGGCCAAATTTGTGAGTGGTGTTGCGACCTGATGCATGGGGTTGCAGCGCCACTCACTCGAATTTGACCTGTTTATCCCTCCCCCATCATCGTGGCGGCTGGGCCAAACTTGAGCGGCGCTGCGATCCCAGAGGTTACCATGCTCAGAGCTGGCAGCTGAGCCCAGCCAGCCCTGAGGACCTGCCATGTGACCCTTTGTGGGGGCCCAATTTGGGGAAAATGTTGAGAAAGGCTGCCTTAGCTGATGTAGCTATGCCAGCCCAAACCCCCAGGGCAGACGCAGCTTAGGGAAGAGGGCTTCGGTCAGCCGTGCTAATGTTGCTCAGGGAGGTGGTGTCAATATACCTGAAGAACTCCTCCTCCTGTCGACATACACTGCGACTACATTAGGTGGCTCTGCTGATCTAGCCATACCGCTAAAGCTAGGGCCCTACCAAATTCACGGTCCATTTTGGTTAATTTCCCAGTCATAGGATTTTAAAAATTGTAAATGTAATGATTTCAGCTATTTAAATCTGAAATTTTACGGTGTTGTAAGTGTAGGTGTCCTAATCCAAAAAGGAGTTTTTGTGGGTGGGTGGGTGGGTGGGTGTGTGGATGTGTGGATGGGGGGTGGATTGTGGTACTGCTACACTTACTTCTGCACTGCTGCTGGTGGCAGCGCTGCCTTCAGAGCTGGGCAGCTGGAGAGTGGTGACTGCTGGTTGGGAGCCCAGCTCTGAAGGCAGAGCTGCCGCCAGCAGCAGCGCAGAAGGAAGGATGCAGTGGTATGGTATTGCCACCTTTACTTCTGTGCTGCTGCCTGCAGAGCTGGGCCCTCAGTCAGCAGGCGCTACTCTCCGGCCGCCCAGCTCTGAAGGCAGCAGTGCAGAAGTAAGCATGTCATGGTATGGTATTGCCACCCTTACTTCTGTGCTGCTGGCGGGGCACTGCCTTCAGAGCTGGGCACCTGGCTAACAGCTGCCGCTCTCCGGCTGCCCAGTTCTACAGGCAGCAGCGCAGAAGTAAAGGTGGCAATACCGTGACCCACCCTGCAACTCCCTTTTGGGTCAGGACCCCCAATTTGAGAAATGTTGATCTCCCCCATGAAATCTGTATAGTATAGGGTAAAAGCACAGAAGACCAGATTTCACGGTCCATGATGCATTTTTCATGGCCGTGAATTTCGTAGGACCACAGTGCTTTGTTGGTCCGGGCCTTAAATTGTTAACGGGGAGGCTTTAATTGCAGTTTTTCTCTAAATGACTCTGTAAGATGTCTATTGTCTCTCAAGGACTCCAGCTCATATTTACTCAGTTTACAAGTTGTGTATCTCTCTGAAGTGCCACACAGCCTCCCTTAACCAACCAAAATGTATGTGTCTTCTGCACATTTTGCTACCTCTCTGATCACTCTCCCAGAGTATAATGAATATATTAAGCAACACCAGTCCTGGGTACAGAGCCCTGGAGCAGCCTGCTGTTGATCATTTGCCAGGATGAAAACTGACCATTTCATTTATTCCTACTCTTTGTTTTCTGTCTCTTAGCCAGTTTCTGATCCATGACAGAACTTTGCCTCAGCCGAGGACTAGTTAGTTTCCTTGGTAGCCTCTTCTTGAAGCCTTTTTGAAAATCCAAAGAAATTTTATATCAGCCTGTTCTCCTTTAGCCACTATTTTGTTGACAGGCTTAAAGAACTCTTATAGATTAGTGAAGCATGATTTTCTTTGGCAAAGTCTGTCATTTCATGTTCATGCAGAGCAGGGTGTCTCAAACTCTTGGTGCTGAGGGCCAAATTCTGTCTTATATTATCCCCAGGGACCGGGATATACATGTAAGACTCTATATTCCCCTTAGCCCACAGCATTTTCCACTGCTGTCACTGGGAGGTGTGCAGAGAGATCAGCCATGAGGGCTGGAAACTTACTTTGCTTTTTCAGTGAAAGCCAAGATTCTGATCAATCTGAATATGTCCTGTGGAGCCACATCAAGTGGGCAGGATCTGGCCCAGGGGTGGCATATTTGACACCCCGATCTAGAAATCTGATAACTCTGGTTGAAATGAGAATTAAAATTAATGTAAACAGGACAGAAGTAATGCTCATTGGGGTCCGTGATTCTCAGGATCACCTCTAGTGCCTTTTCAAAGATAGCAGCACCACTGGCTGCTGTCCAGTCCTCCAGCACAGAAGTGGATTTTAATGAGAGATTCATTCTAATGACCCTTCCGGACTCTTGGGTGTGTACATCCTGGTGACTTGGGGATTGATCTAGTTCTTATTGAAGTCAATGGCAAAGCTCAGCTTGACTTCAGTGACACAGCATTATTGGCCCCTTGTCTGCACTTTAATTTATGAATGCGTCTGGCGCCTTCTCTCTTGACGCCGTGCTCGCTGACGGCGCACCCGAAAAGAGCAGGGTGAATGAAGTGGTTGAGCTGCTGACAAAAATAGAGCCACAAAAGGGGAGAGGAAAAGAGACTGCAGAGGGAGGACAGCAGGGCCCTTCTGTTGTGTTTAACTCTTTAGTAAGCTTGCTGCCTCTCTCACAGCATATCTGCCACTAGCCAGGGAAGTGTCAGGCAAAAGTTACTGTAAGTCTTTGCTGCCACCTGGCTGTCCTTCCCTTCATCTCAACACTTCCAGCATTCCCTGCTGAGGCCGGTATTAGGCTGTCCCTTCCCGGAGCCAGCCTGGCCACCCACGAGGAGTAAACCTGTTTGCTGTGAACTGCATGAGAATATGGCCTTGTGGACATAAGGGGACTAAAGGGGACAAAAAAGTCAGGGGACTTGGTTAAACATTGTGTGGTGTTGGCAGGACCTTCATCATAGCCACGGCTTTAATCCAGTTAGGGAACATCTAAACCAGGGCCCCAGTGGCAGAAAATCTGACCGCGAGGAGGTTGTATTGGAGGAAAGCAGCAGCAATCCACTCTCCATCCAGGGTCCTGCAGGACCGGCTGGAGAGGGACATGGCTAGGATAGGAACACAGGAATTGGCTCAGACCCAAAGTCCGTTTGTGGAAGGATGGGGAGAATGCGCTTACTCAGCACATCTCTAGTGCAGATTTAACCCGCAGGGCTGCTAGGAGCTCTTCTCCTGAGGAAACCCCCAAGCAAGGGCAAAGATAGTAATGCTGTCTGCTGTTCCTTGGGTGATTCCCGCCTAGGGACTGGGCCAGGCAACTGCTTGTGCCGGCAGATCTGAATTCAGCTCTAGATCTCTACCCAGGCCACAGCATGTGTTTTGAGCATGGGTCAGCATCATCCACACTGTCTAGCCAGGTTACAACCAGATCCAGCCACGACCAGACTTGTACAGTGACTATAGATGTTTAACGGAGGGCACCTGAGTAGAGCTCACGCTGGAGAGGCGGGGGCTGGAATGGTCTGTGGCTACAATAGCCCAGTCCTGCCGTAGGAACTAGCACGATTCTCAAAGCCCAGAGAGGTTCACGTGACATTTTCTTGCAGCCCAATTCACGGGGTAGGTAGGTAGGTCTACACCGCAGTAAAACCCCCGCAACATGGCCTGGGTCAGCTGACTCGGGCTCGTGGGACTGGGCCGCGGGGCTATAAAACCGCAGTGTAGACGTTCGGGCTTGGGGTGGAACTGCGAGGGGTCTCAGAGCCCGGGCCCCAGCACAAAGGTCTACCTGGCTATTTTTAGCCCCGTGACTCAAGCCCCTTGAGCTCTGAGTCGCGGTGCCATGGGTTTTTTTATGGCAGTGGAGACATACCCACTGTGGCCTTGGAGGCTTTAGCACCATAATCCCAGCTGTGCGTACACTTCTCTGCGAGAAGCAGCTGTGACTTGATGGAATGTATTTATTTATTGGGGTGTTTCACCTGCTCCTATCCCAGGGTCTAGGCATCTGCACAAATGAGATTCCATATAAACTCATACGGACCAGTTCAAACTGGACATTGTGTGCTACCCCTTTAAGGGACAGGTTAGCGCTTCTGGCCAAAACTGCCTGGGCAAAGTCAAGAAGCACCCTGCCCCGCCCTGGGGCTATCTATAAAAACAGGGAAAGGAAACTGAGCAAGGCAAGAGAGAGAGGAGATTAGAAGTCATGCTGGCTGGGAGGAGTTGCAGGTCCCATGATCCTAGCCTGAGCTGGGTTTTAGATACTATCTGTTTGGTTACTGACTCACAGGTCTGAGGTAAGGGCTTTTTGGATTTAGTTAAACTGCTCCTTCCCAACCTGATGCCTAAGAGAAAGGCAGAAAACCTGCCTGCCCCGTAGAACCCTAGGAGAACTAGGAACACAGCTGTCTGGGGATGGTGTGGAGGCCTTCTTAAAGGGTTTGGTTTGGTTTGGTTGGTTGGATTTTGGCCTCCCATTTCTATGACAAAGTCTTCCCAAACCACTGAGCCCAGCAGGAGTAAAGAGAAACTCTCTCTCTGCTCCCTTTTATACATCCCTTTCCACCCACCCCGTCCATCAAAGGAACATCCCTCCTCTAGTGTGTATCTCTTTTGCAGAATATATGGTACATCTAGTAGCCATGCAGGTGATGTCTTTCCACAATCAGCTTGCCGTGAGAATGATGTAGAGACCTAATGTAGGGGTCAGATTGTGAGAGTCTTTTAGTTGACTTCAGTGTGTTTGGATTAGGCCCGAAGAACGAGTCAAGAAAGAACACAAGTAAAGTCTCTGTGAGAGAACACACAGTGGGCCTGGCTCTGCTGTCAGTTACATCTGTTTGATATCATGAGTTATGTCAAGTCAGTAGAATATACGTCAGGGTAAAACTGGGATAAGTGAGATTAGAATCAGTCCATAGATATGAGTCAGCACTGAACGCAAAAAGCCTACCTCTGCCGACAGCAGACTCCTTTGAGATTTAACCGTGCAGTACACAGAAATCAAAACAACAGCTGACTGCATACATGTGGCACTGCAGAATTATGTTATTACTTGGATAGTGATAAATACTTGGGAGGCATTAAGATACTATGATAATGGAGTCAGATACACTGGTAAGAGGCCCATGCAATGCATTGCTCCACCTAGAGAGTTAAGGATGCAGAAGCAACCTTGGTTTGGCATTTCTAAGTTTATCCATTTAACCTTAATGTCATTTGGCCATAATCTGGGGAGTTTTCAACAAGATATCAATCTGCATGTCTCACTACTGAGTTTACGGATTCACAATTCAACCAGAAACCGAACAAGACAGAAGCGCCCTTCCATGTGACTGGAAGTTGATTTTAAGGCCGTAAAAAAGAAGTAAATCAAAAAGGGTGGGGGGAAAGGATGAGTGTTTTTGACAGATTAATGGGGCTTGTGCAGGAGCCGAGAAAGAAGATTTGATGAAGTAGAAAGGCAAAGAAGCCATTAGGAGAGGAGAATATTTAGTTATCTTGTGACTGACTTATCATCAATGATTGATAACCAAGCAGTGAAAGGAGGAAAGCTGCCTCAGCCCCGTTGCTTCCGTTCTCTTCTGTCTGCTTAAAATGCAGCACCCGACAGCACAAATTCGGCGCTGGCATACATACGGCTAACGTATTGGGCTCTGATCCCGTAGTGAGCTCTGTGGAGAAAGACCCTTGAGCCAAGGCCACCTATGATGCTCATTGCAGGAGCAGTGACCAGACAGCAAGTGTGAAAAATCGGGATGGGGTGGGGGGTAATAGGAGCCTATATAAGAAAAAGACCCCAAAATAGGGACTGTCCCAATAAAATCGGGACATCTGGTCACCCTAGTGGGGCCTGAGCTAGTAGCTGTTGTTACAGGCCTGTGCTTAGAGAAGCTTGTTCTAGTGCTGAGCTATAAAGCCATGCTCCGCTTTCGACAGCAGAGGGTGTTAGCTGATGATTCAGCAGCTGACTTGCTCTCTTTTCAAAGGACTCCATTGTTCCTGTGGTAGCGGTCTGTAATTCCACAGCGACACTGCTGCAGTCTCTAGTGTCTGGGGCCATTGTTGTTATCTTGCCTATTGATAATATTAATTCAAAGGGGAGTTTTTATTTCTAGAGCTTTAAAATTCCTGACTCCCCTGATGCTGGGGACACAACTCAGCCAAAGGGGTGGGGTGAAGTCCAAGGGGCTCGTACCCTGCACCAGCCTCCGAAACCAAGCTCTGAGCGTTCCCTCTGCAGCTTTGGGAGTTTGGCCATTAGTAGAAGCAGAACTGGTTCCATTGTGGAGTGTAGAAGCTACGGGCAGATGTTCCTACTGCAGCAAAACCCATCAGGCCGCATTCAGCAGACAGCAACACCAGTGTAAATCTGGAATAATTCCATCAGTGTGGGGAGCGGAGGTGGCACCTGGGTAACCCGGAGCAAAATCTGGCCCATAGTCCATTCTTCAGCTGTTCTGAAATTAAAACAGAACAAACGGGGGTGCTCGATTCAAACATTAACAACTCAGCACACGTAGTATACAAAGGCTCCAGGGACTCATGTGTCGTTATTTATGTTAGGACCTAGCATAAGTCATGCATGCTTTTTAAAAATAATAATTAAAAAAAAGAGTTACGCTGAGATAATGGAGAGTTTAAGTCCTCCGGAGAAAGCAGAGTAAGGCAAGCCAAATCGGGTACCTAAAAACCTTCCATCTTTTTTTTTTTTTTAAATGTTGGTATTTTTATTTATAACCAACACCAGGTAACTTGTAAGCATGGCAGGATAAAGTAGAAAAAGCCACATCTACTCACAGGGTGCAGGTTGGGGTGAAGGGGTGACTGGGCAAAGACTTTTCAGCCATCTTGGTGGCCTCAGGATTCGGAGCTGAAAGAGCCCCATCTTAAAGTGGAGCAGCCCCTGACATGCTCTAATTTCCAGCATCCTCCCAGGAGCGGCTTGTGGGCTGCTCTGCAATCTGGAGCAGCCCAGGCGCTCCATACACTTGAGAGTCTCCCTTGCATGGCTTCGGCGCTGGGACTTGTGAGGCAATGTAGGGCAGCTTGTGTTTGGGGGTGGAGGTGAGACAAGGTTTATACCCCACTTAAGTCTCACTTAAATCCTCATCATGGGGCTTGGATGGGATGTAAGTGGCTCATAGGCTGGCACTCTGCACCGGCCGGGTTCCACCTCCCCCTCAGGGAGCTTCCAGCCATTCAGCTGCCAAATAATTTGCTAAAAGGGAACCTTCCAGTCCTGCTAGCGGAGATGGCTACACCTTTGGATCCAGGCTTGGACTGCATTCATGCTGCAGAGCTTCTGGCTTGGGGGCTGTCTGGTGCAAGGCAGAGCCGGGCTTTCTGGAGTGTCTAGGGTGACCAGACAGCAAGTGTGAAAAATCGGGACAGGGGGTGGGGGGGTAATAGGAGCCTACATAAGAAAAAGACCCAAAAATCGGGACTGTCCCTATAAACTCGGGACATCTGGTCACCCTAGGAGTGTCCCACATCAGTGCTCCTGCTCTCGGGTTATCCAAAATGGATAGACTCTGTTTTATGAGATGGCTTGAAAGAAATTTCCCCACATCTCTTCCTTTAGGAGATTTATCTCTAGCCACGTTTTATTCTTCCTGCACGATTCCGGTTAACAACGATGTCTCCTGGGGTTACAATTTGCACAGGGAGTGCTATTCACCCCTATGCGGAAAGCCTGCACAAGGTCGATGCACCACACTTATGCCCTATTTTGAGGACTTGTCCCTATGCCTTGTGCTGACCTTTGCACAGGTGAATTTCACTCAGCCCTTAAAGGGGCTATGCAATATTCTCTAAAGCTGGGCAGCATCCCTTCTCCTCCCTGTACTCCACGGGGGAGTGGGCTGTTAAAGCCTCCTGGGTCCTGGCGGAGTCCCCTGATTTTCCAAAGGATATAGCTGTCCTCTGGCACCTGGGTAATTGCCACTGTACTGGGCTTGTCATGTCAACCATGAGATGACTACCACCAGCTAGGGCTGTGCAACTGTGTCCGGGCATTGCGTGGGAAAGAGAAAGTGTCTCCTCCAGTTTTCAGCCCAGGAGGAGCACACAACAATGTGTTTCCCTTGTCCCAGCTTTGTCTGCTGGAGGGGCGGGAGGAGCACCAATGGGGAACAGTGTCTAGTGTTGCTGAGGGCAGCGGGCTCAGCAAACTCTCCCCGCTCCTGAGCAGATCGTTTTGCTCATTGAAAAAAACATGGGGAGGGTCAGCTAGCGGCCTCCCCTTTTCCTCGCTCTTTTGCAGACATGCTCCGTTCCGCCGTTGAAATGAACGAGGATTTCCAGACGCTGCGCCGTTAGCATCTCTGCCGCAGGGCCCGGCCATATTCGTGTGCAGCCACTGCAGTTTAAACAGTTCTGTCAATGTGCTGGTCACATGCAGCAATGTACAATAAAGACAGTGCTGCCCCACCACAGAAATACTCCCTTAACAAACCGGGCTGGATTCTGATTGCACTGACTCCGGTGCAAATCCTGACTAACTTCAGGATTACTCTGGCTTGTGCTGGGGGCAGAATCTAGCCCCCAGTCTCTGGAAAGTGTTGTTTCAGTGGCGAGTTGCTACAGTAGAACAAAAAAAGCCCAGAGCTCTGGGAACCAAGGTACAGCAGGCCCCTGGCTAATTTAAAAAGACAAAAATCTATTTCCCATTGATTATAATCGTGGGTTCTACATTTCCCCCACGTCTCTGATGTCACTGCACAGCTTCCTGGTAATTGCTTTGGAACAGGCAGTTGGAAATAAAGCTCTGGGCTTGCAGACTCCTGCACAGCGAGCCCTGCAAAGGAACAGGCCAGACGTGCCGAAATCAAATAGTCCTCCAGGAGTATTAGGCCGCTTCAGATACTTGGCTGGCTCCACGTTAGAAGACGATAATGTGGCACCAACCAGTCTAGGGCTCTAAAAGCCCTGTTTTCATTAGCCCCGGCATCAGAGCCGCCTGTTCGCAGGGTGAAAGCAGAACTCCAGTGAGGGGAAGGAATAGATTCCGTGTCTCATTGCGCTGGAGTGCACTGGCTAGTGCTTTCAGCTGCATTCTGCTGTGCCAGAAGAACTGCCTGGAGGATGCCCTGGCCTGACAGATCTAGACTGGATCTAGACTGTTCTCAGTGGTACCAGATGACAGAACAAGGAGCAATGGTCTCAAGTTGCAGTGTGGGAGGTTTAGGTTGGATATTAGGAAAAACTTTTTCACTAGGCGGGTGGTGAGGCACTGGAATGGGTTCCCTAGGGAGGTGGTGGAATCTCCTTCCTTAGAGGTTTTTAAGGTCAGGCTTGACAAAGCCCTGGCTGGGATGATTTAGTTGGGGATTGGTCCTGCTTTGAGCAGGGGGTGGGACTAGATGACCTCCTGAGGTCCCTTCCAACCCTGATATTCTATGAGTCTATGATTCTATGACGGATTCTGCTTTCCACTGCACTGATGTAAATCCGGCCCCACTCCACTGACATCAATAGAGTAACTCTGGGTTTACACTGATGCTATTGTCTCCACATAGGGTGACCATGTTGTCACAATAAAAAAAAAAGTGACAAAACGTTTGTGGCAATGTTTTTCTAGAATAATAAACTTCATCGTCGCAGGGTGACTGGCCCTATTAAGAGGTAGTGGAGCCTCACTCATTTTCTGCCCCAGGTGGCGAAAGTCATTGCAGCCAGATGGGAGGTAGATCATGTGGCTAAATGAGACCCAGGCCCAGGGATAAAAGAGAAGCCATCAGAGAGCGAGCAGGCAGACAACTCTAAGGAGGCCTTCCTGCCTAGGGGGAAGGGACAGAATTAAAGGGGCCAGCTCGGAGAACCTGCTCGAGGGCTGGCATTAGCCTGAGTTAACATCACAGGTCACAGAAGGAGGGCTTTGAGACTCCTGCCCGAGGAGGGGGAATCTATGGGAAATGGCATACACAGGCCCCAGAGGAGGGCTATGGGACCCCTGAATCAAGGGGGCACAAGGGCTAGACTTGAGGGGCTAAAGCAGGGATCAGCAACCTTTGGTACGCGGCCCATCAGGGAAAGCCCCTGGCGGGCCGGGACAGTTTGTTTACCTGCCGCGTCCGCAGGTTCGGCCGATCGTGGCTCCCACTGGCCATGGTTCACCGTTCCAGGCCAATGTGGGCTGCGGGAAGTGGCGGCCAGCACATCTCTCAGCCCACACCGCTTCCCGCAGCCCCCATTGGCCTGGAGCGGCGAACTGCGGCCAGTGGGAGCCGTGATCAGCCGAACCTGCAGATGCGGCAGGTAAACAAACCGTACCGGCCTGCCAGGGGCTTACCCTGATGGGCCGTGTGCCAAAGGTTGCCGATCCCTGGGCTAAAGAGTAATCAGTATGCTGTAAGAGACTTCATCAATTAGACCCTTCACAGGGAATTGCAGTTTAAAAGATTCTGGGAGTGATGGCTTCCAATAGCCAGCCAGGGCAGTAGAGGGCCATGTACCTGCAGGGCCATGTGCACAAGGGGGCATGGAGAGGGATGGTTGACTGTCTCATAAAAATGCCAAAAAGACACTTAAAACAATTAGTGTTCTGGTGTCACTCCTGCCAGCTTCTGAATCATCAATGACATGCATATTTCTTAGAGAGAACTTTCCCCAGTTACTCAGTGGCCTGAATGAGTTAATCATGAATCACCGAACAATGTCATGAACGTTCACTTTGAGCAAAAGAACGGCTTAGGTAGTATCTCCACTCATTCGACTTTTCTCCTCCATCCAGGCCCTAGTCATTACACTGGACTCTTAGATGCCATTAAACAGAGAGCAAATTCTATTATGTTCCGTAGTTTAAAAAAAAAAAATCTCACTATGACAGTTTGAACCCCTATGTTCACCCCTTTTACAGGACTATAATTAATTTTGTACAACGTATGCCTTGTGAGGTATCATTCGAAAATTGATAATTTGCTGACCATTATTGTCCTGGTAAAATATGTGTGGCAAGATTGTATGTAAAGATATAAGATTCTACTGTATGACATTACTAAAACAGGTTCCAAGTCTGGGGAGCAGTCACAATCCAGTTTCTCAGAGGCAAAAGACTAGCCAATGCCTCAGCCAGGTGTCAACAAAACCAAATGGACTATCATCTGGTTAAGTGGCCATTTTTTGGCAGGAAGGAGGGTGTGGGTGAAAAATCTACATCTTGACAAAGAAACAGCTTGGGGTTCTCATCCACACAGACTTTCTGTTTCCTCAACCTCAGCTGAAGAAGACGCCCCAGATTATCTCTCCCTTTCTCTCTACCCATGGCATCAACAATACTTTGGATCCGCTTCGCTTGTTAAGTTAGGCAGTAGTCGTGTTTTACTTTTATTTTCTTGTAATCAGTTCTGAGTTTTATGCCTCATCACTTGTAGTCTCTTAAAATCTATCCTTCTGTAGTTAATAAACTTGTTTTACTGTTTTATCTAAACCAATGTGTTTGGATTGAAGTGTTTGGGAAACTCCATTTGGCGTAACAGGATTTGTACATGTCATTTTCTACTAATAAAATGATGGACTTTACATGAGCTTGTATTGTCCAGGAGAGAGCTGGACGGTATGAGACATACATTTTTGGGGAGAGTCTGGGACTAGTAATTTGCTGGTGGTGTTCTTCAGTGTAATTCAAGTGTGGCTGGCTAAAGCACTCATTCAATATAACTGGAATAACTTACATGCTGGAGGCTGTGTGTGAGCAGCCCGGGAGTGGTAGCTCTCACAGAAAAGCAGTGAGGGAACTATGGGGACACAGCTATTCATCGGTCCAGATTGTACCCTGCATAATGTCACAGTAATATATTGAGTGATGGAATTAAAAACAGAACTTTCAGGCATCCCTAACTATGATACTGGGGCATCACATGGAAAACCAGTACTGGATCAGTAATATTGATCTCAGGTACTTTTTGGCCCCCATTACTATCATATCTGAGCGTCTCCCAATCTGTAACATATTTAGCAGACTGGGAACTGAGGCACAGAGGGTAAAATTTGCAAAAACATCTAAATCACTTAACGGCAGGAGCCTAGATCCCATTTTCAGAAGTCACTTTGGCTCCTAAGTGCTCAAGTCACTTTTACAAATGGTGCTTAGGCTTCAAATCACTTAAGAGCTTTTGCATATGTTATTCCGCCTAAGTGACTTGCCCATGGTCACGCAGGAAGTCTGTGGTGGCGCAGGGAATGGAACCTGACTGTCCCAAGCCCCAGGCTAGTGCCCTAACCACTGGATCATCCTACCTTTCTTACATCACTTAGTTTATCTGCCTCAGTTTCCCACCTGTAAAATGGGGAGGGTCTCAGTTCCCTCCGGCACAGGGTTGTTGAGGATAAATACGTTAAAGACTGAGATGCTTATAAACTGCAGTAATGGGGGCCATATATGTACCTTACACAGCTGAGGGTTGCAGATGGCTGCACTTTGGCTATCTCTGCACTGATATATGCACGGGAATAAATATATAAGTGAAGCATCGGGAAAGGTGGCAGTTGAGAAGAAGAAGAATGTAGCCAGTTCCGTGTCACTGCTACAAATCAGCCCAAGCATTAAGCCAGACACAGCATCCTCTCACTGTGTTTGCAAAAATGGGCAATAGCTGAACCATTTGTTTTCCAAGGGGCAGTAGAGTCACGGTTCGCTTCTATCTAGCCTTTAGGACAGCAGCAGCTGGCTTTACTTTGCAAATGAAGCCAAGTGTCAAGAAAAGATTCCTTCTCTTTCAAGGATGCAAATGACTTTGGCAGGACATGAGGAATGTGGCCAAGGGAAGCACAGCTCTGCTGCTGCTAAGCATTCTTATGTCTCATGGGCACAGAGGAGGACAATCTGGAGGTGACGTTTCTATTGGGCCGGGCACCAGGCAAGTGGTCAGTAGGTGGGCAAAGGTAAACTTGGCTAGACACTATACAGTGGGCAGGCCTGGCACTGAGACTAGGGTGACCAGATGTCCCGATTTTATAGGGACAGTCCCGATATTTGGGGCTTTTTTTAAAATGGGCTCCTATTACCCCCCACCCCCTGTCCCGATTTTTCACACTTGCTGTCTGGTCACCCTAACTGAGACAGAAGAAGAAGGCCTTAATCTTGCTCCCACTGACATTGGCAAGAGTTTTGCCATTGGTCTCAGTGAGAGCGGGATCAGAGCACAGGCCAGCGAGAGGAAGGATGGAATGGATCAGCCAATGTGGGCACAACACCCCAAGTCGTGTCAACATGTTATAAAATTATTCCCATCAGTGCTATGATTTGCTCGGCAGAATAATGAGAGAGACTGGTGGGAGCCTAGTGCAGAGAACTCTCTCGTGGCTCCAGGACTTATACCACTGTTAGTTAAGCCAGTTGAAAAGTAGGTTAACACAGGATGTTCATGGGAGATGTATCTATGCTAGGGCTCCCACTGATCTAACACCAGCAGGAACTGTTTTTGTGAAGACAAGTGCAGACAAGTCTCAAATGCCCACCCTCCCAGTTGTCTTTTCAACTCCACCAGAAACTCCTGTGCGCCAAAACTGGCTCTGGGTCCCTCTTTTTGAGAAATCTGAGCCATATTTGGCCTGAATCCATCCCAGTGCGGATAAAACATTTGGCCACTGCCCAACTATTTCTCAGGCCGGAAAATGACACTGGCAGGGACAATTAATCATTCTGTACATAAATTCTGAACTGAGATCTTTCACTTGTAATAATTGCTGCAGAGTCAGTTCCAACAGCTCATTAGAGCTAAAAGAGCTACTAAATTGTAACTACCAGCCTCTGCAAAAAGTTTGTAACCAGTGCCATTGTCATTACCAGGGACATTTATTCTGTATTGAAGGATTTTCTTAATCTTTGGTTTCATATTTGTTCATTTTGCCTGGATTCACTCCTAGGCTATGTCTGGGGAGCTGCACCTGTAGCCAAACTTTTGGAAGATGAGCAGTGAATGTGAAATGCTGATTGTCTGCAGAAATATTATTTGGGAGGAGGTGGATGTTTGGCCCTAATCTGTAATATTTTGGAGGAAGAAGGATGGGTCCCATCATTGTGGTCCTGAGCATTTCAGTCATACTGTATATGCATGTGTGGGAGTTTGTCGACACAGCAAAGAAAAACCTGTGCCAGTCGACTCAGGCTGGGACTGTTTCATTGCTGCATAGGCTACCGGGATTGGGTTGGAGCCCAAGCTCTGGGATCCATCCACCCCAACCTGAAAGTCAACACAGCAATGGAACTGCCCCGCAGCCCAAGTCAGCTGGCACGGGCCAGCTGCAGGTTCTTCTTTGCTATGTAGACATAGTGTGTCATCCTGTGGGTACAGGCATAGCTGGCTTATCTTTGGTGGATCGGATAACTGTTGAGTGTCTATTTTTGCTAATTGCTATATTTTGATATGAGAGAGAAGGGGAAAGGGGACTGATACGAATTTTGTATTCTTGTTTTGTCTTTTAATGACAAATCTGTTCCTGCAATATAGCTCGAACACGTATGCTTGGAACTGCTAATTACATTTTTCTGTCAAAGCCTCACCACACTGATTCTTTCCCTTAACTTAGTTTTTATGCCTTGCATTCAGTTAGGAAGCAGCAAATTATATGCAGTGAACAACTAATTTGACAAACTTAACTCCCTTATTTTTGTGTCTGCAAAGACTCTGATTTTTACAGAGACGTTCCTCATTCGAAATGATTTGATGAATGGCTTACCTGAGTGCTCACAACCTAGCTGCCAAGACTACTGCTTTGGATGTTTGCTATTTGGAATTTGCTGTTTGCAAGGTGCATATGATTACCCAAGTCACATTGTTTCTTGATCCAACTCCTCCCAGACCCATAAATAACTCTCAAAATGGCCATGTATACGTTCCCTGAATGCTCATGCAAAATAGGCTTTGGCACAAAGACCTGTCTTTTTTCTGTTTGTACACCACCTAGCACAATGTTCTTTGAAATCGTCTTTCTAACATTACTGTACACCTCAGAAACATAGCAGATGGTGGAAGTTCACAACAGGAGGCTGAATGCATTTGACCAGTGTTGTTTGAGAAGGATCTTGGGAATTAATTGGAGAGATCGTGCAACCGAAATGGTAGTGTTGCGCTGCATGGGTCAGCAGACTATGGACTCAATAATCACACAGGGATGGCTATGGTGGTTTGGCCATGTCATCGGGCTACCTCGTGGCAGAAGCACAAGCTATGTCTTAGGTTGGATTCCATCTGGAGGGAAGAGAAGGTGTGGAGGACAAAGAATGACCTATCACAGGTCAATCAAAAAGAATGCGCCCACCGTGAAGACTACTTACAATGGAGTCAAACATCTTGCTCTGGACAGACAGCAGTCAGAAAAATTGCTTGCCCCATTTGCCACTAGGCAGAGGAGATGTTAAGCTAAGCTAAGCTAGCACAAGCGGGTCCTGGCTCATGGCTGGGACTTGTGCTACTGCAATATAAATAATAACAAATACATACGCACAGGAGGGTTCGCAACACTCATTCATAATTTATTCTCGCAAAGAAAACGTTGACATGAAAAGTGACGAGAAAGGGTCGTAAATGCTGAAGCGAATTTGTGGGGTTTATGCAAACGAATGTTACTGGGCACTTCTTTTACATTATTCGCCCAGCCCTACTACCGATAATGCCCAGGCTTATTAGTATTTTGACAAGCATTCCAGCACTCATGTAATGAAACATCTGTGTTCTTTACTCATACATCTGTAACACCCATGGACAATGGGCACTGTATAGTGGGAAACTTCAACTCAAACTTGCCTTGTTTGTAGCACAACCGTCATGTTATTCAGACAAACTTAAATACATGAATTAAGTACCTTAAGACCAACAGCTTTTATACGTGTCTAAAAAAGACCAACAGCTTTTATACGTGTTCTATTTTTATCAAGCTGGTGGATTGATCACAATTTTGGCATCTGTCTTAAATGGGCTATCTTGATTATCACTACAAAAGTTTTTTTTCTCTTGCTGACAATAGCTCATCTTAATTAATTAGCCTCTTAGAGTTGGTAGGGGAACTCCCACCTTTTCATGTTCTCTGTATATATATATATATATATATATCTCCTCACTATATGTTCCATTCTATGCATCCGATGAAGTGGGCTGTAGCCCACGAAAGCTCATGCTCAAATAAATTTGTTAGTCTCTAAGGTGCCACAAGTACTCCTGTTAGTTTTGGCATCATCATATATGGAGCTGCAGTGTGGCAAAATATAGTGCATGAGTATGTCATTCCTGACACTGGAACAACGTCGCTATGCAGAATCATGCATGATAGCAGCAATGCTATGGTTACAATGCAGGAAAGGCTTGATTCTGTCCTCTCTTGCAAAGAGTCACATTTCCATTGACAACAGTATAACCTGGGTATACATACACAGGGGATAACGGATTCTGCTTTGCAATGTAGACATACAATTCAGGTTTTATTTTGTACAGTGCTTTTCATCCCAATTGCATCACAAACTCCTCACAGAATCACTGTCACTAATACAATGCCAGAATTAAATCATAAAGGCCTCACAGAATCAGGTCCCAGGAATTGCTATTAATGTTTTTATTATTACTCTGAGTTTGTTCCCATTCTTGATTCTTGCAGGGGGATTGTCTTTTTGTCCTCACCAATAATTACCAAAAAAAAAAAAATCATAAGATCCTGTGATGCATCAATCAGGGTTAATCCTTGTTAAAAATTCCCCACTTTGTTATGGAGTGCGCTATGAACAATCAGCCTGTCTGGCTGGTACCTTCATCCCAGTAGTGCAGCAATTTAGTGGCACTGGATTTCTATAGGCCCTGACCCAGGAGTGGCTCTGAGCTCACAACTCCTACTGGAGACAGTGGGAGTTCTATAGTGGCTGCGAGATTGGGCCTGTAGATAGTATAAATCAACTATCCTGCCAGAAGAAAAGATCTAAGTGTAACTTTATCCCCTAGAAGCACGATGTGATAATGGCCCCTGCGCTCTCCTTTCTTTTTTGATGTTACATCTCATTGTAAAGCAACATGCTTATCTCTGAATTTCCAGTTCTCCTGGGTGATTAGCATTTGTAATCCTTGGGCTTCCCTGATGCAGGGTTTGTGCTGGAAGGAGGCACTGGAAACCCTAATGAAGAGAAGTCCACCTGGAGAAGAGTTTGCAGCAACAAATGGCCCCTCTAATTCCCACGTCACTGGAAGAGCTGTAGCCAGTTGATGCAGTTCCCAAAGTGGGCATTGCTGGCGATTGGCTGTACTGATGTAGCCATCCCCCAGCTGCCTCTGCCACTGGCTTTGCTCTGGAGCGCCTGTGGAAATTAAAGCTGCCATCCCTAATGGAGCCCCCAAAGAAGATATTAATTATGATTATTACTCACGTTTATTATCGGATTTCCTAGAGATCAACCAACAAAACAGGGAATCAAACAGAAGTTGAAATTCAATGTTGGTAAATGCAAAGCGATGCACATTGGAAAACATAATCCCAACTACACGTACGAAATGATGGGGTCTAAATTAGCTGTTGCCACTCAAGAGAGAGATCTTGGAGTCATTGTGGATAGTTACATAGTGGATATAATGCCACTATATAAATCCGTGATACGACCATCCCTTGAATGCTCCATGCAGTTCTGGTCTTCCCATCTCAAAAAAGATACATAGTTGGAAAAAGTACAGAGAAGGGCAACAAAAATGATGAGGGGGATGGAACAGCTTCCGTATGAGGCAAGATTACAAAGACTGGGACTGTTCAGCTTGGAAAGGAGATGATTAACGGGGGGGGGAGATATGATAGAGATCTATGCAATCATGACTGGTGTGTAGAAAGTGAATAAGGAAGTGTTATTTATCTCTTTGCATAACACAAGAACCAGGGGGTCACCCGATGAAATTAATAGGCAGCAGGTTTAAAACAAACACAAGGAAGTACTTCTTCACACAAGGCACAGCCAACCTGTGGAACTCTTTACCAGGGAATGTGGTGAAGGCCAAAAGTATAACTGGGTTCAGAAAAGAATTAGGTAAGTTCATGGAGGATAGACCCACCAATGGCTATTAGCCAAGAAGCTCAGAGTGGCAACATCCAGGGGTGGCTCTAGCTTTTTTGCCGCCCCAAGCACGGCAGGCAGGCTGCCTTTGGCAGCATGCCTGCGGGAGGTCCCCGGTCCCGCGGATTCGGCGGCATGCCTGCAGGAGGTCCGCCAGTCCCGTGGCTTCAGCGTACCTGCTGCCGAATTGCCACCAAATCCATGGACCGGCGGACTTCCCGCAGGCATGCCGCCGAAGGCTGCCTGACTGCCGCCCTCGCAGGGACCGGCAGGGCGCCCCCCGCGGCTTGCTGCCCCAGGCACGCGCTTGGAGCGCTGGTGCCTGGAGCCGCCACTGGCAACACCATGCTCTGGATGTCCCTAAGTCTCTGACTGCCAGAAGCTGAGACTGGGTGACTCAATAATTGCCCTGTTCTGTTCATTCCCTCTTACAGATCTGGCATTGGCCCCTGTCAGAAGACAGGATACTGAGCTAGATGGACCATTGACCATTTTTATGTGTATGTAACCAAGATTGGGGCCCCATTGTGCTAGGTGCTGCACAAGCAGAGTAGTGAAAACACTGATAGCGTCCCCCTGTGGGTGAGTTCCCCCTGGGAGGCAGCAGGCCCTGCTATCTCAGAGCAGGGCAATTCGCAACTCTACACACCAGCAGGGTTGAATCAAACTCTGTGCTGGTGGGGTGGGATCATATCTAGTGGAGGGTTTTTGAAAACAGGTAACTTTACAAAGCACGGGGCGCTCCCTAGGTCTGGTTACTGACTTTGCATCCAGAAGGCACAGTGCCTGTGGGAATGCATGCAGTACCCATGTATTAGGTCATCTCTGCCGACGGCCACGGAAGGGGGCAGTCACACCCCTGCCCTCAAGCAGAGTGCCCTTATGGGCCCCAACCCCCAAGCTACATAGCATCACCTGCAAAAGGTACTAAATTGCCTTCAACTCCAATGGGAGTCGAGAGCACTCAGTACCTTGCAGGATCAGGCCCAGGGAGCTCAATGACTGACTAGCCCCTATGCTGGGATGCCAGGAGGGAGACTTTTTGTACCCTCTCCCTCACTTTGCAAACCTGTGCCAATTTAGTCCATACTAAAGGCCTGGGGTCTTGGTTGCGGGAAGAAGGAACTGTTACAAACAAAACGTAACTAACCAACCAACTAACCAAACCCCAACCTGGCAGCCTCCCATCCTAATCAAGTTGGTTGGAAGAACAATCTTCTACTCAAGGACAGACTACCCCTGTATATTCCTTGTGTTTCCTGTAATCTTGCAAATCACCACTGTGCAATCTTTAAAGGACTGTAGAGAAAAGAAAGAAGATGGTGAGGGGAAAAAAAATCCTCCATTTACTATCTCTATCCTAGACAGCTGGTATTTTGAACTAGGATGCTGGATCCAGTGTCCTTGAAGGCCGGTGTCTGATGCTGGCATTATGAATGTCAGACACCAGACGATCACGCAGCTCCATGTCACCAGTGAGGCAGACAGCATGAAACAAATCCAGATGGCAAGGTAAGAAACTACTAGGCAGGAGGGAAGGAGAGCTGTTCTCTGGCTGCCTTTTAAATAATGTTGCTCATCTTTCAACAAAAGCACTTAAAAGCCTTCAAACGGGCAGCGTCTTTACCCCTTTACCCTCTGGCAGCAGCCAAAGCCAGTAAAATGAGAGTGGGAGAATCTACTCCTAGAGGATTTGTTAGTGCTAGCAAGGAGTATAGTGCATATCTGGAGGGAGGAAGGGGGAAGCAATCACCTTCTTCTACTCTCTTGCGTGGCGATTTGATTTCTTTGTGATTTCACATGGCACAAGCGAGCATCATTAACTCTCACATTGTTAAATTAAGACAGTTAATATGCCTGGATGCCATCATCTTTAGATGCTTTATTGTAATATGCTTTTAATCCCCACCCTTGTTTACTCCTTTCAGTGTGGATTTCAGTGCCAAAATCATTACACAGTAATCTGATATATTTGAATCTCCTAGCTGTATTCAAATGGAAGATATTTACAGAGTAAATTCAGGATGGGGTTATGCTGGCAAAACCCCTTCCCTGAGATGGCAAATTGGCCAGGCTGTAGGGTCAGAAACAGATTTCAACCCTTGGGGGTTACATAAGGGGACCTGCACAGCCTCCAAAACGGGCAGCGCTGGCTAGGAAGTGGGTGTGGCTAGGGCAGGGGACTAATTCAGTACTTGTCTCCGGGTAGCTTCAGTTAGAGCAGAGTCCTAGCTGTAAAACAAAGCTGCTCATCTCCCCAGCAGAAACCTGGAGCAACAGGGTAGTGATGGCACCACAGCTGCCCATCCTCTGAATGAATCCCTACTGGGATAACTTACATCTCCCTGCAGCAGCCCTAAGGGATGTGGTCCGAGAGCTGGAAAGTGTATAAATGGGCCATTTTTGTTAATTGTTGCCCCCATACCAAACTGAACACGAATAAGAAACTGGGGCCCAAATCCTTCTGCCAGTAGTATAGGGGAGTGAAAATTGCAGCTTGGTCCAGCCTCTCCCCATATCACCTGGGGGTGATTAACGCTGGTAGAAAGCAGATGTAGTTTTCAGGGTCGTTCTCTTGTCTTCTTCCGTCAACCTAGCTACCATTTCTCAGGAAGGTGGATTACCAACCCAATAGGAGAAGCCCTCCTGTTGGCATCGGCAGAGTCTACACTGAAGTGCTACAACAGCACAGCTGTAGTGTGTTAATTGTAGCCAAGCCCTCACATGGGCATACATCGGGTAACTCCGTTGCTGTCCCTGCTGTAAGGCGGGGAACCGTGCTCCTCGTCTGCCTAGTGCCTGCAGGCCCAGCTGTCAGGACTCTGCCCAGACAGTGACCCTGTGTCTGAACCTGCCTTTGGTTTTCCTTTAGTTCATTTCACCCCTTCTGGGGCACTTCCCATTCGGATTTGCCTTTCCCTCCCCTCCCCGCTGCCCCTGCTCAATCCGGCATGGTGAAGGTGGAGCTCACAACGGGCCAGGTGGGTGGTCCTTGCTGGGGGCGAGCCCAGCTGCTTCCAGCTCGGTGTTTGTACAGCGCCTGGCACCCTGGTGCTGAGGCAACCCCCCGTCAGGTGGCACCTCCCCGCCCGGGACTAGGCCAGAGTCATCCGCCCCCTCCCACCTGTTGGGGGGTGTCAGGCCCCCACTGGGCTCTGCCCCGGAGGGGTGGGGAGAGCTCTCGCCAGGGGTCCCTCCAGCCCGGGGCTCACCCCAGCTAGTTCCATGGGGGAATCCCCAGACCCCGGCCCCCTGAACCGGGGGGGCCGCATCCTGCCCTGCCCGGCCCGGCGCCCCCTGCACCCCTGGAGACACGGGCCCGCATCGGGGCCCGGCCCCTGCCCGTGTCCCTCTCTACGCCTCTCAATAAAGTTTTGAGCGGACGGCGGTGGCGCGGGGGCCGCTGGGGGATCGGCGGCTCCTCCAATCAGCGGGCGCGGCGCGGAGGCAGCCGGCTCCCGGAGCGAGTCCCGCAGCGGAAGGAGGCGGCAGGTAGGAGCGGGCCTGGGCCGCGGGCAGGGGCGTCTCGTGCTCCTCCGCGAGCTCCTCGCCCCCCCCCCCCGCCTCCCGCGCAGGGTCCGCGCTTGACGCCCCGCCCCGGGGGAGCCGTGCCCGCCGCCCCTCCCCCCGCACGGCTCCCCCTGGGGTGGCCGCGGCGCAGCCCGGGGCGCCCCCTGGCGGCGAGGCCTCGGCCCCACGTGCGGTGCAGGCCTGGCGAGGGGCCCGCCGCTGGGCAAAGCCGGGTGCCCTTGAGCGCCCGGGGACCGTGCCAGGGGAGGCAGCCGGGTCTAGTGGCTGGAGCCTCTCTCAGCCCTGCCTGGCCTTGGGTACGTTGCTTCACCTCTCCGTGCCTCAGTTTCCCCACGGGTAAAATGGCGGGGGAGGGAGAGAGCTTTGGGAAGTGCTTTGAGGTGGCCAGCGGGTAACTACGGCGTCAGTGCCAGATACCGTTAATCCTCGGGCTTCTCTGGCGTGTCTTCCCCATCCCCACCACCAGCCCTGCCTGCCCCCTCCACACACGCGCTGTCTAAGGGGGGGGTCTGCCCAAGGAGGTTTGAGTTCTTCTCCTTTGTGGGGTTAATCATTTTCTCCTGTCAGATGAATGAACTTTAACATAGCCGGGCATGTATCTAGTACCCTTCATCCTGGAAGATCCTCACGGCTGAGATTTTTCAAAGGAGCCTAAGGGAGTTAAGCACCCAAATTCAGTGGGAGTCGGGTGCCAGAGTTCCCTAGGCTCCTTAGAGATTCCTGCCCAAAGTGCTTGATGCATTTTTATGCAAACAATACACATGGATTCCTTCATCCGCTACTGACTGCAGCCCTCTCTGGGGTGGTTCATCATGGCAGCTGCTTAATACTGTAGAGCAACGCTACGTAGCCACTTAGGCCAGGATGTGCAGAAACAGTATTGCATCTAACTGAAACTCCGTTTGGGAATTTAACTAGGTAGAATCTGAAGTGGCACTGAGCATTCTGTCTCAGGTGCTTGGTTGGCTGGTTCTTGCCCACATGGGGAGGGTCACACATATCGCCATATGTGGGGGCGAGGGAAGGAATTTCCCTCCCCAGCTCAAATTGCCAGTGACTTGGGTGTTTTTTTGCCTCTGCAGTGTGAGGCATGGGGCCACTTGTCAGGTGTATCTGGGTATATCTCACTTAATCATTTCCCTGCCGTTGTGGAGGCCGCGGGCATTGGTGCACTTGGGTCCTGCTATTCTCTGTCTGGGACACATAACAGTCTTGTCACCTGTGGGCTGCAATACTTCGGTGTAATTTCGGTTGTTGGATTTAGTGTGCGGGGATGGGAGGGCGGCCTGCGATGGACAGCAGGTCCACCTAGATGATCTGATGGTCCCTTCTGGCCTTGAACTCTGACTCTAATAGTCTGAATTGGACTCCTCTTGTGAAAAGTGCTATGAGATCTTTAATGATCACAAATGCCTGAGATCTCTGTTTAAAATCTCTTCTGAAACACTGTTGTCAGCTGCACATTTCCCTGTAACACCATGTGAGAATATTTGGTTCGTTACAGACTTGGAGGCAAGAGTGTACCCTGATGAACATGTAATTGTTCTTTGGTGATATCACATCCAGTTACTGCCCCATTCTATCGCTGCCTTAACTTGTAAGCTCTGGTGAGAATGCAGCGTTCAGCTCACGTGACATGATAGTTGCCAAGTAGCATTTTTAAATTCAGTGTGCTCTGTTAGAGAGACACTTGGAACAGCAGAAATGGGATTGTGTACAGTATCTGGTAAATTGTACTTCAGCAAATGGTCTTTTGGATGCCCACTATGTACAGGGCAACTCTCTTTGGATGCCTAGAGTGAGGCCTGCAATAAACCTAAATGAAAGTAACATCTAAGCTTCAGCCTTTTCCAGGCAAAAGCAGGCTATAGTGATAAGTAGGGCCCTACCAAATTCACAGTCCATTTTGATCAATTTCATGGCCGGAGGGTTTTAAAATTCATCCGTTTCACATTTTCAGGTGTTTACATTTGTAATTTCATGGTGTTGGGATCCAACCCAAAAAGTATCCAGAGGTGAGTCTAACCTCCTCCTTGCCCCCCTGCAGGTGAAGGACAAGTCCTGTCCCTCTCCAGCCGGGTGGAGGCTCGCAGCTAGGAGGCCCCTGGCTGGGGCGCTCCCAGCAGCAAGGGGGAGATCAGATTTCACGGGGAAGGGCTTGACACGTTTTTCACAGTCGTGAAATTGGTAGGGTCCTAGTGAGAAGCAGAGTTGACCTTACAGCTTCAGGTTCTCCATGTGAGACATACCTGCCCAAATTGTGGCTTGTGGCCCCATATGACTTGACAGACGCTATTGTTTCCTACCAATGATTTCCCACTTACTTCCCTTGTTCTTTGGTTCGATGACCTATTAGTACAGAAAGGATACAGGGGAAAATAAATGTTACATGAAAAATATCCCAGGTGCAGGGTTTTTATGTAAAATTTAAAAGAAATAATGTGATCAGTTTGTTTTGGTCTCCCTTATTTTTCTCTGTATCTTCTACTTCCTGCTTCTATTGTTTTCTTTCCAGCGGGTTGGATATGACCTTTCAACAGCTGGTTCTTCTTGGCCACTTCTCAGGAGTGGCCAGCCAATTGGGCCATTAGCATTGCTGAATCTTTCTAAACAGAATCCTCTCCATGTTATAGCTCTGATCTTTACAGGGCTGCAGCACAGAGCAATAACATGATTGTAACATTGTTTGGTCCCATCTACACAGGCAAGGCAAAAACTCTTATAACATGGGTGGGGTGCACTTGTGTTAAAACATGAACTCCTGATGCAGTAAGAATTGCTGTGTAGACAGCTGCTAATGTGGAATGATGGGTGCCCAGCATGACATGACATTGTCCTCCTCTTATACGTGTGGGAGAAGAGGACAGAACTTTTAAGTCCCCTCCTTAGGCATGTTGTAGTTTTATAAATCACCCTGAGGTTCTGCTTTGTTGTGACTGGGCCTGGTTCAGTCATCATGGTAGAATTACTCCTGCTGGAATTCTGCACCACTATGCAATGCAGAATTTGTGCAGAATTAATGTTCCCTGTAGAATTTTATTTTTTCACACAGAATTTGTGAATTCTCCCCAGTGCATCCGCCTGTGCCTTTCACAGGCGGCTGGGGCTCCCGCTCTGAGCCCCTGGCAGCTGGGACTCCCGCTCTGAGCCCCTGGCAGCTGTGGCTGACAATGGGAGCGTGGTTATATTGTGTTATTTTGACAAATAAAATATGCAGAATTTTGCAGAATTTTAAAATGTGTGCAGAATTTTTAATTTTTGGTGCAGAATTCCCCCAGGAGTATAGAATATATGAGTTTCTACAGCCTGACTTTCCAATAGAGGTCACAGTGGTTTCTAAATTTTCCTTGTAGTACCCTCTGTCAGTTCAGAGAGTGGAGAGAGTTTTGATCTCCTCCAAGGTTTTTCAGAAACAAAATTAAATACTTGATGTAATCAATTTTCCATGTAGCAAAGGTTAATGGTGGGGTGTCCCAAAGACCCTTGCTAGGATCAGGTACCATTTAATATATTTATTGAGGAATTGGAAAAGAGGGTGAATGATGAGGTTGCAACATTGACAGATGACACAATTATTTAGGATAGCTAAGACTAGGGAAGTCTGTGAGGAACTTCAAAGTCAGATGGCAGATGAAAGTCAGTGTTGACAAATGCAAGGTAATACACATTGAAAGGAATAATTTGAAATACTCAGACACGTTGCTGGATCCTAAATTAAATAATGAAGGGCAGAGAGAACGTAAGTCGGGTGCACTTACTTACCCTTTCTCATAATACAAGAACAAGGGAGCATTAAATGAAACTGAAAGGCAACACGTTTGAAACTGATGGAAGGAAATTCTTTTATGCAGTGCATAATTGACCTATGGAACTCATGGATACAAGAGATCAATGAAACCAAGAGCTTAGTAGCAGTCATTGGAAGATTAGACTTTTATATGGATAAATGTATATCCACAGTTAAAATAGATAGTTTTTGGCCCAGATGTTCTTAATCCTAACTGGTAACTTTTAGAAACTAAAAAAGGTGCACATTGCAGATATTCTTGCCCTCATTTGAAGCATTTGGTACTGACCACTGTTGGATACAGGATATTGGATTAGATGGATCATTGATCTGATCTAGTATGGCAGTTCCTATGTTCCTAAATGACGTTTATTTTTTATCTACCCTGTGGTATCTCACTTCATCCTGATGTGATCAGTACTTGGAAGTGTTCTCAAACTGGATATCTGTCACGCTTTTAATTCATGAGGGAGGGTACATTTCCTTTGGCTGAAAATACCCAGCTGAGTTGTGGTTTTGGCAGACCATTTCCACTTGTTGTACTCTAATTTCAAGATGTTTTACTTTAAAACACATTTGGAACTCTGTTTAGTTTCAGGCTCTGATCCTGCAATTCATACTCATGCAAAATGCTTGAGGCCTGTAGAATGAGGTTTTTATATACTGATCTTTTGGATTCTCCTCCAGCTTTCAAAAACAAATTATAGGTGCTGGGGAAAAATTGTCTGCTCAAGGAAAAACAAAAGGAAACAGAGAAAACCATAATATGAATATTTATATAGAAAACCCATAGTATATCAAAATTTGCAAAGCATAAAAACAGACTGGTAATCAAAAATACTAAACAAGGTTATTTTTACACATAAGAACATAAGAACGGCCATACTGGGTCAGACCAAAGGTCCATCAAGCCCAGTATCCTGTCCTCTGACAGTGGCCAATGGCAGGTGCCCCAAAGGGAATGAACAGACAGGTTATCGTCAAGTGATCCATGCCCTGTCACCCAATCCCAGCTTCTGGCAAACAGAGGCTAGGGACACCATTCCTGCCCATCCTGGCTAATAGCCATTGATGGACCTATCTTCCATGAATCTATCTAGCTCCCTTTTGAACCCCGTTATAGTATTGGCCTTCACAACACCCTCTGGCAAGGAGTTCCAGAGGTTGACAGTGCGTTGCATGGAAAAAATACTTTTTTGTGTTTGTTTTAAACCTGCTACCTATTAATTTCATTTGGTGGCCCCTTGTTCTTGTATCATGAGAAGGAGTAAATAACACTTCCTTATTTACTTTCTCTATACCACTCATGATTTTAGCTTGCAGCATTCAGGTTCTAGGTTGTTTGTATGTAGAAATAGTAATACAAGAAATTCTGGTAGATGTTGAAAATCTGGGCTTGTTTTTTTGTTTTGTTTTTTACCCTCCTTCCCGCCAACCGACTTGAAGTATTTACCAGGCATTTCCTATCCTGAGGCTAGCATAGAAGATAAAGAGGGTAGAGTGGGAAGTTGGTACAGTGGAAAGTTCCCGCTGTGAGGAGAAGGTGTTAGAATTCCTGCCAAAGTGCTGTCTTGGATCCAGTTCAGAAGGTCCTTTCTACCCCCTCACTTGTACTTTGAGTCCTGGCTGCTACAAGGGAAAGGGGACTCTGCAATTCTGCCCCATTCTCATCCTTGTGGTTTTTTTTATATCTTCTTTCCCCACATGATTATCTCTAGTTCCTAACTCTGCTGCTGCTGATAGCTTTCCTAGGAACAGCAGTGTGAAATTGACCTGATTTTTGTCTCTTTCCCCACTCCTTGGATTCTGAGTAGAAGCCCTGAAACTGACCCAGACATGTCGATTTCACATTGCTGAGCTCTCTGAGCCAGCAGTAGCTAGAACTGTCTTTTGGGAATGAGAGCAGCATTGGTTTTATTCATGTTCACATCATATTTGAAAGAATATCTTTGCTAGATTTTTATTTTTTTAAATAGAAGAATGAACTTTAATCAGAGTTTAAAGGCTTATAGTCCTCTGTTCTCCAATGAAAGTTTCTTGCAGGTCAGCCATGTGGGTGACTGTTTTTCAAACTCTGAGTTTTTGAGTTTTAATGTCCAACTCAAGAGTCAGGTACTTGTGCTTTATCTGTTTAAGAACCTTTTCCAGTAATAAAGGAATTTAAATTTTTGGCCCATATTACTCAAAGCTAATTAATTAGATGACATAAGCCTTTCAGTATTTGAAAGATAACAGACACTGTTCACACATTTGAATATTTAAACTTGACATCTTTTTAAAGCCAGTTCAATAAAATATTCAGCATGGCTATATTTGGAATACAGTAATTACAACATTCTTCATAAGACAGTGTATCTGTCTTTTTGAGGAGACTTCATTTTTTTAATAGCAAACCATCATTGAAAATACTCTGTGTGGAGTTAGCAAACCAGTCATTGTCTCTTATGGGCTCCTTTTGGCTTAAATTCAGTCAGCTAATACAGTCTTTGGAGTTTATTCTTGGTTTCAGAATGTTAGAGAAATGTTAACATTTGAGTTTTATTGGACATGGAATAGTAGTTTAATGCCGCATCATCTATTGATAAGTTATTAATGTTGTTTTCCGGAAGAGCTGTGCCTGTCCTGGCTTTTAGCCCAGGGTCGATCTGGCTTCACAGAAGTTAGTTTAATTTCTTCTGTCTGCATTTTCTTTCCCTTAGGTGTCAGTTGTTGCTCTTTCCCCAGCCAGACATGAAAATCTGCCATCATTCTGCTCCTTACTGTAGTAGCAGTTCCCATCTTGAACAGCAGCATTAAGAGTCAGACTGCAGTCTCTTGAATGCAGTAAATTCTGTCAGTGTAAAGACTATCTTCTTTGTGCTGCTGTTCTGTCTAACCATTTTAATGTTGTTGTTTGGAAAAAAGCCATTTGCTGATCATTCTCTAGATGAGTAGTGAGTTGTCATTACCACAGATTTGTTATAACCACAGTTAGTTTAGTGTGTGTGGTTAAAATAACTCCTGTTTATTCCAGATTTACCTAAACCAATCTCTGTTTTCACAGAGTTTGTTGAAATGGTCCCATATCTGAAAATTTATGGAACAAACCCTGCATGGTGTTGATACTGAGTCTATGGCTAAAAGTGCAGGTTTGGGAGCTGTTTTACACTGCACTGACTCTTCATGCTTTTGGTTTCAGTGCTCTCTGAGAAGTTAGCTCCTGCTTATGCTGCTGGCTTTTTACCTAGGCAGTTAATGAAAAAGGGAAGTGGACCGGATCAAATCAGATCAAACTAAATTCTTTGCTATTCTTGCAGTCAGCGCCACACACGCTGCTCCCTCAGAAACTGACATTAGCAGTCTTAACTGTATGGGAGTGTGGTTATTCTGGTCATTGTCTGCCAACAGAGGCTGCTTCTGGCAGCCGAGCACAGGAGATCTCTGCTAAGGGGAAGCAGTTCACAAGTAAACACTGAAAAGACGTCCTATACTGCATTGCAGGGCATGAAATTGCCTTTCTTCCACTGGCCTGCTAATCTTATCTAACAAATCCAGTACAAACTATCCAGTCTGGTTTGTTGGCCAGCATAAACCTGATTGCCACCTGTACCCCCACACAGTTTGATAGCTAGCCAGCAGTGGGTGGAGAATGTTTACATGGGCCCTGATGTCTGGAAGCAGGTATTAGTTTGTATCGTGGTGTCTGTGCAAAATAATAGTATGAAATGTTCTTGGATTCTTTTTTTTTTATTAACTGCATGTGTCTGAATCACCAAACATAATACTTTTAAGCAAACTCCTACCTAGATAGTGCTAAATAGTTCTCTTAGCACTGGTAACAGTGGTGCTTAGCCACAGTGATGAAACTGGATGCCTAGTGAATATAAAATCCATTCCATTCGAATTCTTGGATTTCTTTTCTGCTGCACTGTATGTCTTAAGCAGAGGATTTTTAAAATATATTTTTCAGAGCTAAAATATGTTACCTTTTACATGTGAACTCCCTCACTCTCTTCTTACCCTCTTTGTCAGTTCATGATGATTTCACCTTAGACCAGGGGTCGGCAACCTTTCAGAAGTGGTGTGCCGAGTCTTCATTTATTCACTCTAATTTAAGGTTTCGCGTGCCAGTAATACATTTTAACGTTTTTAGAAGGTCTCTCTCTCTCTCTAAGTCTATATTATATAACTAAACTATTGTTGTATTTAAAGTAAATAAGGTTTTTAAAATAGTTAAGAAGCTTCATTTAAAATAAAATTAAAATGCAGATCTTATCGGTTTAGTGTGATCCTTGCCCTTGCTTTTCCTTGCTGAGTTTTCCAATGTGGGCCACAGCAGGCAGTGGCTGAAGATCGCTGGGCCAAGGCCAGGAGCAGAGCCTCGGGCTGGCTGCTGGTACCCCAGGCCGGCAATGGGCTGAGCGGGGCCGGAGGTCTGGACCCCGGTTGGCAGGGGGGCTGGTGGCCGGAACCCCAAACCGGCGGCGGGCTGAGCCGCTCAGCCCGCCGCCGGCCCCGCTCAGTCCACTGCTGGCNCAGAAAACCAGGGCCGGCTCCAGGCACCAGCCCAGCAAGCAGGTGCTTGGGGCGGCCAACGGAGAGGGGGGGCACGTCCGGCTCTTCGGCGGCGGGTCCCTCACTCCCTCTCGGAGCGAAGGACCAGCTGCCGAATTGCTGCTGAAGACTGAAGCGGCGGCGGCAAAGCTGCTGCAGATCGCGATCGCAGCTTTTTTTTTTTTTTTTTTTGCTGCTTGGGGCAGCAAAAACCTTGGAGCTGGCCCTGCAGAAGACCCCCCTGGCCTGCCGCTCCCTTCCCCCCAGGGGCCGCAGGGACGGCATGTGCCTGCAGTGCCCTAGTATCCAGCCACAGTGGCGAGAGAGGGGCAGCAGGACAGGCTGGGACGCGGGCACCTCCACCGCGCCTCCCGCCGGCCCCTTTCACTTGCCTGGCTGCCTGCTGCTTCGTCTGGTGCATGGGGCCGCCAGCGCAAGCCTGCAGGAGAGTTCCGGCAGCCAGCAGGCCCCCCCAGCTGGGAGCACGCCATGCGCTGCGCCTCCACCCGCAGCGGAGCGCCCCAGCATCGGCCGGCTCTGGGTTCCGGCTGGGTTTCGGTTCCAGCGGCTGGCCCACTGCCAGCGGGGGTCTCAGCCGCCGGCCTGCTCAGCCCGCCGCCGGCCTGCTCCGCCCACCGCCAGCCTAGGGTTTCCAGGCTGGCGGCGGGCTGAGAGGGGCCGGCGGCCGGGACCTTGGCATGCCATTAAAAATCGGCTTGCGTGCCACCTTTGGCACGCGTGCCGTAGGTTGCCGACCCCTGCCTTAGACCGATGATCGATGGAAATCATGTGATTGCCAGGATGTACTGGATATATTCAACATCACAGAAGGCGGTTGCCTATTTGGATGTACTGGACGATAGGGTAGGAGGTAGCTTTTGGCCCTTCCCTCCTACCCTGTTGGAAGGCTCATATGTTCCCTCTTTTTTTTTTTTTTTTGCTGCTTTGATCATTTCTCCCTCCTTCACTGGTATAAACTACTTAATTGTGATCTGACTGTGCTAATCAAATACCGGTATCTCTTGAACAACTGAAACTACAGTAAAAGAAATACAAATGCATCTGCTCAAGGGAGCATTTTGTAAGAAGTTCAGTCTCTTTTGGGGATGCTGAGATGTTTAAACTGTAGGCATTTTCCTTCTATAAAATAGTCCTGTTTTCACATTGGACTCATTTGCCTGTTTGTTGTTCAAATAAGCAAGTAAAATTACTTCTCATTACTCTCTTGCAACATATTAGTGTTAAAGGATCACAGTTAATGCCATAGACCATAGTTTGTCTCCTCTGATCACTTAGAAAGAAAGAAAGCGTGCTAATTTCTCTTCTGTGTAGGGACATTTTAAAGTTCTGGATAAAGGAGATGATTTGGAGAGGGGGGACGTTCTGAGGGGTTACACCAAAGTTCAGATTTGGTTTAGGGAGAGTCCCAGTTTGTGGATCTGTGCATTGAGGGTGATATGAGTGTAGGGCGTTTCTCCCCTATCTTCTCCTCTGTTTGAGTTCAGGAGTCAGCGGGATTTGTGGCTTCCATGTAAGGAGAATAATTCTTGGAAGTTTGTGACCTCTATTTAGAGGGCTTTTTTTAAGATGGCAAAAAGAAAGTTGGCCTCTGCAAAGGACAATATCCATGCTTTGAGAGTTGGGTGATGGTGAAAGACAGCTGTGGTGCCGTTTTATTTGCCAGTGTCTTCTCTAGGGACGCTCCTTTGTCTCACTTGTATGTCTACACTACAAAAAAACAACCACCACCAACCTTGTGTTCCTAGTTCAGGTTAGCTAACCCACATTAGCAAATTTAGGTTAAAATAGTAGTGATGACATGGCAGCTCTGCTTTTAACTCAGTTTAGCAGATCAAATTCAGCTCCAGCATAGGCTTATAATCAAGTTGCTAACCAGGTTAAGAACAGACCTTGTTTGTTTGTTTTTATTTGTTTTTATTTTACAGTGTAGACATACCCTTACTGGGAATAATTTCAGAAATATCGGTTATTTTTGTTTTTGTTATACTTGGAATGCTGCAAAAGTATTTTCAAGTAAGGCTAATGATGGGATTGGGGCAGGGTGGTGGTGGGGAATGGACTGGAGGTTCCATTATTGTTGTTTATAAGATCCTGTCAAGATATATGAAATGTCTGGATGCTGTAATTTTTTTTTGGGGGGGGGGGATTGATTCATTAAAAAAAAAAAAAAAGCAGATGGGAATTAATTAGTGAGTTCCCAGAAGATTATTATGATGCTGATTCTGCATTAGAGTGACACCTTTTGTGTGTTGTACTACTTTGTTTAATGCTGAATGTTTAGCGTTGGTTCACATCAGCATTTATACTGGTCCAGTTTCACTTTCAATATCCTCTGCAGATAGCATGGTCATCTTTGCACTTTGCATCAGCACTCTGCACATTGGAAAATCTTGTTTACTGAATGCTGATCATTACAAATAGTTTTAAAATAATACATCCTTCCTGTTCTGGGTCATCAGGCCTTCATGTAAGCGTGGCCACATATTCTCTGCTGGGAGAAACAAGTCCATTAATTAGCTTCTGCTTTTCTCCTTTTTTTTTCAGACTTCTAAGTTTATTGGTTGCATGGAATGGTTAGGTGGATATGAGTTAGACACTTAAATCCCTTGCATTAAATGGAAAATAAATCCCATTTACAGGTAATATCTGCAGAGCTACATCGTTGCACCTTTATTGTGCCTGTCCCAACTTCATCTTGGGTTGAAAACAGCTGTTCTGATTATTTAATTCTTGTCAAACACGTTAAAGTTCAGGAACTCTGAGCCGCTGCAATTTTTAGAAGTCTGAGTACTTCTCTAGAGCAACCTTTATCTTGCATTTGGCCTTGGGTACTCCCTGAACAATCTGTGAATCAGAAAAATATTCTGCTGCTTCAGTCTTGGTATCTTGCCTCATCCTGAACAGGGCTATCTTTCCAGGTTTGCCAGGAGCGGAGGTCAAATTTTCCAGACTTAAGTGCCTAAAAGTTAAGAACTGAAATAAGTGGCCTGAATTTACAGAGATGCTGTACATGTGCAGCTCCCATTATCTTGACTGTGAATTTAATGGATGTATGAGCCTAATTTTAGGCACCCAAGTTTGGACGTTTGAACCCTTGTCTTTCATTAACATGAGTTTCCTTGCTGAAACTAGAAGAGGCCTTTCACACATCGATCCCTACATTCCCAGCCCTTTTTAGAAATCAGTTCTGAATTCAGATTTATGTGATGCTTTAGTGATCCCATCAGTTACAGCAGGTTTGTTATAGACACACTTTATACTGTCCACTTCCTCCAAATGATCCATTCTACCTTCAATCAATGTATGTATGTAATTCTTATTAACACTAATGAAAGTTTCCCATGTGCACTGAGGGAAGACTATATACCCTTCACGATGGAACAGCCTGTTCATATTTCTTCCATCTATGGAATTAGTGATGCATGGCTTTATGCTTTCCTAAAAGATTAAAATAAAAAAGAAAATATATGCGGGTTGAAACATAAGTAGTTTAAACTCAAGACCGAATTAATACCCAATCCTTCACTTGGGCAGTTGTACCTTCTGTTCACTTCCACCTCCATATATTTGAATTATCTATGGTACTCCATTAGACTTATTTTAAGTACGTAAACCTGCATCAATAACCTCATCTCTACTAGGCAATTGCCCGTCTTAAGAGACCACTTTAAAGTATCCTCAAGATTTACAGCAGTTTGGGGTGATCTATAGTGTGATTATTCTGTACTCAACAACCAATTATTGCACCCTGAGAACAGGTGTTACTGGAATCAATGAGGGATCTTTTACTTGTTTTGTCAAGCGAGTCTCTCTCTCTTTCCTTAGGGGTTTCTGTGTGCCTTGTATAGAACCGGCATTACACATGGACACTGAAGGGTTTGGAGAACTTCTCCAGCAAGCGGAACAGCTTGCAGCTGAGACAGAGGGCATCTCTGAACTTCCTCATGTAGAACGCAACCTCCAGGAGATCCAGCAGGCCGGAGAGCGTCTGCGGTCTCGGACTCTGACCCGCACGTCGCAGGAGACTGCCGATGTCAAGGCGTAAGTATTTGGGTTTTTGAGACTCTGTTTTGAGCTAGGAATGCCAAAGAGTGAGTCTGTTAGCTCATTTAATTCTTCCTGAAAACCTAACGTATTTAAAGATCTTGCAATGGAGCTGTGAACTACTTTGGGTAGAAGCTAGAGAGACTCCCATGTCTGTAAAGATCTACACATACCTCCTACTTGTGCTGTACAAATACTGCTTTCGATGGTGGTAATTTGATAGGTATGACTGAGTCTCACCAATGGTCTCTTACCTTTTATGTGCATCTATTTATAACATGTCACTTGATATCCCTCAGTCCTCCCCATATCTCTTGTGTCTCTGCCTACCAGGAATCAGGACACAAAAAAAGACTGTCAATAATTGTGACTTTGTAAAGACCTACTTTGTGTTTAGTTTGCCTTAGGATTTCCCAGTCTTAAATCCAGACCAGGTCTTCTGCAAAGGTACATGCTGCATCTTAAATTTGGCTGTCTGATAAAAGAATACAATTTGTCCCAAAATTTTTGTACGAAGTCGAAATGAGTTACTAAAACCCAACCCCACACCACCCTGGGTGTTGGGCTACCTGTGATCACCCAAGGACAAGCTGCCAACCTGCTCTGAACTGCACATTTAAAAATAGGGAGGGAATATGGCCTTGTGGATCAAGTGTTGGATTGGGACTCTGGAGATCTGGATTCTATTCCTGGTTCTGCAACCAACTCCCTGTGTGACCATGGGCAAGTCGCTTGATCTCTCTGAGCCTCTGAAAAATTAGGATAATGACACTGCCCTGCATCACAAGGGAATTTTGAGGATAACAGGTTCATGTTTTTGTGAAGTGCTTAGGTATGACCGTGTAGGGCTCTGTCAGAAGACAAATAGGTTGGCTGACTGGCATCTCTGGCTTCAGGTTGAAAATGAAACCTGGTCTCCATTCCCTTACGGATAGCACAGACTGTAGCTGTGCCTTCAAATGCAGTCTGGTGAGAGTGCACGTGCAGTTAGTCATTTGCACTCTTCCTAACGTGGAGTCTGGGGGTAAACAGCTGAGTGGAGCTGGAGGAGAAATTTAACACCGTCAACTGGATGGGCAAATAATTTAATTTCTTCTGCCCCTAAGGCAGTAACTCAGAAGCAGTAAAACTCAGGTGGGAGGCTGGGGGTATTGTCCACCTCAGGTTAGATGTCGAGATCTGTGAGTGGACCCCAGATTTTTAAGTGTAAGTCAGATCAGCAACTTGTGCACTGGGAAGTAAGGAATTACTTTGGGTTTTGGCTGTCCTTAGTAGTTGCCAGCTGATCGGATTTTTCCTAGTCTACTTAAGAGAGCTCTCCCTTCATGTTAAGAACTCTCTGTCCTTGCATTCCATATTTCTACACTGATGTTCTCCGGCAGAAATGCATTCTGGAAAGTGGGGGGGTTCTGAATTTTTCTTTAGAAAGGACAAAGGGTCTCCATTAGGCTAAAGCGCTGTTTTTTCACGACTCGCAGACAGTCTGTTTTAAGTCGTACTTTTTCTGATGGTCAAGAGACTCTATTAAAGAGCCGTGCCCCAAAGCCGAACGGTTACCTGGTTAGGTTAATGGTCAGAGTGAAAGGTGAATGTCTGCATCTTGGATGGAGTGGGCTGAAGCCTTGGTTGAGGAGAAATGTGGAGCAGCCATGTGGCTGACTCCAACACTTTCATCCTGCTCTGCCAGTGAGATTTCCTTTCCTTGCCTATGGCTTTGTTTGGTATAAGTATCGTTGAACCTTCAGTGGGAGAATGAGGTCACTTCCTTTATACCACTTGGCATGTCATTGTGGCATAATAGGCTCCACCCAAGGGTTGAGGAAGAGGTGGGACATACAGCGGGATAAAACAACTTGTAATTTGGTTCATAGAATCATAGGACTGGAAGGGACCTCGAGAGGTCATCTAGTCCAGTCCCCTGCACTCATGGCAGGACTAAGTATTATCTAGACCAGGGGTTTTCAAACTCCATTGCACTGTGACCCCCTTCTGACAACAAAAATTACTTCACGACCCCAGGAGAGGGGACTGAAGCTTGAGCCCACCCAAGCCCCACTGCCCTGGGTGGTGGTGGGGGGCAAAGCTGAAGCTCAAGGGCTTCAGCCCCAGGCAGAGGCCTGCAACCTGAGTCCTGCCCCCCAGGGCTGAAGCCCTCAGACTTTGGTTTTGGCCCTGGGCAGTGGGGCTCAGGCTTCAGCCCTGGGCCCCAGCAAATCTAAGCCAGCCTTGGAGATCCCATTCAAAGGGGGTCGGGACCCACTTTGCGGTCCCGACCCACAGTTTGAGAACCGCTGATCTAGACCATCCCTGTCGAGTGTTTGTATAACCCGCTCTTATAAATCTCCAATGATGGAGATTCCACAACCTGCCTAGGCAATTTATTCCAGTGCTTAACCTCCCTGACAGGAAGATTTTCCTAATGTTCAATCTAAACTTCCCTTGCTGCAACTTAAGCCCATTGCTTCTTGTCCTACCCTCCAAGGTTAAGGAGAACAATTTTTCTCCCTCCTCCTTGTAACAACCTTTTATGTACTTGAAAACTGATATGTCCCCTCTGTCTTCTCTTCTCCTGACTAAACAAACCCAATATTTTTCAATCTTCCCTCATAGGTAGGGCTCTACCAATTTCAGGGCCTTAAAAAACGTGTCACGGAGCGTGAAATAAGCCCTTCCCTGTGAAATCTGATCTCCCCCATGCTGCTGGGAGTGTCCCAGCCGCTGGCTTCTAACTGCGAGTCCCAGCCAGGCTGGGGAGGGACAGGACTTCTGTGCTGTCTTCAGAGTCCAGCAGGGAGAGCATCCGGAGGTGGATCTGATTCCCACCCACCCCTACTCCCCTCCTGCCCCTGAGAGCAGCCGTGCAGGAGAAGAGCAAGTCCTGTCTCTCCCCAGCCTGGCTGGGACTAGCAGGTAGGAGCTTCAGAGCCCAGCTCTGAAGGCAGCACAGAAGTGAAGGTGGCAATCCCGTGACTCCCCTACAACAGGTTTGTGACCCCCCCTTCCCCCACAACCCTCTTTTGGGTTGGGATCCCCATAGTCACAACACTATGTAAATTTCAGATTTAAACATCTGAAACCGTGAAATTTACCAATTTTTCAAATCCTAGGGCCGTGAAATTGACCAGAATGGCTCCTGAATGTGGCAGGGCTCTACTCATAGGTCATGTTTTCTAGACCTTCAATGATTTTTGTTGCTTTTCAGTGGACTTTCTCCAATTTGTCCACATCTTTCTTGAAATGTGGCACCCAGAACTGGACACAATACTCCAGTTAAGGCCTAGTCAGCACGGAGTAGAGCGGAAGAATTACTTCTCGTGTCTTGCTTACAACACTCCTGCTAATACATCCCAGAATATGTTTGCTTTTTTGCAACAGTGTTATACTGTTGACTCATATTTAGCTGGTGATCCACGGTGATCCCCAGATTTCTTTCCGCAGTACTCCTTCCTAGGCAGTCATTTCCCATTTTGTTTGTGTGCAACTGATTGTTTCTTTCTAAGCGGAGTACTTTGCATTTGTCCTTATTGAATTTCATCCTATTTACTTCAGACCATTTCTCCAGTTTGTCCAGATCGTTTTGAATTTTAATCCTATCCTCCAAAGCACTTGCAACTCCTCCCCGCTTGGCGTTGTCCGCAAAGTTTATCAGTGTACTCTCTATGCCATTATCTAAATCATTGGTGAAGATCTTGAACAGAACCGGACCCAGAATCGATTCCTGCGAGACCCCACTCGTTATGCCCTTCCAGCTTGACTGTGAATCACTGATAACTACTCTCTGGGAACATTTTTCCAAACAGTTATGCACCCACCTTATAGTAGCTCCATCTAGGTTGTATTTCCCCAGTTTGTTTATGAGAAGGTCATGCGAGACAATATCAAAAGCCTTACTAAAGTCAAGATATACCACATCTATCACTTCCCCCCCTTTCCACAAGGCTTGTTACCCTGTCAAAGAAAGCTATTAGGTTGGTTTGACTACTATTCCACCATTTTTTCTGTTATCCCTATAATATCTGATTTCACTTCCTGCACCAGTAGTTCTAGTTCCTCTGTTTTGTTACCCAGACTCCTTGCATTGGTATACAAACATCTTAGTGGTTTCTGCTTGGCTTTGCCCAGATTCCTCACCTGAGGTACGGCCATTCTACTGCCAGTATCGCCTACCTGACTGTTAGCTTCATTGGTACTGGCACTATTATTTCCTCTTAATGCCCATTCTCCTACCCACTACTGTTCCTTTCTCCATTGCTGTACTCTCTCTTTCTTGATTTTCCTCCCGGTCAATATTAGAATCAGGCATGGAGATTACATGAGCATGTCTCAACAATTTCCCCCAAGTTCCTGGTTTAAAGCTCTTTGTCTTCATCCCCTCCTCTTTCCCACATTCCACATCCTTCCTGTCCTGCCCAATGTATGAATCCTTTGGTCATGTTATTTTAGAGGCAAATTGCATAGGCAGCTCTAGGATGAAGGGGAAGGGAAAGGGGCGGATCAGGTTGTGGTTTGCTGTGGTGGTTGATTCTCTTTGCCCTTTCCTTTCCTTTCCTACTAAGGAGGAGACATGCAGTATAGCGTAAGGGATTTTGGAAAGATGTGGGTGGGCGAAGAGGGAAAGAGATGATCAGGGCAGACAGAATGACTGGTCAGTAATGATTTTCCACTCAGAGGCTGGATAGAAGAAAATGTTGGAACTTTGAGTTTTTGGTAAGTGACCAATGTATTCATCTGCGGAGCCACCGTTTAAATCAGAGTGCAGTATTCTGTTCTGGAAATGGCACTAAGTTACCAAGGTGCTTTAGAATTTTTACGAATGGAAGGATTTGACAGCTGTCTGCTCCTGCAGTGGGCAATGAGAACAGCATTAATTTAACGCGGGAGATCCGATTTTCTCTTCACATCTTTTCAGGGCTGATAATACTGGATGTTAAAGCTTTACACGTATGTGTGTCCAGGATTTGATGTAAAAAGAGAGAACCTTCTTTCTCTCTACATCCACTGATCTAAATATTTGAACTGCAGATGTTTTTTCCAGAGAGATTAAAAGTAGCCTTATCTGTTTAATATCAATTTTCTCCTTCTTCCCCCATATAGATCCGTTCTTCTTGGGTCCAGAGGGCTTGACATATCCCATATCTCTCAGCGGTTGGAGAGTCTTAGTGCAGTCACTACGTTTGAACCTCTTGAGCCTGTGAAGGACACTGACATACAGGTAAGGGCCGTCTGACGTGCAGGTTATTTACACTCACCTGACAAATAACCGCTATTGGGGGGGGGGGGGGGGATTTAGTCCAAGCTCTTCTAAGATGGGCAGTTGCAGAAGCATTCTTGCCTTGTGTTTTGCTTCCTGGCAAGGTGAAGCACAAAGCAAAGAATATCATGCAGTCAAAAACCTAGCCTGAAAGATTTTGGGGTTTAGGTTTTGGATGAGGTGGTAGGTCTCTGTCTGTTTTGCAAACCTGGATTGTAGCAGGCTATCCCTCCCTTCTAGCTTTTAGACCTTTCTCGTCTTTGGGTGGATGAACTCATGGTGAGTCACTCAATAATTTTAAGTGACTGGTTTTGGGGGCAGCTTTTTTCTCAGTCAAGCCAGCTATATGGGGAGCGAGTAGCCTTTTTTCTTATAAATTTATGCTCTGTATTGTGGATCTTGTAATTGTGACACATTGTCCTATTGATAAGCTTACATGCCATGTTTCCTGCTTTTGATCACAGTTTGATTTAGTTTATTATCTATTTTTGCTGTAAATCACCTTTTTACAGCATATAGCTAGTCACCAGCATCTTAGGAGTTACTAGTTCAATAGTTTTAAATGTGACTTGTTTTGTCATGGTCGTCTTTTCATCTTGTATTAGTTGCCTGTGTTATTAGACTAACTTTAATAGTACTGCTGTTTCCAGCACCGAGAAGAAAACTGAGTCATTAACCCAGCAGCTAAGAGCTTGTTAGCTGTGGATCTGTAAGTTTTGAGAAGATTTGAATGGAGCTCGTCTTACTTATTGTTTAATGGTTTAGAGGGCTATCCTCATCTTCTACTGGTGTATAGATAATTAAGGATATCCAGAAGGGTTATGAGCCCTCATGGTTCAGGATATTGGCCAATCTCTACTGGAGCTGTAGGCTGCTGACCTGTCTTCCCAGCCCACGAAAGACTAAAGCTACCCCCACAAGTCTGTCCAGGCTTTCAGGGCACAGTTTTCTTTTTCAAATGCAGTAGAACCCCGTTTATCCAAGCGTCCATCATTCGGCTCGCCGTATTAACTGAACCAGGTGGTGGGGCTTGGGCTGGCCATTCTCCTGATTAGCCATTTTTTTGATGATCTGATTCGGCCCCAGTCCCAATTAGATCGGATAGTCAGGGTTCCACTGTATAAAGCTCGTAAAGTAACAAAAGGTTATTCCCCTGATCAAAGCAGGCTACAGGGTCCCAATAGCTTTTCCTTTTGTGGGTTTCTCTCCTGCTTCCCACAGCTCTCCTTAGCTGAGCTCTTTCAGCCTCTTGTATGAATCACCTGACCCCTTCTCAGCTGGATCTGAGTATTGAAGAGGACTGGCTGGCCCCAACCCCATATAAGGGCAGACCACCCTGTTATTACAGGCGGTTAGAAGGAAACTTTCCCTGGGGACAGGTTAGCGCCTCTGCCTACTGCAGGAGTTCCTGCACATTATGTGAAGTAGCTGGTATTGGCCACTGTCCGAGGCAGGGTACTGGGCTAGATGGACCACCGGTCAGATCCAGTCTGGTGATTCATATGTCCTCAAATTAACATCTGCAAAGCAGTATTTGTGTGTGTGAACAGCTCTAGACAATTGTCTATATAATACGATACTTTGTTGATACGATACTTCGTTCCTCCTCACTCTCTAGCTGTTCCTACTGGTTTTCCCACCCCCTCTAGAAGATTTTGCCACTCTTTCTCAGCAAAAATTAGCAGGCCCAGGAGATCTATTGCATGATCATAGGGTGATAGCTTTTACTGCTGCTGGTATTATTCACTTTCTTTCTTTTATTTAAATTTTATTTTATTCCTTTGTTCCAGTTTCTGATCTCTTTGATTAGGATTTATTAAACTTACTAGATGTCTTTCTTGACCCCAGTCCATCTAGCTTTTTGCAAGAGCTCTTCTTCCTTTCTACATCTAGATTTACTGTAACTATTTATTCTTTTTTGATTTTGGGCCGGGTGGGTTTGATTATTTAAATCGCTAGTCAGGAAGACTTGATTTAATCATGGATTTCTACATAAAAGTGCATTCTTGTTGGTTGTTATAACCTTAATACATATTCTTCACAACTCAGAGATGTAGGTTTCATTTTTAGAAGGTACACAATATACATTTTTAAAGTGATTTATTTTGAAAACTTTGCAGTTTAGTTTTACAGCTATATCAGAAAATGAATGATTGTTTGGTTATTTCATTTACCAAAGGTAATTGAAGCAGGTATGTATGAAGTTATTGGGAGGTGAACTATCTCCAATTCAACACTTAATCATTAAATCGACTATGTCAGCCAGGTCAACATGAGAATCTTAAAATATTGGCTTCTGCAGCTTACTCAGTCGTCTTCACCTTCATTTTCCTGTTGGTTCATAATCTGGAAAAGAAAAACAAGCTTTCCTGCTTTTTCAGGTCTCAAACCATTTCTCAATTTGGAATGAATTAGTCCAAAGGAAGAAAATATTATTTCTTCACCAGCAGAAGAAGCTACTGCTGTTAAAAGTGATATCACTTCAACAGTCTCTGAATCCAAGTGCTTAAGTGACTTTCACCAGTTCACTGGTGTGACTTTCTTTAAAATATCATCAGCAAACATATATTTCTTGAATGGTTCTTATTTCCAAACTGGGTCTCTTTTATGGCCTGCTGCCATTATAGGTTTTCCCTTCTAGTGAGAGAATGGTATGATAGATCTCAAATCAATGAAGGATACACTCAGAAAGACCTCAAGACTTCTGGAATATGCTGCTCAAACAGTTTCACTTTTTTGTTTCTACTGCCTGTCCCCCCCTTCTCACATTTATCTCCAGACTTCTTCTCCTTGTCCAGATCTATTCCATCCCCAACAATCTTCTATTCATTGAACTTTTTGAAACTTCACTCTTTTAGAGAGAGGTAAGGGATTGACTCTGTATACACAAATGTGCAGAGGGACAATAGGCAGGGCCGGCGCAACCCATTAGGTCTAGGGCGCTAACATTTGGGGGGCGCCGGCGCCCCGGTCGTCGTTGGTATTTTGGGGGCGGGACCTTCCGCCGCCTCTGTCGGGGGCGGCATTTCGGGGGCCAGACCTTCCGCCGCCTAGGGTGGCGAAAAAGCTGGCGGCGCTCCTGACAATAGGGTTGAGGTCTGTTATTGCTCACCTCTCTATATTTATTTACTTATTTATTTATTTAAAAATAAACAAGCATGTTACCTCTGGAGACACAAATCCAGAGTTTGAGAACTGCAAAACTAAGCATCTCTGATGGTATCTTCTAGACTGAGCACTGAGTCCCATTGGGTAGATCGAAAGATTAACCTAAATAATCTATACAGAAGCCCCTGGAACCCCATAAAATTGGTTCCCTAATCCATGAACTATTGGAACACATTAACAAAACTTTTCTTAAACATTACATGAATATATTGTCTCATACTATAGAATTAGAATTTATAATCCGTATTCCATGATGAAATATTTTGAGCTATAGTTTGAATTAAGATACATTATCTTTAGATAGGGTTTTTTTCCCTCAAAAAGCATTTTATCAAAAAAATCTGATTTTAAATATATATATAATTGATTTTTATCCACCCTGATTTTGGGTGTCTGTCCTTTCTTGTTTAAGAGTACAATACACAATCTTGCTGTAGATTCTCAACCCCCTAGCAATAGCGCTAAAAAGACTTTTTTGTTTGCTAGCTGTTTGGGTACATGGGCCAAATGTTGCCATTTATTTTTCATCCTCTGATATATTATGCATGTCAATCTTGATTTTTCTTTCTATTTTACCAAAACAACTTTAAGGTTTTCAACAATCTGGTTTCTACCAAATCTCAAGGTCTCCTCAATAGGAGGGTTATTTGATACCATTAATCAAATGCTCCTTCTATTTTTAATTATTTTTTTTGGTGTCTGAGGCCTAACACCCAAGCTTTGAGTCTTGAATCTTTCTTCACAGATGACTGCCAGCAAAAATATATAAATTAAATAAAACCGTGATCTAAAACAGGAAGCATGACGATATTCCCGGTTTTATGTGATTTTACAGACACAAGGGAGCTTCAGGGCTCTGCCCTTAGTCCCCTTATTGTTCAACTTCAATTTAATACAGGCACAAGGGTTTTCAGTATTTTGTGCAGGTTTGCAGGACATCATCTCTTTGTCTGAGGACATTTGCAGTCACATCTCAAGTTGTCTGGCTGATGTTGACAACTGTCTGTGTCTGAAAATACCTACTCAGAATATGGACAAGGCTTTGCTCTTGTCTGCAGGTCCCGACAGATGTCAGCAATAGCATCTGGTTCTCTGAGAGAAATTTTTATCAAGGTTTTACCCATGGCAAGAGATCTTGGGTCTGTATGCCTCTGGTTATCCTTTGCCTGTCATGTTAGTTCTGTTAAATCATGTAGGTTTTACTTCCTTGTTTGTTATTTTAGACAAAAGCTCCTAGTATTAGACCAAAGCTTTAGTGGTATTTTGGCCTGATGGTTGTGACAGTATTTTTGCTGGTTTGGCTGCTTCTTTAGAAGCCTAGTGGTCATTTAGAATCTTTTTGCTCCTTTAGGGTCACATTACGCCACTTTACTTAGCCCTGGTCTACACTGGGGGCGGGGGATCAATCTAAGTTACGCAACTTCAGCTACGTGAATAACGTAGCTGAAGTCGACGTACTTAAATGTACTTACTGCGGTGTCTTCACTACAGTAAGTCGACGGCTGACGCTCCCCCATCAACTCTGCCTGTGCCTCTCGCCGAACTGGAGTACAGGAGTCGATGGGAGAGCGCTTGGGAGTCGATTTATCGCGTCTCAACTAGACACGATAAATCGATCCCTGCTGGATCGATCGCTGCCCGCCGATCCGGCGGGTAGTGTAGACATACCCTTTGGTAGTATTCTATTCTGGGAGTTGCCCCATTTTGCTCAGTGAGTGGAGTAATATGCAAGTCAAGGGATCAAGAGTGGCAGAATCTGGCTCACTTTGTCATTGCTCTAATTCCTCCATTATTTTACAGTTACACTGGTTACTCTGGAAACGGATAGATAAGTAGGTTTTAATGTTGGGGGAGGAACTGTTTGTCTTGTACAGCACTGAGCGTGTGGCTAGCACTCAATGACCACTATTCATAGAGTATTTTAACAATAAAAACTTCTACTCCAAATAATTTGTACGACTTTAGTTCAGATTTCTCTTTACCAACTTCCTTTGACCTAAGGCTACATCTACACTGGAGGTGTAAATTCCAGCTCAGGAAAGCATATACACGGGCGCTTTGATTGAGCTGTGGCTCAAGTACGTAGCTAGGATCTCAGACAGGATTGTGCACATCGCCCATACCGTTGTGTCTATGCTGCTGTTCAATCAAACCTAGTATGTCTACGTCTACCTGAACTGGAAGTCACGCCTCCAGCTGTAGTGTAGACGTACCCTAATTGTCCTTTCTCGGTTCCTTTTTGTTTGCATTCTCTAGACACTGAGGCCTTGTGTACGCTACGTAGGCTCTGCCAATGCAGCTGTACTGGTATAGCTATGCTGCAGAGCCCTCTAGTGTGGATGCAGTGTATGTCCACAGGAGGAGGAGTTGTTCTGCCAGCATAGTAACACCACCTTCCCCATGGATGTTAGCTCTGCCAACGGAAGCCCTCTTCTGTCAGCATAGCCGGGTCTACACTGGGGGTTTTGCTGGCATAGGTATGTCGGTTAGGGGTGTAGTTTCTTCACACCCTTCACTCACTTGGCTATGCCAACAAATCTTCATAGTGTAGACCCTGCCTGAGCTTTTGCACTCTTTACCATATTTAGAGCAAGCGTTTGCCAGGCGCTTACAATTCTAGTCGCTGTTTCTTCAGGGGCAGCAAAACGTGACTGGAACGCTGCATTGGTACTGCTGTCTGCCGATGCACCTCGCATTGCAGGAGTGGGGGTGATCTTTGGGGAGGGACACCAGCTCTGGTCTCTAGCCTTTCTTCATTGTTGCTGCTTAGGCTAGGGTTTTAAAGAACATTTTAAAGAAATTATCCGTTATATGAATTTTAGGCCAGTGCTAGATTTAAACCCAGTCAAAGCTTCCTGCACAGGAAATTACTAGATATTGTCCTTTGACTTCCTGCCATGCACTCTTACATCTTTTCCATGTGTAGCACCCTAGAGAAAATTTTCCGGGCCCTATAAGAGAAAAAATAACCTTTGTCTCCTGCCAATTTATTTAAGCCTCTCAGGTTTTTAAGCTCTTTTGCCTAAATTATTGACTTATTTTCTTCCTGTCTTCTTGTGTTGCAGTGCTAGTGTTCTGTAAGTGGGCAGCATGGAGAGATTAGTCTAGCAGATTTCTCTAATGAAGGCAGTCAGCATTGCAGAGAGAGGATTCTAGCAAATTTCTGTTTCCTGTAGACAGGATGGAACACAAAAGGGAAAGACAACAGAAGGGGGGCGGGGCAGGGGGGGGGCAGGCCTATAAGCCTAATGTCTTGAGTGGCTCAAAAAGTGTGAGAACCCAGGATTTCAACTTATTGGCAACCTCGCCCTATTTGGATAATTAGCAGAGTGTCTTTCTATGCTGAGCCCATTTTATACTGTACTCTTTAGTGCTGACTACAGAGAGGTGCACCAAATTGGGTCTCAATCAATTACCTGAATTATTTATCAGTAATAAAACGTAGATGACTTGTTCATAAAAGGGGTTAGTCCGGGAAAGTCTCCCACTAGAGTAGTTGGCTGGAAAACTTCTGATAAAGGTTCTAGATTCCTGGCACATAGGTGCAAGAATTTTTTTCCACATATTTTAGGAATAACCGTGTTAAATTTTATAGAGGCAAGATAGTTTGCACATTCATTCACAGCTTACAACATACAAGCTAAGATCCTGATCTTACAGCTGCCTGTGTCCAGACAGCTCTATGGGTGTCACTTAAGTCCATGTACAAATGAAGTAGCATGGGTGCTTGGAGCCAGCTGCAGAAATGGGGCTTGATTTGTATCTCCTAAGTGATTACAAACATTGTGACAGATAAAAGCAAGGGGCTTTGTGTCTTCTGTATTGTAACATGTGGTGCAATATGCATAGGCTTAGCAGAATTCAATTTTGATTTTTTTTTTTATCATTTCACGGCTAGTATTGATGTTTATTTTTAAGCATTTGTTTATCAATTTAAATTTTCAGTTACACACAATTATTGGTTTTAAGCATTCCCTCCCCCCCATTTATCAGTATAAATTTTCACACTTGCGGGAAATTATGTATGGGGGGGTTAGACAACAATTCTTTAATGACAGCAGACGTTGAGATTCAAAAAGTCAAAGCTTTATAACCATTAAAACACAAATTTTCAATATCTTATGTCAAGTTAGACAACGTAAATAATCTTAAAACAAACTCTCAAGTTCTTAAGCAGCATTATTTTAAGCTTTGCTTATCTGTAAACGTCATTAATTGTCAATGGAAATATTTTTTTGTCGGTTTGTGTGTGTATGATGAAATTTACGTTTACTGACATTAACCTATAAAAATCTAATCCTTCCATGCCTTAATATGCAGTGTCATACCCTGGCATTAAATCACTACAGTTTCTAGACCAGTGGTTTAAAAGTCTTCTGGATTGACCCACAAGTCTACTTGTTTTCATATGTGTGAGCACAAGAGCTGTGATATAACCATTGGAAATGTGCAACTCCCACGTTTAGAGCCTGATCCAACTCCCAGTGAAGTCAATGAAAAGACTCCTATGGACGTTGAATTCGGGCCTCTATAAATACAACTGTTCTAACTGCTTAGAAAATGTTGGGTGAAATCTTAGCTCCATGAAAGTCAATGGGAGTTTTGCCTTTGCCTTCACTGGGGCCAGGATTTCATCATTTTATCTGAGGGCCTGATCCTGTGTTCCTGATTCTGGCAAAACTACCATTGAAAGTTATTTGTTTTATTTATTGTTTCTTATGCGTATGTACCCAGAGTATTGACTGGGGTACATCTTTAAAAATCCAAATACATCAAGTCAGTGGGAGTTTTGCCTGAATGAAGACTGCAGGATTAGGCCTTCAATTTGTCCGAATAGCAACTGAATATGACCAAAATTAAAGATCGTGGATATTTTGAGGGTTTTTTTTAAATACCGTAAGTTTCCTACCCATGATTAATTGTGACATTTAAAAAAAACCCAGTAATTTCGAGGTAAAACCCTTGTCTCCCAAAACCCTTAAACCAGGAAAATAAAATATGCTTCTTGTGGCTTCAGTGGCTGAAATCTTGATAACCTTCAGGCAGTGAGTTTTTTTATTTTTTTTATGATGATGAACATTTTATACTTCGATAGAGTAACTAAAATCAAGCTTTATAAATGGAAACACTGCCACAGACTTAAAGGGGCGACCTCAAGTACTGTTTACCCTCCATTGTTTGCATCACATTAGCCTGAAAATGCATTTTTCCTCCGACAGATTTTGTCCTTCCCCGTTTGCCAAACATTGATTTTTCCTCCCCCCTCTCCTTCAATTCTAATGGAGCTTGAAATTAACATAGCTTTATTTTTTTATAGTTTCCTTGTTCGCCCCAATCGATGTTGCCTGTACAGCTGTGGGGACCTTTTACCTATTGCAGAGCCAGTGTAGAGAGCACAAGGGCAAACTCCCCCGCTTTGGTTATGTAGGGTCAGTTGGTTGCTTTCTCCCTGATCCCCATTATCTTCAGGAGAAATAGGTGACAAGAAAGTGTAATGGTGGCTGCTGAATTTTTAAAATGTTGCAGAAATGCCAGACTTTGAAAATGATGTCCCTCGATGGTAGTCTTATTCAGTTACGATCAATGCATGAAGTTTACCCCAAGGGCCAAACCCTACTTGCTTAAGTAGTCCCATTGATTTCAAGCAGGATTGCATATGGACAAATAAAGGAGAAGATAAACATCCAGATAATAAAATGTGGCCAAAGGCAATTTAACACGACAAAGGGAAAGGTGGAGAAGTGGAATTAATTTCTGACATGCAGCAGTCGGTTTTTGGAGTACAGTCTGGAAGCATATTCAGAGTGAGGCGATTGGGGCACCCTTTGAAATATAAATAACATAAAAGAATGGAGAAATCTGTTCCACCTCAGAACTGGAGTAGGGAGTTTCCCCGATGTATCTTAGTAAAACCAAATTAAATAAAAATCTTTGTGGATACACACAAATCCCATGGCCAGCTGCAGAATGGAAATATCTCAGTGAGTACAACAAGAATCCAATAGTTATCTGTGAGTGGCATAGCTTCATGGCTTGCAGTCTTCACCAGGCGGTTGGGGGATAGTTAGCTAGCTCTGTTAATATCCTGCCAGTACTTGGTCTTGCAGTTTGTGTCTCTGAATCACCAGATTGGCTGTTTGTCAAGTGTTTATTTAGTCAAGTCTTCCAAAGACCCTTGGCAATAGAAAATCAGTTGGCCTGTGATAATCAAAGATGGTACTGAAGAGTGCAGGGATGCTCATCCATTGTCCTGTGAAGGATATATAATCGGCTGCTCCTTGCTTCCTTTGGCTGTGATGGGAGTGCCAAATAGCATCAGGTAGCAGGAAACAGATTAAATTGTTAATACAATTTTCCCACTTGGTACTTTGCCCACTCCATAGTTTACACACAACCAGCAGTTTCTCCCACTTCTTATTAGTGATTTAATAACACAGGACTGTAGTGAGGTCTTAAATTACTAAGACTTTATTACTTTTACAAAATAGACTAAAAATAAATAAAATAAAATATTTGAGATATACCTATCTCATAGAGCTGGAAGGGACCCCGAAGGGTCATCGAGTCCAGCCCCCTGCCTTCACTAGCAGGACCAATTTTGCCCCAGATCCCTAAGTGGCCTCCTCAAGGATTGAACTCACAACCCTGGGTTTAGCAGGCCAATGCTCAAACCATTGAGTTATCCCTCCCCCCCTGTACATTTAGTAGTAGACTGTAATATGAAGCATTATCAGTAGTTTAAACTACACTCATCATGTGAGTTAGCAAAGTGTATTTTATGTGCATTATTTCTGTTCTTTTGATGCTAATTCACAAAACAGAATAATTGGCAATTGGTCTCCCAGTTCCACATGTGAAGTACTGTGGTTCTAGAGCATGGCTTCTCAACCCGGGGATTTGAAACACATCCAGGAAAGTCACGGCCGTCCTTTTTTATTTTATTTTATGGCTAGATTGGAAGTCCCAAAGCTACAGAAGAGACCTTCTGAAATGTTATCTGTGCTAATATGATGTCACAGTATGGGGAAAAAGTAGAGAACCATTGTTGTAGTGTATATACCTGTCTGATGCATTTAAATTCTACTGCCTACTAGTGTATTCTTATAGCTCCTGCATGCTCAACCCAGATGGTTTCTGTTTGTCTCAGACAGATAGTACGGTAGGCTTAAAAACATTTTAAAATTGGGGTTGAATATTGGGTCTTAACACTTGGTTTTGCCACTCTTTTACTTTGGCTGAGGGTACTGCAAAACGGTAATGCGCCCGTTGAAGATTTTGCTTATCGCTGCCCATGCTGCGGCACTCTTCATCTGAAGATCGAACACCTCTAGGAGGTAGGTGAGGGAAATAGAGAGATCACTTCTCCCATTGTTGAAATGCAGCCACCTCTAGAGTAGTGTGTGGAAGCTGTTTAACTCCTCACAGCAACACTAATCAACCATTTAAAACACCACATGCAGAGGGAATCTAGGATGGCAGAATACAATTATCTGAGTTAGAATGACCCAGGTGACAGACTTCTCCTCTTCCAAAAAGTGCTAGGGGATCATTAGCGATCCCCAAGACCTTGGCATAACATCTTACCAGAAATACAGCACTTCTAGCAGCTTAGTTCCTCCGAATACTGTCCTGGAGCATTAATTCAGTATTGACTGGGCCCTGAGCAATTCTTGTTCACGAAGTATTGTACTAACTACTGACCTGGCTAACATCAACTTAACATGCAAATAAACTATTAGAATCTATTCTTGTGCAGTGTAGGAAAAGCGTAGCTGCCCTATTTCATCTATAAGATTATAGAACTTGAACATCTGTAAGAAGATGCAATATTTTAGACAGGTTCCTGCAATCTGGCAGCTTTAGCTTCTTCCATGTATAGCCTGTAACAGCAATTACTCTGGTTCAAGGGACCTATTGATTTTTAGGCTCAGAATGTAGTTTTGTGAAACATTAATCAGTTTTGTTTTGTAAAACATTGATGCTTCCATGAATTTTGAAAAGAAAACCTTGAAGACAATGACTTTATCAGGATGGATTTTTAGGGTTCCCCAGCAGCTTTATGCTAGTGAGCAGGAACTTGACAGGGGAAATGGAGTATAAACAAAAGTGAAACGGACTGCTCTCTTCACCTTGTCTGAGCTTAGAGAAATGGAAAAAGTGGAGAACATTAATGACAAAAAAAAAAAATTAGATTTCTAAAATATCATCTAAACTCTTGTTAATAACAAAGGGAATACTTTTTTTTCAGAAATATAGAATTTTTAACCTGATAGGGTCCCCAAAAGCAGAAATATCACTTTCTTTCATAGAAACAAAAATGGTAAATAAACATGGATGCTTTGGGCTCTGATTCAGGAGCTAAACTTGGTTCATGGTCATGCATAAGTACAGTACTGCCGCTTCTCTTAGGTGGTAGCAGCTTCTTAGCCCCAGCGCATTGTAATGACCAGAGTATAGCAATGGATTAATAGAAGCTTGTTGGGTCTAAACTTGAACATTTACCTGCTTTGATCAGGCATGATCCTTCAGTCCTTACTCTTCAAATGGAAGAACTAAATGAAACTTTAGGGAAATTTTCCACACACCATGAAAAGCTTATGCTGACTTTTAATAAACTTTCTTGAGATGAGCCTGTGAAATTTCATGGGGAGCAGGGGAGGGGAGTGGTTTGAACATATGGCTTACATTTATAATGGGAAGCCAGCTACAATCTTAACTATGTTGTTTTAGTTCAATTCTTGTTGGTTTGCAGCAGTGCTTAGATGTCCCAACTAAGGTCAGGCCCCATAGCGCTAGGTGCGGTATCAAAACAAGAGTCAGTCCTTAACCTGAAGAGTTTGTAAACTGAATAGTCCAGACAAAGAAAGACCAGGTGACAGGAAGTATTAAGTCCATTTTAGAGTTGAGGAACTGAGGCACAGAGAGATTTAGGTCTGGATTTTTAAAGGTATTTAGTCATTGCTGTCCTCAGCGTTTCAACGCCTAAATCTCATTTTCAAAAGGGATTTTGGCACTGAAGAGCCAAAATCCCATTGACAGTCACTTTTGAAAATGGCACGTAACCATGTAACTCACTCAGACTTGGCAACGCTGAGTTAAGCAATGCCCAAATACTCTTAGAAATCTGGGTATAAGTCACTTGCACAGTGAGTCTGTTGCCGAGATGGAAATTGAACTCAAATCTCTTGTGCTCTAATCACAAGTCCATCCTTCAGCTCCAGCTTTCCCCTGGCATAGAGTGGTAGCGTGGTTTAAGTGTGAGGCTGGGTGTGAAAAACTTTGGAGTTGCATTCTCCACTCAGCCACTGATTCTTTCATGGAAAATCACTGAGCCTCTCCGCATTTTAGTTCCCCTCCAGTGGAAGGGGGGATAAATACCGTCACACTGTCTGGAGTGGTGCCAGTCTCAGGTCAGACTGTCAGCGAACAGGGCAGACACCCCAAACTGGTGGCATATTCTATAATTAGATTTCACCAAGCCAGTAATAAATGTGAGCTCCTAGATCACTACACCAGTCTTGCCATCGATTCACAGTCCCCATTAAGCTCTCCAGCCAATCTTACTACCCAAACTGGCCTTTGTGATAAAAGGTTATTGAAACCAAAAAGCACATTACATTAGGTTTCTCCCAATTCCAAAGGAGCAGCCACTTACCCCATGTCAATGGATACTAGAGATATCTCACCAAAGACAACCTGAAAGCCAATTTCTTTAGTAAACTAACTAAAGGGTTATTAGCTACGAAAAGAAATGAGTTAGTGAGAGGTTAAAGCAGGTAAAATACATTAACAAGTGAGTCAAAGTTTGTAAATCCAAATGATAGCAGATGTAATAATCTGTCAGTCTCCAAAAGTCTTTCAGGATTGCCCAAGTTAACTTTGGAGATCACTGTCCACTCGTTTAGTAACTCCCCCCTGTTAGAATCAAAACTGTCCAGAGATACAGGATTGCTCCCAGGGTTCATTTTTACAGCTGTTTTCCCAGAAAGCAGCCTGTCAAGTGTTTCCATCACAGCAGGGGTCTGTACATTTCCCATTGTTGAATGCAACATCCATGCTTTGAAGTTAGCATGCTTCTCATTTACAGTTCTAAGGCTACAGTCCTGATAGACCTCTATCATATCCCCCCTTAGTTGTCTCTCTTCCAAGATGAAAAGTCCCAGTTTTAGTAATCTCTCCTCATATGGAAGCTGTTCCATACCCCTAATAATTTTTGTTGCCCTTTTCTGAACCTTTTCCATTTCTAATATACCGTTTCTGAGATGGGGCGACCAGAACTACATGCAGTATTCAAGATGTGGGGGTACCGTGGCATGATGATATTTACTGTTTTATAATCTGTCCCTTTCCTAATGATTCCCAATATTATTAGCTTTTTTTTGATTGCTGCTGCATATTGAGCAGATGTTTTCAGAGAACTATCCACAATGACTCTGAAGATTTATCTTGAGTGGTAACAGCTAATTTAGACCCCATCGTTTTGTTTGTATAACTGGGATTATATTTTCCAATATGCATTACTTTGCATTTATCAACATTGAATTTCATCTGCCATTTTGCTGCCCAGTCACACAGTTTTGCGAGATTCCTTTGTAAATTTTTGCAGTCTGCTTTGGACTTAACTATCTTGAGTAATTTTGTATCATCTTCAAACTTTGCAACCTCACTGTTTATCCCTTTTTCCGGATCATTTGTGAATGTTGAACAGCACTGGTCCCAGTGCAGATCTCTGGGTGACACCACTATTTACTTCTCTCCATTGTGAAAACTGATAATTTATTCCTACCTTTTGTTTTCTGTCTTTTAACCAGTTACTGATCCATGAGAGGACCTTCTCTCTTATCCCATGACTGCTTACTTTGCTTAAGAGCTTTTGATGAGGGATCTTGCCAAAGGCTTTCTGAAAGTCCAAATACTCTATATCCACTGGATCACCCGTGTCCACGTGTTTATTGACTCCCTCAAAGAATTCTAATAGATTGGTGAGGCATGATTTCCCTTTACAGAAGCTGTGTTAATTCTTCCCCACAAATCATGTTCATCTGTGTGTCTTATAATTGTGCTGTTTACTATAGTTCCAATCAATTTGCCTGGTACTTCAGTTAGGTTTACTGGCCGGTGATTGCCAGGATCACTTCTGAAGCCTTTTTAAAAAATTGGTGTCACGTCAGCTTCTATACCAGATGGTTGGAGGATAGCTAATTTGAGTGTTGGGTTAGACACCACAGTTAGTAGTTCTGCAGTTGCATATTTGAGTTCCTTCAGAACTCTTGGGTGAATACCATCTGGTCCTGGTGACTTTTTACTGTTTACTTTATTAATTTGTTCCAAAACCTCCTCTATTAACACCTCAGACTGGGACAGTTCCTCAGACTTGTCACCTAAAAAGAATGACACAGGTGTGGCAATCTCCCTAAAAGCCTCTGCAGTGAAGACTGATGGAGAGAATTAATTTAGCTTCTCCGCAATGGCCTGGTCTTCTTTGAGTGCTCCTTTAGCACCTCGATTTTCCAGTAGCCCCGCTGATTGTTTGGTAGGCTTCCTGCTTCTGATGTACTTAAAGATTTTTTGCTGTTCTTGCGTCTTTTGCTAGTTGCTCTTCAAATTCTTTTTTGGCCTGCGAGAGGATTTGACTTCCAATTTTTAAACAATTTCCTTTTGCTTCTAACTGCCTCTTTTACTCTGTTTAGCCATGGTGACCTTTTTTTTTTTTTTTTTTTTTTTTGGTCCTCTTACTATTTTTTTTTTAAATTTGGGGTATACATTTAATTTAAGCCTCTATTATGGTGTTTTTAAAAAGTTTCTGTGCAGCTTGCAGGCATTTCACTCTTGTGACTGTTCCTTTTAATTAGCTTTGTCATTTTTGTGTAGTTCCTCTTTCTGAAGCTAAATGTTACTGTGGTGGGCTTCTTTGGTATTATCCCCCAAAGGATGTTAAATTTTTAATTATATTATGGTTGCTATTACTGAGCGGTTCAATTATATTCTGCTCTTTGACCAGATCCTTTGCTCCACTTAGGGTAAATCAAGAATTGCCTCTCCCCTTGTGAGTTCCAGGACTAGCTGCTCCAAGAACCAGTCATTAATGGTGTCTAGAAACTTTATCTCTGCATCCCGTCCTGAGGTGACATGTACCCAGTCAATATGGGGATAGTCCCCCCCATTACTGCGTTTTCTATTTCTATAGCCCCTCTGATCTCCTGGAGCATTTCACCATCACCATCCGGTCAGGTGGTCAGTAGTATATTCCTGCTGTACTACTCTTTACTCAAGCATGGAATTTCTATCCATAGAGAGCCTATGGTACAGTTAGTCATTTGAGATTTTTACTGTATTTGACTCTGCTTTCTTTCACATATAGTGCACTCCCCCACCAGCACGATCTACTCCAGGGGTCTCAAACTCAAATGACCACGAGGGCCACATGAGGACTAGTGCATTGACCCGAGGGCCGCATCACTGACACGCCCCTCGCTGCCTCTGGCCCCGCCCCCACCCCACCCCTTCCATTAGGCCCCGCCCCTGCCCCACCTCTGCCCACCCCTTCCCCGCCCCATTCCAACCCCTTCCCGAAGTCCCCACCCAACGCTGCCCCCAGGGGGTGCAGGAGGTGTGCAGGGTGCGACGGGGGCACAGGGCAGGGAGTTGGGGTGTGGGGTGCAAGAGGGTGAGGGGTGCGGCAGGGGGTCGGGGTGCAGGGTGCAGCAGGGGGCTCAGGACAGGGCGTGCAGGAGGGGTGCGGGATGTGGCAGGGGGCTCAGGGCAAGGGGTTGGGGTGCAGGAGGGGTGCAGGATGTGGCAGGGGGCTCAGGGCAGGGAGTTGGGGTGCATGAGGGGTTCAGGGAGCGAGCTCCAGCCCGGCGCTGCTTACCTAGAGCGACTCCGGGGTGGCAGCGGCGCGCAATGGGGCCAGGGCAGGCTCCTTGCCTGCTCCGTCCCCCCGCGCTGCTCCATTCCAGGAAGCAGCTGGAACCGTGTCCCTGCAGCCCGAGGGGGAGGGGGACGGGCTCAGGGTTGCGTGCTTGTGCTGTTCTTGCCGCTCCTCCAGGTACCTCCCACGAAGCTCCCATTGGCCGCGGTTCCCTGTTCCCGGCCAATGGGAGCTGCGGGTGGCGGTGCCTGGAAGGAGGCAATGCAGGAGCCCTTTGCCTCCTTCCCTCTCCCCCCTGGCCCGAAGGGGCTGTGCTGCTGGCTGCTTCAGAGAGCAGCGTGGGGCTCGCAGCACCACAGGGGGCAACCCCGCTGGGGGAGGGGCGCGAGCAGGGAGCTTGGCGTGTTTGAGACCCCTGATCTACTCTGTCATCCCTGTATATTTTGTACTCTGATATTACCATGTCCCATTTATTGTCATCATTCTACTGAGTTTTTGTGATGCCTATCATATCAGTATCCTCATGGGAGCCTCATTGGATCTCAAATCACTGTCCAAAGGGTAAGTGTCATTATCCCCATTTTACAGGTGGGAGAACTGAGTCCGTGCCTTTTTACCTTTTTAAATTTTATTTGCTTGGTACCGAGTCTGTGAGATTCACAAACAGCATTGAACTCAGGGCCGTTTCTCTCCAACAAAGCTGCTCACCAGAGCTGTTACAGAAACCTGCAGCAGCTTCAGCTCTCAAACTATGATTAATGTTAAACCTTTTCAAACCCAGCTCATTTACTCTGAAGTTACTCAACTCATTAATTCCACTGATTTATTTGATTTACTTGTCTGGGAAAGGCCACAGGTACAATGCTATATATGTCTGCTTCTCCATCCAGTCTGTAGTAATTAGCCATATTGACTGCTTTCCAAAGTCTTACTTCTAGGCATCACTAGCCTCTAATTTAAAATGATCACTAACTAACAAGGGTAAAGGCTTTCAGAGGTCCCCACAACCATTTGAGTTCAAACTGGTAAAACAATTCAGTTTCCCAAGCATAATGGCGCCTGAAATCTCTGGAGTATACAGACAAAACCCAGGGTGCTTGGACGTACATTTTCCAACTTTCTATTGGAGAACAGAGTGAATTGAGCCGAGCCTTAGTCAGGGGGCAGGGCTATCAGGAAGGCCAGGGCTTTATAAAGCAGTGAGCAAGCGACCAGGGAGCTTTGTGAACAGGGGCCGCTAACAGGGAGTTTCGAGAGTGAGTTTGGAAGGGGAGTGAGAAGGGGACGAGGTACACTTGCCATTCTTTAAAACTAAACTATATTCAAATCTTCTTGATTTAAACAAATACCCTGTCAGTAACCTAGGTAGCTGTAGGAGAGAATGCAGGCAGAAGCCCAGCAGCAGAGTGGGGGCTATCCTGTTTATTGCGCTCAGTGTAGCATGTATGATTACCTGCCCTGTGGGCGGGTGGCGTATGTGTGCATTCGGTGCAAGGAGCTCCTGGCCCTCAGAGACCACGTACGGGCTTTGGAGGCCAAGGTGGCGGAACTGGAGGAGCTAAGGGAGGCAGAGAGGTATGTTGATGGGGCTTTCCGGGACACTGGACGATCGAGATACAAAAGGAGCACTTAAAGACGATGAAGTCATTGCAGAGAAACTAAATGAATTCTTTGCTTCAGTCTTCACGGCTGAGGATGTTAGGGAGATTCCCAAACCTGAGCCGTCCTTTGTAGGTGACAAATCTGAGGAATTGTCACAGATTGAAGTGTCACTAGAGGAGGTTTTGGAATTAATTGATAAACTTAACAGTAACAAGTCACTGGGACCAGATGGCATTCACCCAAGAGTTCTGAAAGAACTCAAATGTGAAATTGCGGAACTATTAACTATGGTTTGTAACCTGTCCTTTAAATCATCTTCTGTACCCAATGACTGGAAGATAGCTAATGTAACGCCAATATTTAAAAAGGGTTGTAGAGGTGATCCCGGCAATTACAGACCGGTAAGTCTAACTTCAGTACCGGGCAAATTAGTTGAAACAATAGTAAAGAATAAAATTGTTAGGACACATAGAAGAACATAAATTGTTGGGCAAAAGTCAACATGGTTTCTGTAAAGGGAAATCATGTTTTACTAATCTATTAGAGTTCTTTGAAGGGGTCCAGTGGACATAGTGTACTTAGATTTCCAGAAAGCCCTTGACAAGGTCCCTCACCAAAGGCTCTTACGTAAATTAAGTTGTCATGGGATAAGAGGGAAGATCCTTTCATGGATTGAGAACTGGTTAAAAGACGGGGAACAAAAGGTAGGAATAAATGGTAAATTCTCAGAATGGAGAGGGGTAACTAGTGGTGTTCCCCATGGGTCTGTCCTAGGACCAATCCTATTCAACTTATTCATAAATGATCTGGAGAAAGGGGCAAACAGTGAGGTGGCAAAGTTTGCAGACGATATTAACTGCTCAAGATAGTTAAGACCAAAGCAGACTGTGAAGAACTTCAAAAAGATCTCCCAAAACTAAGTGATTGGACAACAAAATGGCAAATGAAATTTAATGTGGATAAGTGTAAAGTAATGCACATTGGAAAAAATAACCCCAATTATACATACAATATGATGGGGGCTAATTTAGCTACAGCTAATCAGGAAAGAGATCTTGGAGTCATCGTGGATAGTTCTCTGAAGACATCCACGCAGTGTGCAGCGGCAGTCAAAAAAGCAAACAGGATGTTAGGAATCATTAAAAAAAGGATAGAGAATAAGATGGAGAATATCTTATTGCCCTTATATAAAACCATGGTACACCCACATCTTGAATACTGCGTACAGATGTGGTCTCCTCATCTCAAAAAAGATATACTGGCATTAGAAAAGGTTCAGAGAATGACAACTAAAATGATTAGGGGTTTGGAACGGATCCCATATGAGGAGAGATTAAAGAGGCTAGGACTTTTCAGCTTGGAAAAGAGGAGACTAAGGGGGTATATGATAGAGGTCTATAAAATCATGAGTGGTGTGGAGAAAGTGAATAAGGAAAAGTTTATTTACTTGTTCCCATAATGTAAGAACTAGGGGCCATCAAATGAAATTAATGGGCAGCAGGTTTAAAACAAATAAAAGGAAGTTCTTCTTCACACAGCGCACAGTCAACCTGTGGAACTCCTTGCATGAGGAGGTTGTGAAGGCTAGGACTATAACAGGGTTTAAAAGAGAACTAGATAAATTCATGGAGGTTAAGTCCATTAATGGCTATTAGCCAGGATGGGTAAGGAATGGTGTCCCTAGCCTCTGTTTGTCAGAGGGTGGAGATGGATGGCAGGAGAGAGATCACTTGATCATTACCTGTTAGGTTCACTCCCTCGGGGACACCTGGCATTGGCCACTGTCGATAGACAGGATACTGGGCTGGATGGACCTTTGGTCTGACCCAGTATGGGCGTTCTTATGAGCCCACCTTTATCACTCCCCCCCCCAAGCCCAGGCCCCTTAAGGCGAATCACACCCTTCCTAAGGTGGATCTATTTAGCTCATTCAGTTGGGTCCTGGCGGGCTGTGTTCTCACCCCTGTACCCTATTTCCCTCCTCTTTTCCAGCCTCTCCTTGTTTTGCTGTCCCCTCTTCTTTTCTCATCCCTTCTCTCTCTTCCATTTTGTAGTTCTTGGACTCCACCCACACTCATTCCCATCGCTTTCCGTGTTCAGTTCCATGATTCCTCCCTTCTCCCCATTCTTCATACTATATGATGTAGCTACATTGTGGCCATCAGTAGGTTATTTATTTACGTGGAGCTAGATCATGAAAATCCTGTGAAAACAGATGCTGCTGCTGCAAACTTCCTCTTCTGTTTGTTTTCCTTACTAACCTTTCATGTCTGTCATGGTCTACAGAAATTTAGGGGAACCCTAACTAGGAATTCATGTATATCTGTCAACACATTGTTTCTCAGCAAGCAGGTATTCTGTGCTTGAAACAAAAAGCCTAAGCTTGAGTTTGAATCGCATTTCAAAAGAGTTTGAACTTAGCTGGAACAATGTTTAAATGAAGCCTATTGGCCAACCATAATGGCGTGGGAAACTTAGAAAAGTGAGAGTTTTAAAATCAATTTAGCAGCCTTGCTAAATCTTAGAGGTGATTATGTGAGACTCTCAGCTTTCATTTTAAAAAGAAAAAGGGAAGTTTCTAGCTGTTGTGGTTGTGAAGAAAATCTTGAAAACGTGACCAGAGAGCCTCTGAAACTAGAAGGTACACGAAAAGAACCCTGAATTAATTTTTGTAATCTCATGTGTGTTTTTTGTTTTTTTTTTTAAATCAGACTCAGATTCTGGGGGGGCCTTACTCATGATTTATGAATACTTGGGATTGGCAATATTGAGTTTGAGTCAAGGTAGGGACTGGGATTAGCTGGAACCATGTTTAACATAGGAATTGCCATATTGGAGCAGACCTGCGGTTTATTTAGAACAGAGTATCCTGTCTCTGACAGTGGCCACTTGCAAGAACCTCAGAGGAAGGGGTAAAAACCCTGCAGTGCGCAGATGTGTAGTCATCTGTTCCCTTTGTCAGGTCTAATAGTTAGAGTTTGGTTTAAGCCCTGAAGTATGAGGTTTGATGTCCCTTCCACAATTTTTTGTCATCATTAATTCTGGATATGCTCGATATCTATATAAAATGTTCAGTTCCTTTTTGATCCTGCTAAATGTTTGGCCTCAACGACTTCCTGTGGCAGTGAGTTCTACGTTTACATATTGTGCAAAAAAAAAAAAAAAAAAAAAATTTCCCTTTATCCGTTTTGAATTTTTGCCACCTTTTAATTTAATTGAATGTCTCCTAGTTCTTCTGTTACAAGACAGGGAGAACAGATGTTTCTGATCTACTTTCTAATTATTTTATAGGCCTTTATGCTCTCCCCAATAAACCCAGTCTTTTCAATCTCTCTTCATATGAGGGTTTATTTTTGTAGGCCTTTGATCATTCTTGTCATCTTTATTTCGTTCTGCTATATCCTTTTTGAGATGGGGTAACCAGTACTACACATTGTATTCCAGTTGAGGCCCCACCATTTACTTTTTGATAGACTGAAGTCCAGCAAAACAAAAACCTAGTCTAAAACTGAAAATGGTAATAGTTTGAAGATTTGATTCTTATCTTAGGTGAGTGGGTGTGTGCAGGTGGGAATGTCATATTGTATCTTGAAAAATTGTCTGCTCTGAATGTGTTTGGAATCCATCAAGATTCTGTAGGCTCGATTCTAATGTATAGAAAGAGAAGCAGAAAAGAGATTTCTAAATAGAAAAGGGTGGGAAACAGCATTGCAATGAGATGTGTGAGACATATCTACAAATCCTCTTGACAGTAATTGATTTTGCCTGCTATGGGTTACCATATAATAAGTCTGATGAAACATTCGTTATTTCTTTCCTCTTCTGCCCTGAGGCTTGTAACTGAAAATGGCATGTTTGAACCCTTTTACTCTGTCTATTAAATAGTTACAAGAAGCTGAAAGGCTTTGGTAAATCTGGAACCAGCACTAATTAGGCAATGCAAGGGACCCTCTGTCACCCTGACTAACAGACAGCCCTCCCACCCACATCTCAGCGAATGCCAAGCTGTGGAAGTGTGATGCAAAGAAGACTTAACTCTGGAATGATACTGTGAGACTCTGTAATATATATATTTTTTGCATACAAATAGCACTGTCATATTTTTCTTATTAGTCCATGCCCAGCCCGCCTCCTAATTTAGTCTGTTCAGAATTAAAGATGGCATATCCAGTAGATTTTAAATGAGTTTATAATGGTAAGGAGAGAGGTGATTACTGAGGCCCGGCTGCTTTAGTAATGCCGTATATCAACATTATATCTTCTCTTCTATTTTCATTTCACTGTTTGACTTGAGGTTTAAGTGTTTTGGCTTCACATTTGCTGGTAGGATGAAGTGCTTAATGGTATTGCGCATAATTTGTTAGCGATATACCGTGCTGTATTTTTGTTGCTTCTCTGTGGTTAAATCCACATGGGAGACATCCTACCCTCTATGCTTTTTAAAGGCATCTTCCCCCACCCCATTAGTCAGGACAAGTTCTTATCTTCTCAGACTTTCTTCTTACAAGTTTGTTTATAAAATGTATCCAAGTTTGCAGATTAGCTCTCATAACCTATTGAAGGGCTCTGGCTGCTTACCATTTCTAGAACTGCGAAGAACTGAGAAAATAAGTAAACGTCTATGTCAAGATTGTTTCCCCTTGTCCTAGAAAGATGACAATTCAACCTTTGAGTTGTCCATTTAAAATTTCTGGCTAAGGATCTATTCTGTACCTCCTCTGCTCAATAGGACTTTCCTCTTACTAGTAGCAGCAAGTAGGAAAGGCAACCAGTCAAGTGGTTAGGTGCTGTGATTTTGTGCGCTATAGAAAGATTAATCTGATTCACCTTCTCTACCCTGTGTCCCTTGTGCATGGAAAAGCCTTGATGGATATGAGGCTGGTCTCCACACAGCGATCCGCAGCACTGCCTTTGCCAGGAGTTACCTGCTTTTGGCTCTCCTCTGTCAAATGAGGTAGGCCACCTTTGTCACGAGTTGTCAGTCCTTATGAGAACATGCTTTCCTCTTGCACTGTGACTAGAAAGCTAGCAAAGCCAAGCTGACGGCCTGAAGCTTGTGTATAACTATCCTGCTCACAGACCACACTCCTTGCAGCAGTAATGATTCCATGTGGGTTCCCCAGTCCTTAAGACTTGCATTGGTTATGTATCCTCAAAGCCAATTGTTCAGGTATGGTGTGAAGCATATCCTCCTTTCAACAAATCTCAGCTGCCCCTGCTAGCCTGACTTCGGTAAATATTCTTGGCAAAAGCTACAGCTCCAAAAAGCTGTCTGGTACTGAAAATGCCAGCTCAGCATAAAGCAGCAATACCCATGAAGGAAAGGAGCCATTAGGGCATGGAGATGTATGTCCTTCAGAACCACAGACACCGTGATACCTCCCAAGTCTATTGCTGTCATTGTGAAATGTGGGTGCTTGAAGTGCAAACTCTGGTGCCATCTCTTCTTCAATGACAATTCTTGGAATAAACTCCCTGAAATCTCTGGCATCTCGGCACTTGCTGCCTGGATGTATAGCAAGTGGACAATGGATTGTTTGAACAACATGCTCCTGACCTGGGATGAGGGAAGGTAAGAGAACTCTGGGTTACTGGAGGAATTTGAGGACGAAACATTGGGGAGATAATAGCACTGAAGATAACATTGATTTGTTGGGACACAAAGAATGAGGCTAGTTTTACTGAAGGAGAGAGAGATTTGTCCAGCCTTTCAGGTTTGCAAAAGGACAGATTCCTTTCTCCGTAAAGCTTAGCTTCATGTCTGTCCTTTATCAGCAATGTACCCAGTGAAAAGTGAGGCTTAGGCCTGGTCTACACACACAAGTTTTGCTGGCATAGCTATGTCAGTTAGGAGCATGGAGGAAAAAAAAATCCACACCTCTAACCAACATAAGCTATGTTGGAAAAAGTCTTAGCATAGACACAGCTATATCAGCTCAAAAGTCCTTATGCCCGTATAATTCTTTTCATTCGGGAAACTCCACGAGTAGGGTTTGCCAGCATAGCTATTCTAGTATAGCTGTATCAGCAAAGCCTTTCTAGTGCAGACAAAGCCTTCGGTCCCTTAGTCTGAGAGGCCAAATGAAAAAGGGACACTGCACCTAGTAATCAGAGACGTCTGAAGTCTTCTCCCAAAGCTCAGAGGCACTGAATGGAAGGAGGAGATTCTAAACTGCTCTAGAGAACTGCATAGCCTCGAAAGCAAGGATCTGATTCTCCGTTCACCTACACCCGTATTATTCCATTGACTCGTAGGGAGTTACTCCCAGTTTACTGACTGTAAGTGAAAGGGGCACCAGGCCTGACAAATTTGCCTGACAACCCCCTGAGCAGATTTAGAGGAGGTCAATTTAGCTGTGGGCGTGACACAGACTGTTGCCATTATTTTCAACACTGAAATATTGATAGAAAGGGCCCTCCCTTGCTTCCTTTCTGCTAGGGACAGAGAGTGACCTTTAGAGTCCATATTTTACTGAGGGCTTTCAAATTGCATAGCAGGAAAAAAACACCGCTAGGCAAATCCCCCCACGACACCCATCTGGGATTGAAGCTCAGACTTGGAGAACACATCTCCTTCTTCTGAAAGGAAATGCACAGAGGCTGACCATGGAAAGAAAGACCACGGAGAACCGCTGCCTTACCACATTGTCTGTTTCTTCCTGATCCAAGCTCCCAAAGTCTCTTGACCTGGCAAGGCCCCTCTTAAGAGCAAGGAAGCCCCTTTTTCATATGCTTTCCTAAAGTCTATGCACTTTGCATATTGCAAAGTCCAGAAGATGTTCACTGCCTCGTGCAGGGCCATGGGTATGTCAGCTTGAAGAGCCAAAGTGAAACTCTAAAAGATCTTGTAAAAGTTTCTGCTCTTAGCACTCACAAGGTTCAGTAGGATCTTCTTTTCTGGTCTGCTGGCATCTGAAAACAGATCTTTCCTTTAATCCTCTTGTTAGATCTCCCTGTGGCTCCCTGGAGCCTGGATCACGTTCTCCAGAGTTCATATGAACTTCTCCTTGAAGTCTTTAGAATCAGAAAAGGAGCTCAGGTTGATGAGGAATGAGGAGAAAGAACCATCACAGGGAATGTAAATACTTTGCCTGGGTTGCATTTTCTGCTTGTTGCCATCTGGAACTCTGAAAACTCTGTCTGTGTTGATCATGCAAGGCAGAGAAAATAAATTAAAAGGGAAAAGGATAATTTGTTCTCAGAACATATTTGATGCAAAAGTTCTAATCTATGGAGCTGAAAACTGCAGATGTCTACATAGGCTATGTCCTCATATAGTTAAGATTTTCTCTTAGTCTCTTTCATTGGCATAGGAGGCAATTGTTTGCTTGGTTGCACCCATTTTCTGTCTGACGTTCCAAGCTGATAAAAAGAAAACGATCAGGGATGGCATCCTGTGCCTATTTGCCTTATATAAAATGCATGCAATAGACAGTGAAATTGAATCGCTGTCACGTGTCTAAATAACAGAAGGTTTTCTGGGGGGACTCTTTTGTTTCATTTTTTTCCACCTAGCATTGCAGCTCTTCTTTCTATGTGAGTTGACATATGTGCAGTTAATGCAATTCCATGTGGAGTATGGAATTCTATTAAAGACCCAGGAGAGAGAGATCCAATAAGCTATTTGCTTTTGGGCACTGGTGGGTAGGACATCAGAATGCAGACAAAGCAATTATTCTGGAGGTTGCTGAATTAACCTGCTCCATTTTGTATGTCTCCAAATAACCCCATTTCCTCATCTGTTTCCACAGTTGATGATGATTTAGTTGGTGCTGGTCCTGCTTTGAGCAGGGGGTTGGACTAGATACCTCCTGAGGTCCCTTCCAACCCTGATATTCTATGATTCTAGTTGCAGTACCAGACCCGCCTGGTCCAGCAATGTAGGATAAATTGTTCACAAGGCTTCACAGAGTGGGTTAACAGCTTTACCAACTAATCAAATAGTACACCATATCTTATGGTAGCCCCAATGGCTATGCTGATCCAGAGGCTCCCTCCTGGCCATACAGAGTAATGCTGATGGGCCCCTGGCCAGGTGTAGGCTTCTGGCTTGTCTCCCAGCCTGTGCCCACTGCCATGGCCAGTATCTTTTAGACCCTTCCTCCAGAGTGCTGATCTATTACTTTATGAACATCTGGTTGAATTAACACACAACTCCCAACCAAAGCAGGCTGCCGAGACCCAGGAGCCTTAGTCACAGGAGCCAACCTTTCTCCTGCAGCCCCATCTTCAACTCTGCCTCTCAGCCCAGGGAGCACCTGCCCCTTTCCCAGCAGGGTCTGATAATCAAACAGGGCTGGCGGGCCCCAGGCTCCTTGGCCGACAAAGGGGCAGACCCCAGGATGCACCAGGCGTGTGACATTGACTGTTTTGGATCCCTGAAGACGATATAATACTAACACTTGTATTAATGGTATGGGGCACTGTGTTTGTGTTAGACTTTCCCTTACGGAGACCGATTCAAATTCTAGATTCGGTCACCCACATCACTGAGCTTGGTCTCATCTAGATCCCACTGGGCGTTTTTCTGTGTTGCAAGACCACCATGACATTCAGTGGAAATTTTTTAAGGTGCAGTTCAACTCTGAACAGTGATTGTGAAACTGGCATTTTCTGCCTTCTGTATATATTAAGTCCTATGTGCTCACTTTCATGAGTAAAATTTTATTGCTTGTTACTCTTGTTAACCCTGAAGAGCTAACACAGCCAAGAAGAATTAAGCTGGATTCTGTTCCTTATTATACATCATCAATAAACCATTGAAGGGTTTGCATAGGTGTTACCAAGAACCTTTATCACTGTAGAACCTTTATTACTGTTGGCATTAGAAGGAAAACACCAGCTGGACTGTCAGATCTCATGTCAAGTTTTTCAGGGCTGGAAGTTGGGGGAAAAATATCTTGTAAACTGAGCCCATTTGATAGGGAATCATAGACAGTAAGCATAGAACACTCCATGGTGTCATTTTTACAGAGTCAGTTGTTAGTGTAAACTTTGTTTAAGTCTCTGATCAGGAGAAGGCCAGAACTGAAATAAGACGTGTTCCAGTTTTGGGCATAACTGCATTGGCAAAGCTGTGATTTTTTGAGGGGATGGGGTGGGAAGTAGGGTGGCTAGAGCTGGAATAGGAGCGAGTGATGGAAGTCCAGATGGAGGGGCACTGATATGGTTGTATTGGGGTTCCAAGACTGTAGCAATTCAGCATTAAATTGAATTGTTAGAACTTGGGGGTGAAGGGTGGTGCTGGGGGAGAGGCAAAGCTTGTTGCATTGTTCCTCATTCTAGCTGAGGTATTTAAATTCCATTAAATATTAACAATTAAAAAAAAATACAGAAAAGAAATAAGGTAAATCCTGATATTTTACAAAGGTTTTAGCGGAACATCTGCAACCTTCATAAAGTCAATGGTTGATGTTAAAAAACCAAACACTTTTTCTATACTAATTTCAGATAACCTACAGATTCAGATATATTTGGCATTTGGAAAATCGAGGCGCATCTCTTTTGATCTGTCTTTTAAAAAAATGCCATTTTCTGATGTGATAAAATATCTCATTCTCTGTTCTTTGGAAAGGTCTAATAACAGATAGAGTCTTACCATTATTTTATAGCACACGGTCCATTGTGAGAATGGATAAAATGGAACACAAAGTATTGGGCTTCTTATGCCAAAGGTTACAAATTAGAAATAAAAATTGGTGATGTATTAGAGGTACTCCTCTCATGTCAGGAATTTGGAACAAAGCCTCCGTGAATAGACAAGGATATAAGATTTCAGCACTTTAGATTTATCCATTAGTATTTGCTGACTGAAAGCAGCACATTCAGAACAAATGAGTAAACTATTGTCAGATATGTTCTGGATAAGCAGGTAATGGCAGTTCTTTGTTTTCACAGAGGCTCCACAGGGTATAAGACAATAGAGGATGTCAGTTATAGACTTTGAAAGTAACAGGTTGAAATAGGTTCCAAGAGCATTCTGGAACAAGAATGCCAATCCAAATATTTATGTAGTGTTTTAGTGTGCCGATTCAAATATGGACTCAGTAGCTGTCCAATATCACTGAACTATATAGCCTGACTAGAACCCCACGGTGTTTTTATTTATTGAGAGAGGAGGCAGTGTTCTGTAGTGGTTAAATCTCAGGACTGGAAATCATAAGGTTTAAGGCCAGAAGGGACCACCATATTGTCAGAATTGGGTTCTAATCCTGTTTTCAACATCCACTTCATTTGTGACCTTAAGCTAGACAATTACTTTTCCACGCCTCAATTTTTCTAACTCTAAAAGGGATAATGCTTACCATATGGATCTCTGACTTTTGTGCTGCTTAGTGTTATAAAGTGTTTTGGGGTCCTCTGATGGAAGGTAGTATGAAAGTATTAAATACCTTCTCTTTATTGTCATTCAGAACCTGTTTAGTTACCACAAATATGTTTTTAATATTCAGCAGTATTCTTCTTATAAACCCTAATATACTTAGAATACTGGATAAAAATGAACTTGCTTCTCCTCATAAGTGGACTATCTGGCTTACTGCTTATAAGTGCTTTTGCTCTTGCCAGCCCCATGGATTTTTGGAGTGTGACTTTTACAGCAGTGGGAGAGCTTCTTCACTGACCTGAAAAAACAAATAAAATAAAACGGCAGTTTCAGTCTATTTCCTAGAGAATAATGTGTCTACATCCTGGCAGAATGTTTCAAGTTGCAACCAACCTGGGCTGCCTCTGAGTCAGCGACCTATGGCTTGTCTTCACTGCGGAGTTACTCAAATTATGACTGTTACCTGTAACTTGAGTCTTGTCCACACACAAACACCCTTAACTTCAGCGTGGTGGTGCTTTTTACTTGAGTTGACTGGATGTCAAAGGGTATAAGCTACAGCTTGAGTTAGCACAGCCTGTTACCGGCTAACAGTCACTTTGTGCTGCTAATACAATCACTCTGTGCGGGTTGGGTGGTGTTTTTGCAGTGTGGTTGAACTTACTCGAGTGAGGCTAACTTGAGAGGAGTTATCTTGAGCAGCAAAGCCCTTTGTGGCAAAACCCTTTGTATCCCATTACCAAGCTGTTGAGGAATTTTATCCCAACATGCAACTTTTGTAATGAAACCTGTGGAATAAAACTACCACTGTGAACTGCTTCACAAAACCCACAACTGACCCTTCTGAAAAGACAAGGACACTGCACATGCCCATAGAAACTTGGTTTCAACAACATTACAATGTCTTGCCTCCTAACTTCCTCAACTCTAGAAGTTCCACTGTCAGAGATTGGTGAGAATGTAACGTGTCAGCAGAAGAGAGTGAATGTATAGATGTCCTTTTGAGCACAAGGAAGAAAATGGAAAATTCAGCCAGGGGTATTTGCAGGAGCTATAAGGTATACTTGACAAGGTATGGTGAAGTTCTCTTGCAGTGGATTGAATGAGGCTGTGGGGATGAGTATGATCACTTGGAGTATGCTTCTGCTTTCTCATGGTTTCACCATATTGGCTTAAGAACCTCAATGACTTCTTCTGAAAAACATGGATTAACCCAACATGTCTCCAAAGAAAAACAGCTCTCTAAGCTTAGTAAACAATTACTTTATGCTGTGCAGTCGTACAATGGAATCACTTAAAAAGAGAGGAGGATTCCCCCAGTGGTTCAGCAGCACGTGGATAGGAGATCTAAGATAGAAGCTAGATTTGAGGCATTCATTCTGTTACAAGCAGGGAATGAGTGGTGTGTTATACTCCTCCTTTCCTGGAAGTCCAACATCCTGCCACTGATTTGGGTGCTAGTTTTTCCAGATTGGTCCAGTACATTGAGTTGCCTGGATACCATTGTGATGAGGCCATATAGACAATACCAAAATAAGCCTGGATTCAACTCTAAACCATAGCAGACTTCATGTATGTGGATGCAAACCTTTTTTTGCTTGCCTTTTAGTTGAGATTTTTTTTTTTTTTTTAAAGAGAGACAGTCTGAACCAAGCACTTAATTCACATTAGCTTGCTTTTTTTTTTTATAGTGTTGCTGCTCTACCTGCTGAACTGCCAGATTAATTTACTGTCTCAAATTCTATCCTTTTATTGCTTTGGCGTATGCTGTCCTGCAGTTACAGAATCAAAAAATTCTGTGCAGTATTAGAGCACTATTTGGGTTAGGAACTTAAGATAAATCTATTTGGTAGCTGTGAAAATAAGTTGTATTTCAGTCCTCTCTTGATACTCTGTTGTTGTTTTATGTTGGGAGCTGTGCATGACAGAGAAGGATGAAGCCAGCAGCAATTTTAAAGAGTACGTCACATTTTTACTGTAATACTGAAGTATTGATTGTTGACTTATTTGTAGGCTTAATGCAGAACCATTTCCTTACTTAGTGTCTGAATATCCATTATGCTGTTGGCTCAATGCCAGAATGTTGAAATGCTGCATTTTATAATATAATTTGGCCATCCAAGAGTTCTAATGTGGTTTTGATTTTAAAAAGTGGACATGCCTTGAGTTTCCATGTTTTAGTATTTAACTTCTGCATACTGGAAAGAATCTCTAAAATAAGAGCTTCATGTTGGTCCATGAAAACTAGTTATCAAATGGTAGAAAGCATGAAACCATTCAAATTGGACTCTTCAAGATGCACGGTGCTGGGGAGCTTTTTGATAGACATTGGGGGCAAGGACTGTCTTTTTGTACAGCGTCTAGCACTGCGGGGTCCTGGTTCGTGTCTGGGGCTCTTACACACGATAATACAAATAAATAATAATTACTTTGCCATTATTTTTCTCTTTTATAGAAAACTCTTTTTTTATATTGGCCTTTCCTTTTGTTCACAGTTTTAAAAGATCCGTTTGAATGAAAGGTTAATAGCCTTGCATACAAAAACAGATGTCTATCTTCTTCTCACAACTCATCTCAGCTGCGATGTACAGCGCCCCTTTCTCATCTGGAATTTAAAACCATTGATTCCTTGCTCAGTCTCTTGAGGGTCTGGTCCCTACGTATTGTACTAAGCTACCTAAGAGTATTTCTTGTTCTGCATGGGCCATTCAGAAGCTCAAGGAGTCAGGCTGCTTACAGTCTTCTGGGTTACAGAAACAAGAATTTCAAGCTCTTAAAAAATATATGTAACTGAGGACCTGATCTTGCAATCCTTACTCAAATGGGTAGTTTCATCCACAATGATTATTCATATCCACAAGGGTGGCAGGCTCGAGCCTATAGTTCAGGGGCGGGCAAACTTTTTGGCCTGAGGGCCGCATCGGGTTTCGGAAATTGTATGGAGGGCCAGCTAGGGGAGGGGGTCGTGGCCCGCCCCCCACCTCCTATATGCGCCCCCCCCCCCGGAACCCCTGCCCCATCCACATTCCCCCGCTCCCTGTCCCCTGACCACCCCAGGGCTCCCGCCCCTGACTGTCCCCCGCCGCCCCATCCAACCCCTCCTCTCATTCCTGACGGCCCCCCTGGGTCCCCTGCCCTATCCAACACCCCTTCTCCTTGTCCCCTGACTGCCCCCGGAACCACTGTCCCCTGCCGCCCCATCCAACCCCCCCCCTCCTTCCTGACTGCCCCACCGGGATCCCTGCCCCCATTCAACCCCCCTGTTCCTCGCCCTCTGACTGCCCCAACCCCTGCCCACACCCCCACTCCCTGCCCACCACCTTGAACTCCCCTGCCCTCTATCCAACCCCCCCTGCTCCCTGCCCCCTTACCGCGCTACCNCCCCCACCTCCTATATGCGCCCCCCCCCCCGGAACCCCTGCCCCATCCACATTCCCCCGCTCCCTGTCCCCTGACCACCCCAGGGCTCCCGCCCCTGACTGTCCCCCGCCGCCCCATCCAACCCCTCCTCTCATTCCTGACGGCCCCCCTGGGTCCCCTGCCCTATCCAACACCCCTTCTCCTTGTCCCCTGACTGCCCCCGGAACCACTGTCCCCTGCCGCCCCATCCAACCCCCCCCCTCCTTCCTGACTGCCCCACCGGGATCCCTGCCCCCATTCAACCCCCCTGTTCCTCGCCCTCTGACTGCCCCAACCCCTGCCCACACCCCCACTCCCTGCCCACCACCTTGAACTCCCCTGCCCTCTATCCAACCCCCCCTGCTCCCTGCCCCCTTACCGCGCTACCTGGAGCACCGGTAGCTGGCAGCGCTACAGCTGCGCTGCCCGGCTGGAACTGGGCCACGCCGCAGCCACCGCGCAGCACAGAGACCGGGTCAGGCCCCGGCTCTGCAGCTGCGCTGCCCCAGGAGCTCTCAGCCCCGCCGCCCAGAGCATTGCGCCAGCGGCGGAGCGAGCGAGCTGAAGCTGCGGGGGAGGGGCCGGGGGCTAGCCTCCCGGGCCAGGAGCTTGGGGGCCGGGCAGGATGGTCCCGCGGCCGTACTTTGCCCACCTCTGCTATAGTTCATATGTTAGGATTAGAAGCAAATACAGGAAGCTAAAGGAGATTGCAGTTTAACCTTCAGCAGCTCAGACCACAGCTTTGTACGGTACCAAGTGTGGGATAACAGTGCGGGGATTTCTGTGTGCTGAAAGATCAGGAACCGAGAATTTTCCCTCCGGCAACTATCCTGTGTTTTATTGAATCTCTTTCACTCAGACTTCTAGCCAAGACTTACTGCAGTCCATTTCCTGCCATTTCAGCTTTCCATTAAATTATAGGATTTTAGAAGGTAGAGTTATCACCTGTTAGACCGTACCTTTTAAAAAGGAAATGAGCAGCTTATGCTTGCCAAAAAGCTTATGATTTTCTCCCAGTGGGACCTAATAGTAATCGTTCAAACTTTAAAGTGAAAGTCAATTTGAGCCAGCAATGCTATCAACTGAAACTTATGCTGACAACATCTATGTTGAAATTGACTTTTCCTAATACTAAGGATGATCTGGGAGAAATTTGTATTGCAAATCCTTATGCCCTCTTTCCTGCTTCCCTATCTCTCTAGCCATGAAGATGCAATATTTTTATTTTTAAATGGTCAGCCCCTCTGATTGTCCTGTGCAAAGGTAGCCTTTCATGTTGGCCAACTTTCCTGCCAAGGAATATAAGGATATCTGAGAAAAACAGGCCATCTACTGTTTAAATGTTCTCTTCCTTTTGTTGTTTGATGCTTGGCTCCTGTTGTTATTAGGGTTTGATTGTAGACCTCTTTCCGTTGGCTTCCAGATATATAAGGGGTAGAGAAAGACAGCAATTATGAAACAATTTGGAGATGATGGATCCTCTTGTCATTTCCATATTTAATGGAAAGGAGAGACTCTATCAAGTTGTTCTTCAGATATTAAGTCCATCTTTATTAGTATGTCATAGGGTACATAATTTTTAAGTACTCTGTCAATGGCTCTCTCCATTGACTCTGCTATGGCCATAGTTAAGGCTAAGTTTTTGTCACAGATATTTTTAGTAAAAGTCACGGACAGGTCACAGGCAATAAAGAAAAAATCACGGAAGCCCGTGACCTGTCCCTGACTCTTACTAAAAATATCTGACAAAAGGGGAAGCCGCTGGGCAGCTGCGGGGGCCGGCTTGGAGCTCCAGGGTCTTACTCCACCCGCGACTCGGAGCTGCGGGGGTCCCCCTGCCGCCAGCGGGGGCTGGGGAGCTGCGGGGGTCCTCCTGCTGCCTGTGGTGGCTTGGAGCTCGGGGGCCACGCCACCTCAGGTGGCGGGGGTACCCCGCAGCTCCCTGTCCCCACGGGAGGTGGTGGGACCCTGCAACACCCAGCCGCCACGGGCAGAAGTCACGGAGGTCTTTGGAAGTCACGGAATCTGTGACTTCCGTGACAAAATCGTAGCCTTAGCCATAGTCCCTGTATACCTGACTTTAATCAGAGCTTAGTTTTAGAAGCTAGAAAAGAGAGAGGGCATTACCATATAACATTTTAATTTATAGAGTGGCAACTACTATTTATAGACTTTAAATAATTGCAATGCCAATGCCAATTTAAGTTGACCTGTTCCACTTTTTTAGATTCTTGCAATTGCAAGAGATGATAAACTATCTCTCTACAGGAGGGTAAATTAATAGGTGTCCCGTAAGGCCTGGAAGTGACAGGATTTGATTGCATTCCTCGAACGCTTAATACCTAAGGCTTTCAAATTAGATAGCAAAGAGTATCTGTTGAAAGAATCCATGGACTTGCAAGAAAGGCCTTTGCTGATAATGAAGGATGCAGGTTGACAATTATTTTGGGAGTGTTAGACTACTTCCTTCAGCAGCTGGAGGATCCTGGTTGCAGCAAATAATATTAAAGATATTTTAAAAAGAAATAAAATATTTCCCTTCGCTACAGCTCACCCATGCCCCAAGTGAACATGGACAAAAATTAATATTGCCAACAGGGAACTGGTCCCAAATCAATGTCTAGTTAGTTATTGCATTATGTCTCGACTGGCTACTTATGTATTTTTCATGAAGAGGTGGCAGTGCACTTTGTAATGGCCATATTACTGAAGCTTGGTCTATGTAGTGGTCCAAAAGAAATGTATTCTTCCAGAATAGTGTATGGATGTTGATTGACAAAGCCCTGGCTGGGCTGATTTAGTTGGGTTTGGTCCTGCTTTGAGCAGGGGGTTGGACTAGATGACCTCCTGAGGTCCCTTCCAACCCTGAGATTCTATGATGATTTCTATGATTTCTATGATTCTATGATTTCTATGATTGATCCAGACCCAATGCAAAAATATCCACAGGCCTCTGTTATTGATCAAATGATGATTTAGAAAGGAATATATTCCAGGGAAGTCTTTCTGAATTATACAACATGTTGCTGCACGGCTACCAGTTCAATGGGATACATGTAAGGGAGATTCAAGTTCATGACTGAAGCTAAATTGACTACAGTATTAGATGTATCTTTGAGTGTTAACTACAATTTCATCATATAATGTTTTTTATTTTCCAAACCTGATATACTTCACTATTCAAGATAAGATCCAGATGTTCAAATTGTAGATGTGTGGTCAGGATTTAAGAAGTCTGGGTGTCTCGGGTAGAGGGCCAGTGGCTGGCCCAATATCCTTACTAGGTTACCTGCCATTAGTTGATCTATCTGGGCCTTAAGCATAACCTTAATCAGTAAAGGGATATTTGCATAGGATCCTTTCTGTTGGATGACTTGTTGCAACATACTCCCCATTTGCACTGTGCTCTGAGCCTGCAGTGTAGCAAGGCTCTGAATGGTGGAGTCTCTTCCAGCCTTTGGGGGGAAAAATAAGTAATATTTAGGGGGGTTATTTTGCATGACATGTAAATTATATAAAGTTAATGGATTATCAAAATAAGTCAGTTTTGCCTGAAAATATATTGAGATGTGAGCAGTGCAGTTGTGATTGGATCTTTATGCTGCCCCCATGTAGATGTTAAATGGATATCTTTCTAAGTGCAACACTTTGGCAGTGTAACACTCTGATTGTTATAGACATTAAGCAATAAGCCGTTGTGTATGCCTTGCTCTTTGTGGCAATAGTTGCAATTGATGAAGATACTGGCTTGACAGCCGTGGAGAATGAAGTTCTCAATTTATCCACAGACCAAGTACCGCGCAAATGGAGCCGTGCAACCTTTCCCTCTCTGCCATTGCTCCCCAATCCTGACCACTCATCATGCCCATTCAGTCCTTGGTCCTTCTTCTTGCAGCCAACAGAAATGCCAGTTAGTGTCAATTTCTCTGGTGGTTTTAGCATAGACACTTGTCCACCAGGAGCTGAAGCAAGATCAGTAACACTTTTTGCCGAAACCACTGACGGACCTTTAGATGTTTTGGTCACTACTGATCTAGTTTGTGTTTGAGCTGGTGACTGCCAATTGAAAGATGCTCTATCCTTTTTCTATTCCTCTGAGGCAGCCCATGTTCCTTCTTGAGAGAGCTTGTCTTTGTCTTTATCTGTGCACTTGACAAGGTTGTCTCTTTGTGAAAGACTAATCCCTGTTTTGTATGGCTATGCACATTGCCTACAATGAAAGCCTCTGTGTACTCTCCTCATCTGCCTGGAACGAGTTCTTGCTCCTCTTCTAAACTGACAGCTTGCAGCTCAGTTTTCTGTGAGCTTTTCTTATCAAGGAGTGAATGAGGGGGATGAAATAACACATTTTCCATATTTGTTTCCTTACCTGTGTGCTTGGGGGTATGTGTGTCTTCTCGGGTTCGACCTTTCCATTGGCATTTCTTGCTTCTAGAAGAGTGCCTGCACCAGCAGAGCCACTGGTCTTACAAGACGCTCAGCTTTGCCACCCTGCACCATACCTGATGGCAGGACTGCGCCCTAAGATTTGTCACCTCCCAAATCTACTCTGTCCTGCTCCTTGCCCTTGCCTTTCAGAAAGAGCTACTGTGTAGAAGCCAGGGTGCACTGGCACTGGTTAACGTGCACACCTTACAGGCAAAGACACAAACTAGAAGGGAGGAGATGCAGAAAAGAGGGTGGAGTGGGAAAGATCGAGGCATGTGCATGCAAGAGAAGTGATACCGCCAATTAAACCACTAGTTTTAAAACCTCTTCACCTTAAAATTTGATATCCTAACTGCCACAGATTCACAGGGTCTGGTCTGTGCCCCAGTCTGTAACCAGTCCCTTGGGAGTGACTCCTGTATTATGCCGAGCCCCAAGAATCCATACTGTTGCACAGGGCAGGCCCGTGGCCTCCATGACTCTGAAACTGGGCCTTTGGGCATCAGCCATCCTCGAATCAAGTAACAGTTTGTTAGTCACCTGGCCTACAAAATCGGGAAGTCCTTACCGTAGCATAGAGAAGCAAAGGTTAAGACACAGTCCATACTGGCCAGTGTCAGGGCTCCACTCAGCCATGCTGCTGTGAAAATCATTTTGATCCTGTCTATCCGCCTCTCAGTTCCAGGTAAGAGCACTCCTGTGTCTCTCCGAGCCCCTTCTTATCCCCCCATAGCTCACATGTTCAGCCTGCCAGAGTTTCTCATTGTTAGGTGTCAGTTGTTCAGTTGTTGGGTTCCCATTTTCTTTGCGGATCCTCCATTGATATGAGTTGCCTCAGGACGGACCTTAAGGACCCATTCGTATCACCCCAGATGATTAGGTGACACAAACACCTTGTGCCTCCTGCTTTGCCCAGGAGCAGCACTTTAATCCTTCTGCACCCACTGGGTTGCAATGCCAGGGTGATAGATATAGAGTCATACAGATAGTTCATAAAAAATATGACAATACAATTTCCACATTCGTCAGACACACCGCTTTTGGAAAGGATTCAAGGACAGGGAGCGCCATCCATCAACTAAAATGTAAAGACCTTTTTTTTGTTGTTGTTGTTTCTTTCTATTCAAACCCAAGAGACACATATTTTTACTTCCCCTCTGGAAGGTGACATCCTATCCCTACTCAAAGAAGACAGTACTGGATTGGGCCTAGGAGAGGAAAGGAAGATCTCCACACTGTTTAGTATCTCTAAGTTAATTTGTAGTGGCAATCATAGATTTTTTTTTTTCATGTTGGTCTTCTGATTCTGGGACAACACCCGCATAAAAATGGTGTTTGAAGGAGAAGTGATAGGCTGTTTTCAGACTGTGTTGCTAGCAATTTCATGATGTTCTCTCATCAGAAATTGGAATGTTGTGGTGTGTGAGGAGGAATCAAGTGTCTCCGCCAAAATCTGCAGGAATTCCCTGTTTAGTTGTTACAGGTATTTGGTACGTATGGTTACCATCTCTAACTCCCCCTGTGGAGAAGATGCGAGAACAAACCGTACATGATAGATCAGGGGTAGGCAAACTATGGCATGCGTGCCGAAGGCGGCACGCGAGCTGATTTTTAGTGGCACTCTCACTGCCCAGGTCCTGGCCACCGGTCTGGGGGGCTCTGCATTTTAATTTAATTTTAAATGAAGCTTCTTAAACATTTTAAAAACCTTATTTACTTTACATACAACAATAGTTTAGTTAGATATTATAGACTTATAGAAAGAGACCTTCTAAAAACGTTAAAATGTATGACTGGCACGCGAAACCGTAAATTAGAGTGAATAAATGAAGACTCGGCACAGCACTTGTGAAAGGTTGCCGACCCCTGTTATAGATGATAGTCATGGCGGTTGAATGCACTACTGGAGGGTGCTCAGGTACTGCAGTAATGACTGCAGCGTAAGAACCTATATAGAATAGAATTGACTTAAATTAAACCCACCTGCACACCAACATGGATTTCAAGGCAAGTGTGTGTGTTTTGAAGTGCCTGAACCCCATGAGCAGATTAAGCACCTTATTTCTGATGTCAGGATTTCAATCCTAGTACATGCGAATGGATCAAACGCACGTTTCTTTAATGCTAGTGACAGTAAATTATTATTTTTATTTGAGTCCCCTTCAGAAGAAATATTTTTTCCAAAAGGTTCGCAAACCTTGGTCGTCTCTGCTATAAAGTGTTAAACTATACAATGGATTATCTCTCCCTACCTCAAAAATTAAAAACTCCAAACAAATCTGGGAACTAATTAAACATGCTAAACTCCACCATTCAGTCACACTGCTTTTTATTGCAGCTCATCGCCTTCCATATAGATTATAAACTCTTCAAGTTGGAGATGTTGTCTTCATACCTGCCTGTAAAATGTGCATCTGTGGTGAATCAAGCCCTATGTTCTTCATTTTCAATCTTTAGCTGGTACTGATCATGCAGAAGAAGCTGGTAAAAGCATAACCTTTATCTGTTTTTATATACACCTCTACCCCGATATAACACTGTCCTCGGGAGCCAAAAAATCTTACCACGTTATAGGTGAAACCACATTATATCGAATTTGCTTTGATCTGCCGGAGTGCGCAGCCCCACCCCCCCGGAGCGCTGCTTTACCGTGTTATATCCAAATTTTGTGTGTTATCGGGTCGCATTATATCGGGGTAGAGGGGTGTGTGTGTGTGTGTGTATATGTGTGTGTGTATATATATATATATATAATATAAAGTGTGTGTGTGTTGCCTTTTGGGCCCTGTGCTATGAAAATTCAGGGACTGTGTGTGAGGTGACAGAAACAGGGGTATTAATAATTACATTCTGGCTAATCATAGTAGAAAGATCATGATTGCTGGTAGCTGATGCTTTGCTACTTCCACTGAAGTTAATAATTCATTGTTGGACTGTGTCAAAGGGTGCTCTTAAATCAGGTCCCTTAGTGGATTAGGGACATCAGAGAGCCATCACTAGGAGTTAGAGTTGAAAGATGGACTTGTTTTTTGACCGTCATTAACTTGATTTGGGTCTCTAGAAGATACTTGGTTAACTTCATTGGTTCTGTGCTGGTTTGAATGTACGGCAGTGAAGGGTGCTGGATTTTAACTTCTCATGGAATTCTATTAACCGTTGTAGTGGCTAAAATAAAAATACTGAAATTAGGGAAAGTGTGTGTGGCCACCCAGCTGTATTTGAACATTATAATTATATCTCTGGGTTAGGAGGACTTTGGATACGATGATGCTGAGGTGACAATTTTATAAAAGAGCTCTTTGAGCATGGACTTCATTGGATTTCCAAAGTGAACCTCCCAGTGAGAGTGCACTGCTAGGAGAGAGATTCCAGTTTGGTCACATCAACACGTGCAGCCCTCTGCAAGCAGGATTGATGTTCAGGGCTTGTATGTAAAAAAGGGGGTAGTGTTCTGAATTAAAAATTAAAATGTTCCTCTGCATAATTATAGACTCACACCATGCACTAGCGCTGCACGAGGGAGGGATTTGCAGACAGCGTTTAATGGTCCAAACACTGTACTACTTTCTTTTAAATGAGCATAGGCATGTTTTAAACATGCCTAGAATTCTGCAGAAAACTAGCTGTTTGGCTTAGGGTTAATTGTTTTTTAAGGTGATTATTCCTTTTAATGCTGGGGGTGGAAAGTGGTTTGAATATGCATGGCACATTATAATGTTGATAATAATATCCTAGTAGACATTTAACAATCACTTTGGGTAAATGGACACTTGTTACTCTTTGTTTAAACGATTACGACTGCATTGTCAATGGATGCTGAGAGCATGGGTAATATCCTCGGTTCTTTGTTAAAAAGGCTCTAATTAAAACCAGTTCCTGCTCTCGTCTCTTGTATAAATATGGACGTGCAGTAGTTCAGCGACACTTTGTCAAATTGCTGACCTGGGTGCAAGTTCTCTCTTCAGTCTGACAAACTGTACCGCTAATTGGCGTGTGGGGCATGGATGGCAGGAACAGCACGGCTAGTGTTAGTGCTAATCCTTATTACTAGTCTAGAAAGGGGAGGTTTTCCCCCTCCTGTCCGCCCCTTGGGGCTGTCACTATCTGCAGACTCAAAGGAGAATTCTTACCCCATCTGCTTAATCATAAAAGCAGCACACACTGACTGCTGTTGGGAGGCGTGGGGCGGGGGGGGAGGGTCTCCTAATGCCATGTGCACTGTCCCCTGGACTCCTATCTGGAACAGACTTCAGGAAAGAGTTTGTACCTAAATGCAGAACTCTTTTGTGCCATGTTATCAGACGGCAGTTTGATTCTTGGGTTTGCTGTTTTTCGTGGGAGAGGTGTAGGGGCTCAAGCGCTGGTCTGGGAACCAGTAAATTGAGCGCCAATCTTAGCTCTGGCACTGACTCTTTCTATGGCCTTAGGCAAGCCACTTTCTGTCTGCGTTAGTCCAAAAACTTTATCAAGCACCGCCAAGCCCTCGCTTCCCTCCAGTGAATGAGGTTCAACAGTAATACACATTTACCCTAGTTCAAATTTAGTTCTGCACCGTTCTCGTGTGAACGCACATGTAGGATGCAAAACAGGGTATTAACATGGTGTTGACATTCCTTTCTCCTAGGTGCCTTTTTATTCTAATCTGCTCAATGTGACTCCTGCACTCACAGCCCTTCTTATAAATCCCCGCACACCAAGAGGATGACAAGTGTTTCTCTGCAGATCTGCTAACGTGGGCAGTCCATTGGGTGGGTACTGCTGCCCTCTTTCTAAAGAGACCTAGAATGTCACTAATACTAGATAATCAGTCTCCACCAGCCTGCTGGAGGGGGAGAGAGAGAGAATTCCTTAAGTCACTCACCAAAACCAGTGCAACAGTGAAGTTGGATTAGCATTGGATTAGCCGGGAAAAAGATTTTCAGGAAGGAAGCTACCTACCACTGTTTTAACTGACTGCCAACAATGACCATGATTGTCGCTGGCTAATGCTCATTGATAATAGCAGACACAGTAGATGTAGAAGCTCAAACGTGAGCTAATATAAGAAAAGATCCAGGAGAGCTTTTCATGCTTATTTCCCCACACAAGACTCTCTCAAGTGAAAGATATGAAGCACAGATTACTATGAAGCCCCAGTGATTGTATTGTAGGTTGCTTTAAGGGAGTTACTTGAATTTAAGGCAGGAAGTGGCAACGGCTTCTGTTTTTCTGTTTGTATTGAAAGAAACTATCCCTTTGTCCACACAGATGTAGCTGTGCGTTTGAGAGGTAGGAAGTCTTTTGTGGGGTCTGATGAAGAGAGAACGCGCACACACAAGAGAAAAGAAGATGGGAAGTGAAAGTAACACAAAGAGTGGGTTGTTCATATAATGTCCATAATTTAAAAGTCTGCTTGACCTGCATGGGATTTCCTGCCTCACAGGGTGAAGTCAGTTGAATTCCTTAGAGACACCATCTCTCTGATAGGCAGGTTAACATTTAGTTGTCCTATTGGAATATAGTTGTGGACGCCGATTGTCCAAATGACTGTGATGTGCACTTCACAAATTCTTAGAATAGATCATTAAAAAGTGTTCATAACCTTTTCTGTACTATTTTTGTTTCTCTCTCTCTGTTCGGGACATGGTGCATTATACTAGAATTTGCATAACTCCCCTTGCCACTGGCCCCACAACCCTTGACAGTCATTTCCTACCTGCCCCTACAGTAGTTGCCCCTATGTCCAGTAAGGATTGAGAGGCACGCTGACTGAATGTTTCTACTAAAGTGATCACAAGTGAAGTGATCACCAGGCTTCAGATTTTACCACTTCTTTGGGTTGAAGTTCACATCCCTCAGAGCTATTGCTTTCAGATATCTGCAAACTTGGGAAAGCAACAGTGCATTGTTACATTGCATTACATTACAGTCCTAGATTCCCAGGCCAGAAGGGACCACTGTGACCATCAAGTCTGACCTCCTGTATAGCACAGGCCAGAGAATTTCCTCCAAATAATTCCTAGAGCGGGTCATTTAGAAAAACATCCAGTCCTTATTTAAAAATTGTCAATGATGGAGAATCCACCATGATCCTTGGTAAACTGTTGCAGTGGTCAAGTACCCACACTGTCAAAAATTTACACCTAAATAGGTAGGCTTTCTTTGCAACCAGAAGTGCTAGAAATGAAACATTTTTAAAATAAAAGCTTAGATGTAACGCATAGCTCTGCAGTATTTACGTGGCCAAGAAGTAACAGAAAACCTCTGCAGCCAAGATCATGGCTCTATTGTGTTAGACGCTGCACAGATGCATAATAATAGGCAGCCCCTACCACAAAGAGCTTACAATCTAAATAATACCCTTTCTTCCTTCATGCATGTGGCTAGAGAGTGAAAGCAATCCGTGTGCCCAACACGTGGTACTATACCATCTAATTGTGAAGAGTAGGCTAGGCAGGTGCAAGCCTTTCAAAAATACTATATATCTGGGTCAGGAGCTGCAGTACTCTAGACTACATTTCTTTCCTACTCCTGAGAAAGGATGAGCTGCTGAAGTGTGCAGAACTAGCAAGAGTCCCTCAGTTACTGAGTCACTTGGAATAAAGAGGAGAAATAAATGAACTAGATTATATCTATGAAAATATTTTAAAAGTTTCCTTCTCCTTTCCCCTCCTCTCCCCAAATGGATTCTGCCCAACCTCCGGGACAGTTTGTCAACAGCTTTTCCTTAGATGGTACTGACTGGGGGATTTCCCTTTAAGAACATCAGTGTTGAACCCTGTTTTCATCCATGCAACTTCTGGTTTAAGGCTCCAGCTTCTCAGTACCGTAGTTATTTGATCAGAAACAAGGAGGGTTTACTTTTTGCATTGCTAAAGGAAAAACTCTCCCTGGATTACTCCTCCCTTGTCGCAGTAATCTGAGCCAAAGATCAAGTTTGCTCATTTCAAAGCACAAATACAGTGCTTTGAAGAGACAACTCGGCCACTTGTGAAGTTCCCTGTACTGTGAAGCCTCTGAGTTGGCCTTAGAGGTGCCCAGTGTTGCCTCTCAAATTGATACGTCTGAGTCACAAAGCACATTCTGCAAATATAGCGGCTATTAAGTGACAGCCACCAAAACAGGTAGTACAGTGTTAATTCAGAGATCCAGTTTTCTTCGCTGCCTAGAAATAAACTGTACATCTCTCTGGTGCTGCTGTTTTTGCTAACACTCTGTTTGTTGCTCAATGAGGGTTGTTTTTAATTAATAAAACAATGGAAATAGTGAATTGATTTGATGTTGATGTCGGTGCTGCGTATGAACTTGGCATTAACGTGCATTAAAATGGTGCTTTGTTAGTTCTTCATACTTCAAAAAAATAAAGCTCAGATGCCCGAGACTCTCGGATTTTTTTGTGAGCAAATATTAAGTTTGCATTTGGTTGGCAAAATTTCTGCATGGTCAAGTGTGCTTAGAGCAGGGTTATGTTGAAAAGCTTTAAAATTCAAAGAGTTCTGTGCACCCACAAATTGTTAATGGTGGAGGGAGCTGAATCATTACAGGTTGTGTGTGTTAAATGTGCAGTTTGAGTGTGTGCATCTAGCCGTCTGATATCGGTATGCTCACAAATTGTAAAGCAATTCATCATGGTGGTGTGTTTTGGAGATCAGCAAATACATTCCTTAGTTCTTTGGTGCTTCTAATTTTTTTTCTTTAAGATGGGGGTGGTTCGTTTCTCGATTTTTCTCTGGCTTTCTGCACTGTAATGATGGCACCATCACCTGACTGCTGGAATATACTGGCCTGACTTTAATCATCGGGTGACTGGTTCTTAACATGGTTTCATCTCTGCTGTTTTACATCCCTTCCTGTAATTGCATGATTGCTTGCAGCATTGAATTTCTATTGGTGACAATGAAAGACGCATTTATATTTTACATAACCTTTTACTTTTCATTGGATGTTTAAGGTGTATGTGAAAGAGTAATGCTTTTAAAAAAAAAGTCACCTTCTATAAGCAGCATATTTTATCCTTCAGATTCATCATCATAATATTATATATTGTTTAAATATCATGTGGAAAAATGGTAGTTAAGCTAAACGTATGTTAATAAAGGGTCTGCATTTTCATGTCGCTGACAGTTTTGTTGGGCTGTATATGCCTGCAATGCAATAACCTCTGCTCAAAGCTACAATTAAGTCCAAAGGTTAATTTAAACAGTATCTAAATCTTTAACCACCAAATAACCCAAACAGATAAAAACAATAGAGACTCAAGGCTCTTTTTAATAAAAAAAATGACACCAGTTAGTACACTGTTAAACAACATATTTTGTTCATTTAATTTCAACATATTCTGCAAGTCTAAAATGGCAGAAGCTCTCTGTATAAAATCTACCACTTTTTTCAGCCTCATGGTATGTGCAAATTCATGCTGCTCAGTTAAGGGAATAGCTTCACAACTGGTGTTACAATCTGTGGCCACAGCACTGCATCACAATGCAGCAAATGCATTTTCCACATTAACTAAACATGACAGCTGAAACGATTATTAACCATGCAAGATGTCGGAAGTCATCAAAAATTCACATCAGAGTAATTGCAGTGGCTTGGGGGAAAAAAAACACTAGAATCTTTCCCCTTGCCTGGATATTGTCCCTCCCCCTTCTTAAATCTTACATGGTACAGTCCATTAACAATAAAATATCCTTCTGTAACCTATAAACTGCTACTCCCATCAGTTACTGGTTTCAGACTGATGCTTTCCTTAGAATTTGAATAAAGCACCACTGAAAAATTATATAGATGCTTTATGGGCAGTGGTGTACAGCGGTTGAGGCAGCTGCTTTCTCATTGTCTTGCTGGACTCTTCACTGTCTTAGCCATTTCAGGACTTTGCAGGGTTGGGTTTTTTTTATTTATTTTTTTATTTTTTTAAAGATGAAAAAACTTGAGCATTAATACAGAAAGAGACAGCTGTATAAGCCCAAATTTTAGGCATTTGAAGTATTGCAGCCACAGCCAGTGTTAACAGGTTTGTAACTCCTTGGTTCTGTGATCTACAGGTAGGATTGTCTATATTTAAAATATATATAAAAATTAAGGTAAAAGCTTACTGTTAAATAGGCTGACAGTTGTTTTTTAAGGTTTTGTATCATATTTTTTCTTGTGGATATTGCCATAGTTTGTTTAAATTTTGTAGGTGAGGAATTGTGTACAGGTGGATCATTTCAGAGGAATAGCCTTCTAATCAAAGAGAAACCTTAAGATCTATGCCTTTCTTGTCTTCTAGTATCCTTTAGAACAGCTCTAGGGTGGGGCAGTGTGTGGTGTCGGCTTTTGGATCTTGATTGTCGCCTTTTTAAAGATTCTCTTTGACATTGTAGCTTTTGTTTGAATTTAATCAGAAACATAGTAGTATAACTTCTTGCGTGTGTTTATTCCTGTTTTTCTCACCTACACAATATGAAACATCTGCCGAAGTATTTTAAAAAAGATAAGACACTGTTTATAATATGGCTTTCTAAGTTATCACTGTGGTAGAAAAATACATATGTACACATCAGTTATGGAAAACTTGCTAGGTCGCCCTGTTTCTACAAATGCACTAGTGATTTATTTAGAAGACACATTAAACCTTATTTTGGGGAAGGGTTTCAAATTGGCATAGAAATTACAATAATTTAAAGAGGCTCTAATACAAAATATTTCCCATTTTCAGTAGCCAAGTAATATACTTGGCAATATTGTCTGTTTGCTAGTTATTTAACTAAGAACATAAAGAAACTAACATAGATTCTCTCAATTTTAGATTCACCCCTCCCCTTCGGGTAATAGGGTGTGTGAGAACCGGGCTAAACTTCCAAAATCATTGGAATATAAACCACTCGGGGAACAAAAATGTATATATTATATGTGTATACATATCTTAGGGGCCTGGATTATTTGGGTGAATATCATCTGATTGTTACTCTAGAATCCACAGACTCTCAAACTGCATGCTAATTAGCAACTCTGTCTGCCTGCCTGTCTTTGGAATGGGAAAGGAAAGTATAGCTTTTCCTTGCTTAGGCTGTATTCATCCTTCACAGTGAAAAGTGGATTAATCAAATGTGCCATGTTGGGACCATAACTGTGCTTATGAAGTAAAGGCAATAGAGAATTATTAGCCCACTTTGGAGACTCATCTCCGAGTATCAAGGTGTAGAACATGACATGTCCTGCACCCTTTCTATTGTTAAGTGTGAAATGTGTGAACTGTTCTGCAAAGAGAAATGTTGAAGGACTGACCTTGCTTGACCAAAAAGTTCTATGTCTAAGCAAGATGACCTGTTTTAAGGAAGTCTCACCCCAGAAACAGTAGAGCAAGAAATTGACTCCTTAGATAAAAGACAATGAAATGTGTGGTTTGCATGTGTGAAAAGATGGAGGAAGCCATCACCACTGACCCTGTGTGGGAGATGGTTCAATTATCCTTGCAGTTGGTACAGTGTTGCAAATTATTTTCCTTTGTCTGAAGTGGGTGGGAGCCAGAGTTCAACCGAGCTTTGTAAATTAATGTATGGAAAATATCGAAGGCACCGTTTTTAACAATTAGCACTAGCTCTGTTATAATAGAACTCTGTCTGAAATCTAGTGGCAGCAGCCGGAGTTGGCATATTGTTTGCATTAAAGTCCTAAAGCTCTTGTGCCTTGTTAATGTAACACACAAATAATGCTTGTACATCAGGAGAGTTCCTTAGCAAGGGTGGAGTACAATCCGGAGAAAAATGGAAGCCTTTTGTCTACAGTGTGTACTTACCAGACTGGTGTAATGGTCGAAGTATAAAAAGTTTAAACCACAGGCGTATACCATACATAGGTAAAGTAGATTTGAAAATAAATAACATTTTCATTAAAATGTATCATTGATTGCAGTAGGAAATGATTAAAGATATGCTTTTATCACCATGCATTGTAATATATAATCATTCAAATAATAATTGTATAATTATAACAGGCATATTCTTACTGACTTCTGTATTTTTTTTATTGTAATGATCAGCAATTTAATCATTCATAAATAATTTAAATGATTAGCTTATGGAATGTATCGGTAATGTGGTATGAAAACATCATTTTTAAAGGCTACGAGATGTTTAAATTTAGTATTTAAAGATATCATGGTATATTTTAATTTCCTTCCTCAAAATAGCTTTGTCTCCACTATGGAGAAAGGATTTCTGTATTTTCCAAGGGAAATGCTGCCATGTTGGAATTACTTAGAGTGTTAACCAAGTATCTCTGATTATTTAAAATATTTTGGAATAATGGACGAACTGGTCCCGGTTTATTTTCTGACTTGTCTGGATGATTTTGCTAATGTTTCCTAAATGCTTATTTAAGAGTGCATAACTTCAGAACTGTTGATTGTTTCAAAACACAGTTTTGTATAAATTGTGCTATAGAACGCTTGTAGTTCTTGAAACTGAAATAAATATAACCTCGCCTCTTTTTTTTGTAGCTTTATCCAGCTTATTGGTGTACGAGCAAAATAAAGTGGATTTTACTTTTGTAAGGTTTTCTTTTGCATGTGGGGTTATTTTGTTTCAAATTACTGTAAAAATGTTGCAGTAAATAGCATTGTGAAAGTGCTGCAATAACTAAACCTGTCTGTGCTCTGATTCTGTATTGGCATCCTGCTTTAACTTGGTTATCATATTTACAATGTTGGCAGTATTTCAAGGTCTCTCTGAACCAGGCGTTGTCCCTCTGTCAATGGGCGTTGCTGCGCGCAAGCAATGGGCGCTTAAAATATGGATAGATGGTGGAAGGCTCTCACTTCTACCTTTTTTATTCAAGAAGAAAGGTTACTAGTACTCACAAGGATTGTGCAGGAAACAGGTACATGTGGATTGCTGTAACACGTTGAGAGCATGGTGTTTAGAATCCTTGCATATGATTTGGTTTGAGAATGGGAAGTGTGTCAAACTCAAAGTATTAAGCTAGCTTAGATAAAGGGGCAAGAGGGGGAGAGAATACAGATCTTTCCATTAGATTTTACATAAAATATTTAGTTTAATTTTAAGATGTAACTTTTTTTTTATATCCCTAAAACTGTGGAAGAATATGTGTGCAAATACCGATCAGTAATGTGATCAGTTTCTAAAAAGGTGCAGACACACATGTATTGCACAGAAGCGGTAGGATTCGTATGCTAAAATAAAACAGGCAGCTCATCATAGAAGAATACAGCCTCTATAGCAGAGGTAGTGAGTGGCAGGGGCTAAGAACGAAAGAAGGATTACATTAAAATGTGGGAAATGGCGTGGAGGGGATTGGTTAAGTGTTAATTACCGGACTGTTTGTCTAATACACTGTTTCTCTTGACAGTGTTCCAGGAGAGACATGTAATAATCTAAGAGTGGTCAATCTTTTACTAATCAAATTGGCAGGTTAGCACTCGGATTCTAACTATATTTTCGGAAGAAACTAGTTTTCTATCTGCAGTTTCAGTGAGTTCTTGTGTCTGGCGACACGTTAATGATAATGCTGAGTAAGACCGTCACAGATATTGTTAATAGATCGAGTGCTTATCTCCTCTGTGCCTTGTTTCCTTTTCCTTGCACGCCCATTTTGTCTAAGGATTCTTAATGGAACCTGGAGGGAAATCTGCCTGCCTGCATGGCGTCTGCACACTCCCTCTGTTCCCCTACATTTATAAGTCTGTCCTTTGGTGCTGACAGATTTCCAGTGACTGGTTTCTCAGTTCAAACCATCTCTCAAGGCTCCTGACCCAGCCCATCAGTGCAGAGAATTGAGGTGTGGTCCTCTGGGGTAACAGTGAGTTGAGCTTTTCTGCCCTTTAGATGCAAGAACATGGCCCTACCGGCAATTAAAAAGGAAAAGGTACAAATTGTGCTTGTCACTAGATTATCTGAGCATAGTTTCATGCTAGAGGAGACAGCATACAGCTTCGTTTTCTGGAAAATTGAGTAGTAACTACGGTACTAAAATGGCAGCAGATGTAGTAATAAAATGGCGTCATCAGTAAAATTAATTTTGGTGGCCTGATTCAGGGTGTTCCTTGGCTTGGTTTGAGGAAGAGATGCCTTCAGTGGCAAGTGTTACCCTGTGGTGCTAGTTATGACTGGCACTTTTTAAGACCAGGCAAGAACACTCAATCATTTTGATCTTCATTTAACCCCAGTATTCCATTTAAAGGAATGATGTTGGAAGAAGCTGGAATAGTAGATGATCTGAAATGATCTTTCTGTATTACATTACATTGCTTCCTTATTGCCATTTATAGAAGATAGCACTTTGGATTCCAAAGCCTTTAGAGAGAAATACATGATAATTTTGTTTATTTCAAGCAGAACTGCTGGTTCTTAAGAACAGCCAAAGTGCAGTGTTTTATTTTGATTCTAGGTACTATGGTGCATATACACTTTTGTAGATTTGCAATAATGTTTAATTGTCTCTGCCATTTTTTTTTATCAGGATGCTAACGCGGGCGCATTTATAAGACAGGAGAGATACAATAGCTCCTATTGATGGTTCTGAACAAAATCCCAGAGCAGACTCATTCTCTGCATTTAAAAATCTTGTTGAAAACAGAATAAAAGACATTCACTAGTAGATTAGAAAATGGGAGAATTATCTAGGATTGCAGTTTGATAAGATTAGTCACCACCTCAACTTCTGGTGTGTATGGTTCATTCACTTCTGTCTAGAGCGGATGCCATTGCTAATGGTGAAACACCTTGTGCCAAATTGCTTTGGACGAATCAGTCTCTTATGCTGAACCGATCTATCAGGGTAGGTCTATTCCCCCATTTCAAATAATTGTACTGTGAGCAGTGCTATAAATACAATGTTGCCCTTTAACCAAAATGTCAAATTATAATTGTTTGCTTTCACTAATACTAATGGGAGCTGTGGATGCAATTATTATTATTTTTGTTTTCGGGTATATTGTACCAGTGTTGTTAGCAAGCTGAGCTAGCACATTTGAGGTGAACAGTGTAATACAGTAGTTGGCCATTCTATCTTCAACAACGTACAAGAGCTCAATCACCTGGGTTCTCTTGTTTAGCTTTTGACTTTCCCATCTGGAAAGGTGGCTGCCTTCTTTCTCTATCCTTTTCTCCCTTCTCAGATATGGTACGTCTATTCTTTGCCATGATATCTAAATAGATCAGGGTTCTTAGTAACGTTACGTCTTGTTTATTATTTATACAGTGAACAGAGTCTGTCGGGTGCTTTATAGAACAAATAAGACTTAGTCCCCAATGCCAAAATGCTTATGGTTTAATTGTAGACATGACACAGAAAGTGAGAGTATGAGGATATCTAACAGTGAAGAGGGGAGGAATAGGAGGAGGGAGGATAATGCTTATAATACTTGTTTCAGAGTAGCAGCCGTGTTAGTCTGTATCAGCAAAAAGAACAGGAGTACTTGTGGCACCTTAGAGACTAACAAATTTATCTGAGCATAAGCTTTCGTGGGCTACAGCCCACTTCATCGGATGCATAAAATGGAACATACAGTAAGAAGATATTTATACATACAGAGAACATGAGAAGGTGGAAGTAGCCATACCAACTGTAAGAGGCTAATTAATTAAGAGAAGCTATTAACAGCAGGGGAGAAAAACTTTTGAAGTGATAATCAAGATGGTCCATTTCGGACAGTTGACACGAAAGTGTGAGGCTACTTCAACATGGGGAAATAGATTAAATTAGTGTAATGACCGAGCCATTCCCAGTCTCTGTTCAAACCTAAGTTAATGGTATCTACATGATACTTGTGTGTATCATGTCAGTGACTATCGTAAAAGCTGATGCACACAGAGGGATTCTGCAGCATTTCCTACAATCTATCATTTAAAGAGGCACAGTCTCAGGCAATTTGCCCCACATGTAGGTTTTATAAAAATAACATCATACAAAATCTAACACCAATAGAAATGTTTGTGACTTAAAAAGAAATTCCTATAGAAACAGTCTTTTAGCTACACATTCCCCTATGCTGTCTGCATTTCAACCACGGCAACGTTGGGAAGGTGTCTTAGAACCCGAAAGCAAAATTGGCTGGTACACAAAAGTGAAACTGGCTATTCTGATTTCATTGTCATGAAGTGGGAAAAAACAGCAGAAATATTTAAAAAAATTGATTTTAAAAATTTCAGTTTGAGTGTGTTACAAGTAATACAGGTAAGGGTATGTTTTGTTAACAATATGATTTTTTTTAACCTGATAGTCCCTTTTAAGATTAAAAATATGTCCAATTTTATAATTAGGTTTGGGATTATTAAACCTCACAAACTCCTGTGATGTCGGTAAAATAAGACTACAAAACAACGTGAATTGAAACATTTCTGTGGATTTCCATGTGCTGTTAGGGAATGAAGCAAATTGTAAATATCATTTAATGTAATAGAGTAGGAGGTTGCAATAGAGCAAAAGAGTACACCAAACAAAATGATATTGAATTAGAAGAAACCAAAATCAAGCTGAGACTCATTTTCCTATGCCAATAATGATGATCTCGGCTCAGAAATAATCAGCATGAGCAACACTGCATAGCAGGAATATAGTTATATTTTGAGACTCCAGTGTAAGTGACTGACACTATGTACCAGTAGGGAGTAAATGGTAAATGCTATTTATATTCACTGTATACACCTTTCACTCTCCTAGATAGCTGTGTGCAGCAAATACATTTTGGAGAACTAACATTTGTCGCATATGGCACAGCGGAGCTATTTAGTATCAGTAGAGAATATGAAGTGTGTATCTGTGCTGAAAGGTCGTCTAGTGGCTAAAGCACAGGACTGGGAATTAGGAGCTATGGGTTCTAATCCTGGCTCTGCCAATAGACCCGTATCTCCCTCACAAAGGTAATGCAAAGATTAATGATGGTCCGTCACTTTGAGATCCTTCTGGAGGTAGAAGGTGGTAGAAGAGTGTGAAATATAGTTAGTCTGTTAGCTAACAGACAATTGACATTATTCAACCTAGTGAGTTCAGTTGTTGTGTGCCTTGCGGCCATTGTAAACCTTCTTGTGCTGCCCTCTTAGTCACTCAACCCTGTCTACTTTGTCTATTTGACATGTGGACTTACATTTCTTTTCCCATCCTGCTTCCTTTGAAAGTTACCAAGAATGAGGAGCATGACTGAATTGGTCCATCCTCCCTGAAAATGTGGTCGTTGCCTGCCTCTTCTAAATCCAGTGTACTGTAGTTCGCCATTGTCATATCTGTGTGAAACAGTTAGTCTAAGTGTAATCCCCTTTTCCTTGGTCTTTCATTTCTTTATAGTCTTTATGAGTGACTATTTGTTCAGCGACCTTGTCGCTAGCAGTGGCCACGCCTGCATGTGTGTAAAATGCCTAGAGCCGTCCTATGTGCAAAGTTGAGAGTTGTGGAGCTTTACTCTGACTCTCAGGATGATGGAACTTGAGAGCGTTTTCAGCAATCCTGCCTCACTGTATCAATCCCCATATGGTGATCTCCTATCCTATCTTATGCCTGCTGTAGACTTTGTGGGCCAAATTTTCAAAAACGAGTCTCTGGTGTTGCAGGTGCAACTGCAGGAACAGTGATAGGCTGCAGATGTCTGGTCTACCTGATTTGTGGGCACACTTGTTGCGTGTGTTTAAAAAGCCAGTAGACGCATTCTGTGATTTGTACCTGTAATTGACAGAGGGTACAAAGTTAGTAATCATTATTAGCAGAATAGACCGTAAAGGGAGCCTTTTCTCATAGCTCCTCCACTCCTATCAAGATGATGCCAATTCATATCTCTTATCCTTACCTTAGAGGCATTATGTCTGTCAGGGGAGAACATTTCACGTCTCCATTTGCCAGATCCAAATGGTTTCATCAAGAGCCAAAGATCATGCACCATCTGCCCCACTCTAGTGGCAAAGACATCAAGAGAAACTGTTCTTTCAGCAGTTTCGAGAGCTTTCCCTGCTGTAGCTAAAAGCAGTAATGACATTACTGCAACAGAACCCAGCATAGCTGCATCCGAAAACTGTTTCTAGCACAGATCAGATTACCTAAAGTGGTTAAAACAGTCCTAGCAAAGATGTCTCACTGCAGGCACTAATCTACAGCATGGAGCAATTTGCTTGTAAATATTTGCCCTAGGCTCGCTGTGTAACACAGAGATTAAGGGCTGCATTTAAAATTGAGCACTACATCAATGATACCCTGACAGAAGGGCAGAGAGGTCCTGCTCCACCTGATGCCACCTTTTAAAGCAAAAGTTGCAACCTGCGGCTTCAAAACAGCATGCAGCATCCTTGAACGGCCTTCCTGGCAAATGGCAGATACCCCTTTTTTAGTTTTGCAACGTATGCTGCCCCCTACTCAGGCCTGGTCCACACTAGGGGGAGCCATCGAAATAAGATACGCGACTTCAGCTACAGGAATAGCGTAGCTGAAGTCGAAGTATCTTATTTCGAATTACCCGGCACTTACCTCGCGTCCTCGCAGCGCGGGATCGACGGCCGCGGCTCCCCCGTCGACTCCGCTACCTCCGCTCGCCCTGCTGCAGTTCCGGAGTCGATGGGAGCGCGTTCGGGGATCGATCTATCGCGGCCAGACGAGACGCGATAGATCGATCCCCAATAATTCGTTTGCTACCCGCCGATCCGGGCGGGTAGTCTGGACGTAGCCTTAGTTTGAACAGTTAGTTCTATACATAACTACCCAGCAAGAAATTGTGCCGCTACTAAGAATATATTACTGTGGCTATATGTCAGCTCTCTGTACAGCATTTTGTTTCTGTAGGAGTAATTTCTGTGGTCCTCTTCGTCTGTAGTGAATTAACACGTATTAAAATATATATTAAAGTAGCCTTGCAAAATTCAACTTGCTTGAAGCAGTGTGTTGCATAGTTTTGCTTTGCTTTAAAAAAAAAGGCAAGTAAAGTATCTTTAGGACCATCCCTGTGACCAGAATGATTGAGTGGTGTTTGTGCCTGAGTTGGTACATTTTCATGACTTAATATGTTTGAAATACTAACCACTGCAAAACGTATGTTATTCTCTGACCTTCAATTTAAAATGAATTAAATATGACCCACCATCCCATGGTGCTCTTAGACATGGTGGCGGTGGGGAACTGGTTGCCAACCTCCTAAGAATGCAGCCAAAAGACCAATAAATCTCCCTTGAGCAAACTATTTGAATTTATCAATGCAGAGTTCTGTGTAACGATTATTGACCCTTACATTTTACCCCCTTAAACGTCAACATGTTTACTCCCTCTGATGCCGAGTAGCTGATTCCTGACCATGGGGAAATATGAATATTTCCAGTGTGCTCTGCTGCCTTTTTTCAGCTCAATCAATAATGGAAATCTCTTCCCACTTCAGAAATTCCTGTAGGATTTCCTAGCATAAACATAATGACTGGGAACTAATGCTTATTTGCAGTTTGACAAGCTCAGCTGCCTTTCTCAGACTCTGCCAACTTTCCATTCTGCTAAGCCCTGAAGTGCTAACTTTATCCTTCACCTCTCATTGAGTGTTAGCTTTTATCTTGTCTAATTTAAGGGTAGAAGAGGTAGGTCTCATTGCGGTTCTCCATTGAGAACATCTGTTCTGCCATTGAGCCAAGGACATGTTCCTTCCACGAAGACCAACCCATTTGCAAGGTGTGTGTTTGTTGAACAATTTATACTCAAGACATTGCTCTATACAGTATGGATACCCCTGTTCTACCTTCCTTCTTCACTTATCCATGCATTCGAACTTATGACTTGACCATCCACTCCTTACTTGCACACAACTTCCATTGGACTTCTAGTGCCCACTAACGCTAATTTCAGACTTAAGCGGGAGCTTGTTGTGAGTAAGGACTTCTGTATTGGGTCCTTGGCAGTGGTATCTACTTTTGCCCCATCTAAAATTCCCTAAGAGGAAAATCAGTTGTATAAAGCTTGCTGGGTCTTTCAGTCTCAGGCAGCAGATCTTAGGATAGCTGCCATGATACTTTAGAAGAAACAGTATACCTCGTATGCATGCCAAAATCTGTACCTGCGTCCAAAATCTATGCACAAGCTGAATCTACAGTAGAACCTCAGAGTTATGAACACCAGAGTTACAAACTGACCGGTCTACCACACTCCTCATTTGGAACTGGAAGTATGCAATCCAGCAGCAGTAGAGACAAAAAAATAAAAATAAAAAGCAAATATTGTACAGTACTATATTAAATGTAAACTACTAAAAAAGGGAAAGTTTAAAAAAAGATTTGACAAGGTAAGGAAACTTTCTGTGCTTGTTTAATTTAAATTAAGATGGTGAAAAGCAGTATTTTTCTTCTGCATATTAAAGTTTCAAAGCTGTATTAAGTCAATGTTCAGTTGTAAACTTTTGAAAGAAAAACCAAAATGTTTTGTTTAGAGTTACAAAGACTTCAGAGTTACGACCTGCATTCCCAAGGTGTTTGTAACTCTGAGTGTCTATTGAGTGTCTATTTGTTTTGCTGTTATATCAGCCACAACGCAAAAAAACTCAAAAGATCTGCAAAAACTCCCGAAGGATGTGTGATCTCAGAAATGTGAGAGGATCCTGAGCAAAGCCCGAGTACTACATATGCTACTCTGGAAAGTCCTCATCTTCCGCAGAGGCACGGAATTACTTATAGGGGCATGGCCACACCATATCCTGTTACTTCGAGCCCATCTGTCATAAAAACAGCAAAGGTGTAACCAATAATGATAGACAATCCGTTATATACAAGGGCCTCTTATTGTTTCAGTAACCTCCAGGCAGTTTTGCTGTATATTACATGTTTCCAGACTGAGCTATCCTTGAAAGTAAAGCATGTCAAGGCATACCAATGCTAGGAGTATATTCAAATAGTTATCCGACTCTTTCTTAACTAAAGTAAACCACTGCAAATACAAATAATTATAAATAAAACAAGATGCTTCATCTGGAGCTTCCATCGCCAATGTATAGAGGCCACCACTGAAGAGTGGCTCTGTTGCCCACTATATAACTTTCTCTCCCACCGTTTACCTGTACTCAAAATCGAGTTATTTTAAGAATATATAACTGGCCAAAAGCTACTGGTTTAACCCAGTTGGGAGGGGGAAAAAGGTCACAAACTGTTTAGCTTATTTTCTCCTTTCTTCCCATGCCAGTGAAAAAGGAAACTTTGCCATCCCATAAAAGGCCCCAGTTCACTGAGTTGGCAACATTTGCTTCCTCGGAGGGCTGGAATACTGAGAGCAGGCATTAAAAGTATGGCCTGTTTGGTGGAAGTAATTAAGATCGTTCCACCAGCTAGGTGAGAATCTACTAACCTTATTTATTGCAGTAAATGAAAGAGACTTTCAGTCCTTTATCCAAAGGAGACCACTGAGAGACACGTGCCCTTTCTCAGCAATAATTAATTTTTTACTGAAACACTTTCTTTCTGGGATTCAAACGTGAGCAGGAAGGTGCTGACTCCAGTCATTTCAGCCTTCCTGTCAGACAATGAAGGCAATAAAACTAACAGATATCAAATGATTTCAAGCTTTGAGAGAGTAATCAAATGGCACAGATGGTCAAGCTTTATGCCTTCTTGGAGTTCTAGGTGTAGCTGTAAAAATAACCCCTTACTCCGCCTCCTTAGAAGATCATGCCTTACAGACCAAGGTTCGGGGTTTTTTGTAAATTCTAGAAAAACCTTATTTTACTGTCAGTTGTTATGGTAGAAGAGCTTACTTTACCTAGGAAAGTGGTCAACGTGCCTTAGAATAGATCAAGTCGTCTCTACCCTGAAGTCTTATCCACCTCTCATGTTTAATTTACAAGTTAACTTTTAGGACAGAGTTAGAGATTCTTTTTGTTCAGAGACTGTAACTACATTACTCTGTAAAGTGGACAAAAGTGAGGCTGGATTATTATAGGCAGGGCTGAGAGCACTGCATACTATTAAGGTAGTCCAGCACTTCCCATTATAAGACCCTGTTTTCAGAAACTTATAAACATGCCGAACTTTAATAATTTGGGCTGATTTTTTCCGTGCCATCTGTCTGCCTTAGGCTCCTTGTTTGTCTTTGAAAATGTCAGCCAAAACGGTTCAGCCATTTCTGAGAACGAGAGTAGAGAAAATACATTGGTTTGCCCACATTAAAAAATTCTGGCAACCTTTTCTTTGAATAGATCTAGTGCCCTCATCTCAGGGACCTGAAATTTGGCAGGGTGGTGGCCTTGGTGTCATGGATGTGCCTTCTGCCATCTCCATGAAAACTTGCCCAGAGCTGGCCAAGTTATGAGCCTTAGAAAAATTGCAATTCGTACATGCTCAGTAGAGACTTGTTAGAGCTTCACAGCTAAATTCCCTGAAGAATCCATCCATCCTGCACTGGGTATTCTACAGCCTGGTGCTGCAGGGGACTGAGCGGGACTTTCCCTGCAAATGCAGCTCTGGGCTGCTGAGGGCTGGGCATTAGAACTGAGATCACTTGTGCTGTCATGATCCCCATGCTCACACCCAGGCAGTGAGGAGAAGGAGGAAGCTACCTGATACAGATGCAGAAGGGACAAAAGCTGGACCCGGGGAGGGGCTGGTATTGGAGGGTGGGGGGAGACTAGGACTGGCTGGGGAAAAGGCTGAGATTGGAATGACAAATATGAGTATTGGAGACTGGGACTGGTAGGTGAGGGGAATGGGAAAATGGAATGAGGAGCTGGGGTGGGGAAGAGAGAGGAAGGGGACAGGACAGAAAGGGTCTGTACCCACTAGAGGGCACCCTTCTCCAGAGTCTGGAATGGAACCCAAGATTCCAGCGTCTTACTATTCCTCTGCTGTCCGCAAATACCTGTGAAACCTATTGGCACAGTGTGTCATCCCCCTTAAATGCTGGCTCTCATAGGAGATAACCTACTGCTGGTATCAGTTATGCTATTAGCTCAAGTGGCGGAAACCTCTGCAGTAGATCTAAAGGTTCCAACCCTGTTGATGACGCCATGTATGTGGGTGTCAAATTTGCCACATTATGGAATTTCTGTTCTCCATTTTGCTTGTTTTAACTGTTCACACACAGACTATGTTAAAAGAATATTATTAAGGGTGCAAAGTCAAGCACTCAAAAACAATCTTAATTCATCCCCTTTGTGTGTGTGCGCATTGTGATATAATCTTGAATTACATGATCACATGGTATTTTTTCCAGAGGACCGCTGTCTGATTCAGCCCACAGGATGGACATGCCCTGAAGGATGAATCAAGGTTGTGTAGTGAAGGAGTCCGTTATCCTTAGGGTCTCTGCTTCTTTTTGTTGCAGAAGTTGGAAGGTGTGTAGTGAATGAGGCAGAGAATTGCAGGAAGTCAAAGCATGGTCTTATAGTTAAGGCAGCTGAATGCTGCCCACGAGAACTGGATTCTATCCCTGCCTCTGCCACAACATTCCTGTGTGATGCTAGTCAAGTCACTTAAACCTAACTTTTCACAGGTCATGAGTTGTGTGTTCCTCCTTTTCTATGGCGCTGACTTGGTACGCTGGGGTCTGATTTGCAGAAGGCTGAGCACTCACAGCTGCGACTGACATCAATGGGAGCTGTGCCTTGCACATATAAAGTGTTATGTAATGCTATGTACTCTGAATTATCAGGTCCTAGGTGTCTCAAATTGACACATTAAAATTAGTGAAAACTTGATCTTAAAATCTGTGCGCCTCAGCTCCCCAGCTGTAAAATTGGTATAATGCCACCCCTTCATCTCACAGGAGTGTTGTGAAAATAAATGAATTAATATTTATGGAGTGCATCTCTCCCCCCCCTCCACCGTCACCCCACTCGCGTCCCAATCCTACCACCCTCCCTGGTTCCAGAGAGGATTTTCCTCAAAGCAGATATACGCAAATATTAATCTGTGCTTAAAACAAAAAACCTTATGCCACTAGGTGGCAATGTAATCAACATATAAGGAATAAGTAGTAGTAGTAGCTGGTCATCCTTTACATTTTTAATGTATGCCAGTTCTGGTTACAGACCCATATGTAACAAGTGCCAGAACTTATTTTTGTTAAAACAAAGCATGAATTAAGTAGCTGGGATTAATTCCAACAGCAGCTGCTGGAAGCTCCCCCTTCAGAAGTTGAATGATTAGCTTCCGTTTAACTTAAAAAGTGATTGTCGTGTTCCAGACCTAAAGTTTAACATGAGGTACATCTTCATTTTAAATCAATCTGTTTTCTTAGGAAAGGTATTGCAAGGTTTATTCCAGGTTTTTAAATCAATAGAACCATATATTCCAAGGCCAGAAAGGATCATTATGGCCATCTAGTCTGTATAACGCAGGCCATAGAATTTCACCCAATAAACTCTTCATCAGGCCCATAACCTCTGATTGAGCTAGAGCATATCTTTTAGAAGACTTTCAGTCTTGGTTTTAAAACTTCATGGCAGAGAATCCACTGCATCCTCAGTTAAACTGTTCCATTGGTTAATTACCCTCACTGTTAAAAAATTGCACCTTATTTCTTAGCCAGGTACATGAGCAGTCATCACATCTCTCCCCTCCCCTCCCTTGGGGACAATATTCTGGGCTCTGCTCATATCACAGTAACCGCTTTCCCCCGTGAAATCAATGATGTCCTCCCTTCTGCGCTGATGGCTATTCTCAGGGGAGTCAGACTTTAGTACAGGCCCTGGACATCTGAGTTCACGGAGCTCACAGTGAAAGGAGGAGAGTTGAACTTTACTCAGTGAGGTGAGGAGTGTATAATTCTTCTCCATTACATCATGATACAGCTCCGTCTGCCACTCCTCAAAGAGAGTTCATTCGTCACAGGAGAAATAGACAGCAACCTCATCAAGAGTCACAGGGACCTGGGATTTCCAGGGTTACACTCAGCACCTTCAGCTTCCATCCCATCCAGACACCTGCATCTCTGGGTCTCGGAGGAAGAGTTTTCTCTGTGGAAAAATGAACAGCAATGACATATGGCACAGGAGGCATGTGACATTCTCTGTAACGTCAGCATCCTCCTGGCAGGAGAGGAAACTTGTCCTCTGCTTGGTATGCTGGACAAAGAGCCTTGATATCCAAGAGGCCCTGCTTGTTAGAGACGAGCATTATTGCTCAGAAGGCACTTAAATTTAAGAGAGAAGCGCTCAAGGAATGACTCCCTGAAGATACCAGCAAACCTTATTGATTAGTGATATTGGAAGGGGGGGTTAGCAGAGGAGCCAATCAAAGATTCAGTCCTGCCCCAGTCAGCAGGTGACATGGGCAGTCACTGACAACTGTAGTGATAGTCCCCAACCCTACAGTTCAAAGGCAGCACACAAGGATCATCTGTCTTGATTTATCTTTAGAATTTGAAATTCATCCTTCCTGGGTGCTCAATTTTATTTAAAAAAATCATTCAATAAAGGCAAAACATACGTCACCTGCATGGGCTGTCTGTGTAATGTTGCCGTCAAGTGGCTGGGGCACAGAGAATAGGGACCCTGTTATTGTTATCAGCTAAAGAGTTCTCTAGTTGCTAAACTGGTTCAGGCCTGGATTTTGGGGGGAACCGAAAAACAAGGCTTCACGTTCTGGTTACCTGTGTGTGTATGACTTCTATAGCAATTGTCTGTCTGTAATACATACACTTGTTACGGTGTGCCCACATGCACAATGCTCTGGATCTGTAGCGTCAGTGTGGGACTAATCACCCAGAGTCAGTGCCATGTTTGTATTAAAAAAATGCACACACACCCCCAATTAAAAACGTAGCACTCGAGATTGTATAAAAATGTCCTCCACTCTGTCACATTCCACACAGCTTTGCTTGTGTAGGACCTATGGCAGATACCCTCCGTTAAGGGCTCAAACGTGTCTGAAACTGAGTGCTGTCCTATCCCATGGAAGTCAGTGAGAGTTGAGGAAGTTCAGCACTCCTCAGGAGCCCATCAGCACTAATTTGGGAATGAGGAGTGGTACTGATTGTCTGTAAGATCTGCAGGGCAGGGACCATCTGTTTGTTGTGTGTGTGCAGTGCATAACACAATTGGACTCCAATTCCTGATTGGGACCATTAGGTGCTGCCACTACCACATATTCTTATGATTAGTGCATATAACATCAAAGGTACAACATGCTGAACTCCTACTCTTAATCTGAGAGCTTTCTTCAATTAACACACAGAGTTTTAAGTTATTCCTATTTTATCAGTCATTGTAATTGATATTTTTAGGGGAAATGAAAGTTGGTGGGTAGTTTTTTTTTTATTTTTAAGGCTTACTAATGAGTTGACTCCAAGGCCAGGGATAGCAAACCTGGATGATTTGGTAATTGGAGATGCATCGCAGCAAAATTACAAAATAAAGATATGTGAATTCTGCTCTAATAATTCTAATAATTCTGCATCTTGGTTGGTCTTGGTGCTTGCTTCTGAAGGTAATGAATGAGATCCACTCCAAATCTTTGAAATACAACATGTTCTTGCTGATGAAGAGTAACACACAAATAACATGCAGGTGCAGGCAAGGTATTAACTGCAATGGCTTGCATGTTTTACTAACCTAGACCAGCCATGTGTGAGTAAAAAATAATCTAAATAGATTTTTTTTTAAA